>VYXC01002076.1:0-407608 GCA_013397175.1 Platysteira castanea
TCTAGTTGACATGGTGGAGTTTGGTCATAGGCTGGACCTGATGATTTCAGAGGTCTTTTCCAACTTAAATGATTCTGTGATTCTCTATTCGGGCCTCCCTCACATTCATAATGACAGATTACAAAATGTTGTTATTCTTAAGGAAATAAAAGATCTGTGTTAGTGAAGATATATAATTAAATCTGGTTTAAAGAGGTAACTTATATCAGAGGAAGATAGATCATCTTTTTTGATTTATCAAAATACAGAGCATACATGTACTCACTACTCTTCTACTGCTCTGGTCCTTTTCAGTTGAAGCATTTTGACCCTCACCCTGCCTACTTTCGTGTTTCACCACCTACTGTCAGATGGAAACAGACAAGAAGTGGATGACCTGTATCAGATACAAAGCAAAAAGGGTCACCACACAAGAGGAAAAATCACATGTCTTTATAAAAACTGGTGATAATGACAAAGATAGATTGGAGAAAAAGATGATTCAGTTGGGTTTAAGTGCCTTACTCAGAGAGAGAAGAGGCTTTCAACTCCCAGGATTTAGCTTGCTGCAGAACTTTTGTAGAAAGATTTTACAGACTTTGTTTTTGGTTCGGTAACCAGACTGTACCCATCAGCTTCATAATCACAAATGTTGATCTGAAGCCAGGGTGTGGGATAAACATCCCACTTTTTCTCTGTTTCAGCCTGTTAGGGGCTCAGCAGAAACAGCCAGTAATAAAGGAGCTGAATGTTGGAGTCTATGCCTTATATCACAAGGTCATCCTCCGAAAAAGCATCCAAGCTAGATAACTCATGTTGCAGAGAGATGCTAACAACTCAACATTTTGTATATGGTGTACATGCCAAGGTGTTGACCGGGGAGGGCGTTGCTGCAGGAGTGGCCTCTGTGAGAAGACATCAGGAGCTGCCCACAGCATAGACAGAGACAGTTCCAGCTGGCTTCAAATTGGACCTGCCACTGGCCAAATATGAGCCCATCAGGGATGCTGGTAGCACCTCTGTGATAATGTGTGTAAGAAAAGGCAAAAGAACACTGCACTGAGACTGTGTGACACAGGTGGGAATATGTGAGAGGAAAAGCTCTATGGACATCAAGGTCAGTGAATAAGGAGAGAGAGGAAGTGCCAGAGCAGAGATTCCCCTGCGGCTCTTGCAGAAGACCACGATGGCTTGCCTTGTTCTCCTGCACCCATACCACAGAGAACCATGCTGAAGGAGATACCTACAGAGCAGTGCATGGAGGACCCTGCATAGAGGAGGTGGATATTCCCTGAAAGAAGTTGCAGACCGTGGAGAGCCCATGATGGATTGGGCTCCTGGCGGGAACTGTGGCTCCTAAGGCACTCAGGCTGGAGCAGTTTTTTCTGCTTATGTCTGTTGCAGATAGGGCTCAGTACAGCAATAACCCTTCCTGTATTAGCCAAGGTAATATAAGTAATGGACCGTAACTGCAAAGTGGTGATTGTGTGTGTATTTTTTTCCAGGGGGCAAAATAAGAGATACCTCTTTTCAAACATCTTGCCAAAAAATAAAAGAGGGAGGTGATATCAATTGCCACAGATAAATTATACCTAATATTCTTTTGTAAATTAGCACTCATCAGTGCTCCCTCCCCTTGCTTTTCATTTTATTCCAGAGAGGTTTCCATAGCAACTAGATCATGTGCCCAGTTAAATTTCCAAAGTTGTTACTTCACAGTGGATTCTTTTTGTAAGTTAAACAAACAATGAAGGACACTTTTATTTGCAGCCCCTCAGGCATAATTATAATGGAGCTTTACAAAAGGATCTCTTGGAGAAAGGCATGTGAAAGTTCACCATTTATCTCAGGTGGTGAACTACTTTTGGATAGGAACATGAAGGCCTGGAAGCAACTCTTTTCTAAAACTTTTCCAACATAAAAACCATTACCACTCCAGATACCTTCTGGAGGTGAACAGAAGACCTGACACTAGTCCTTCACAGGCCCTTTCAGCTTGCCAGTGCTTTCTTGTCACTACTTTTTCAAAAAGAAGACTGATATGGTTGGAGAGAGAACGTCAACAGTTTGAGCAAAGCAAGTATTATTTATTTTTCAGCAGTGTGCTTGATTCAAAACATCTACCGATGTAGAGGATAAACAAGGTGAAAAGAGCCAAGCATTTTTCACTTTTAAGTACAAGCTTAGACTACAAGAGACAGCTGGTTTTATGAGATTTCTGGTCATAAAAGTTAACGTCTGAATACAAAATTGTCATGGTTTAACTCCAGCTGGCAGCTAAGTTTCACACAGCCACTTGCTCACACAGACCTCCCAGCCCCAGACAGTGACACAGGGAAGGGAATACAAAAAATGCAAAACCTGTGGGTTGAGATAAGAAAAATGCAATAATATAATAACAACAGCAGCAGCAGCAGCAGCAGCAGCAGTAGTAGTAGTAGTTGTTGTTGTAGTAGTAGTAGTAGAAGTAGTTGTAGTTGCTGTAGTAGTAGTCGTCGTCGTTGTAGTAGTATAGCCATGAAAAGGAAAACAAGAGAGAGGAATAAAACCTAAGAGAAACAAGTGATGCATGTTCAAGCTGCTCACCACTCTCTGATGCCCAGCCCACCCCTAAGCAGCAACAGGCTCCTCCTGAACATACTGAGCATTATGTTCTATGGTATGGAATATCCTTTTTGCTCAGTTCGGGTCAGCTGTCCTGGCTGTGTTCCCTCACAGCTTCTTGTGCATCTGCTCACTGGCAGAGCTTGGGAAGCTGAAACGTCCTTGACGTAAGGTAAGCGCCACTCAGCAACAACTAAAATGTTGTGTGTTATCAGCATTATTCTCATCCTAAATCAAAACCAGCACACTGTACCAGCTGCTAGGAAGAAAATTAGCTCTACACCAGCTGAAACCAAAATATGAATTTTTTATGGAAGAGGAAACAGTGAGCAAATAGACTCAAATGAGCAGCCTATGACTGACTATGAGACTCCTATGAGACTCCTTGTACCTCCTGTGCAAAGTAATAATAACATGAAAAAAATTCAGAAATTTGTCACCTTATTTTCTTAAGCAGTCCAGCTTATATCATATGAGTGCCCTGACTTCCTAAAGCATGTCCTTCTGGCACTAGCAAAAAAAGAGTTCTTGCTTTGTCGAGATTACACTCTCATATTCCTCACCCTATGAAGTGGAATTCATGTTCTGATTGCCTGCTTTTCCACCAGTTACCACTCACCTGAAAATAGCAACTTATATTTTTTAGATAAAAAATATAAAGAAGTCAAAAATAGGCCTCAGATCCTCTACTTGATTCCAAGGAATGGGTATCATGGAAGTAATAAAACAGCCTAAAATAGTCCTCGTTAAAGGGATGATTGAACTGGATAGAGTTTTTACCATCTTTACAAAGAACTTTTATCCTTCTTAGTAGGACATTGTGAAGTAACCAAAGTTCTTGGGTAAATCTCCCATTTCTGAAAATATTACAATCAAATGTGAACTTTTGTACCTCAATTTTCACGAAAAAATTCAAACATATCATAGAAAATTCATAAGTATTTAAAACACTGTGTGTGCTATCATGACTCTGTGGGAGGCTGAACTAATTAAACATGACATCATTCCAGAGTCTAATTAAAGTGAAATATTAAATTCATCTTTCACTTCAGAAAATGAGAAAGTGAACTGAGTTTAATGAAGAAGAAACATTCTAAGAAATTATGACATCTACGAAATTGGTATATCCTCTATTAAGATCATTAATTGAAAGAGGCCACTTCTAGTAGATGCTCTCTTTTAAATGTTGTTACCTAATACCTCACTGCATGATGGCCTTTGGGAAATTCAGGTTGCAGTTTTCTGTAAATCATATTCAGCATCACCTAAGAAAACCATGTAAAAGTAGAAAATTTTATTTAACCCCATAAGCACTAACCATGAGTCTTCCAAATATCTTTTAGTTATCCAATCACATCACAGCCCAGATCATGACCTCCATTGGTTTAAGAAATACTTTTTATCCATTCTGTTTCAAAATGGTTCTTACATGACTGTTAAAATAAGTGACAGAATTGGACTTCAAATCAAGCTTTTCTCACCTTTTCACAGGATCTCACTAGCTCTTTAATCAAGGATAACAAAAAAAAAAAGACAATCAAAACTCTGGTATCATCTCATTCCACTCCTTCTTCCCCCTGCCTTTCATCCCCCACCTTTTAGCTCATTATCCTTTGCTATCTGTGCAGACTTGAACAACTCCTGCCTTTCAACTCTCCTTATCTGGCTGAATTTTCCCCTCATTCTATACCCCTCACACTGCCTTTCTTTTCCATCTCCCCTTACCCTTTCTTTTTCAGCATAAACATAAACATATTCCATTCGTCAGCAAAAAATTGATTTCTGATAATCCTTACTAGATTCAGTTGCCACTGTGATGAACATGTTACCATCAAGTCCATATCTTTAGTTCCTCCACACTGTTTCACTCATTACGTGTTCCCTTCCACATGTTAAAGCTGATTTTTCTTGAACAGTGCCACAGAGGGAGAATCTGGCCTGCTAAAATCATATTTTCATCCTATAGACTCCTTCCTTGATATCCCACTCTGTTGTTGATGTGTCCCTGTCCAGTAAAATTGTGTCAGGCATAGTCAAGTCACTTCCCAGCTGGAATCCAAGGATAAACCTTATGTTGGGTCATGTGAGAGAGACATATCCAGAATGAATGCAGGAAAAATATGCATATATGTAATTTCTCATGAAGAGGCCAGTAAAACACACAACGAGTTAAAGTACTGACACCAGGAGAAGAGGATGGAAACTAGAAGAAATGACATATTAGAGTAAAAGATGTGTGACAGATTGCATCATTCCTTTAAAACTGGATGGAGATTTCAGGGGAACATTTTGACAGCATAAAACAAGGAAGATGACAGAGGTGGTGTCTTTCTTGAACTACTAAATGTTGAACATCTTTAGCATTGTAACCTAAAAGGAAATGGAGGTAGCTAAAGAAGATAAAAGAGGCTGGAGAGAGAGATGTGGAAAGCGGAACTAAAATAATGGAAATTATGTAAAGGAAGCATGAAAAAATGAGAAAAAAATAGAGCTTAATTTTAAAAAGTATAAAAGTTCTATTAAAATTTCATTTTAAACAATAATTTTTCTTGTTCATCCTGTAACAATAAGCAGATGGTAATGGACAAACATCAGGGATTTCAATTCATTTGTTACTTGTCTGTTCTTACCTGCCCTTGACAAAGAGGTATTATTGTTGTGTCAGGTAGAAGCTCAAGAGTAAAGCAACATGCACAAAGACATCACTGCTTAAGGCCACTTTTTTAGTGTGGTGCTCCTGTGTTTATTGACCTTGCTCAGCAAGCCTTTGTCAATGTAAAGCAAAAAATGTGTCCATGCCATAAAAAATGCCTATGTGAGCTGTAAAGTTGGAAACAGAGGACAACCCTGAATTTGATGATTTTTCTTCTGAGAAAATACAGAACGGGTCAAGACTTAACTGGCATGCACAACAGAAAGGTGCATCTGGGAGTGACTGAGATGTACACATATTTTGAACCAAAAAGTGAATATAATTTCTTTTGCTGGGAGGCTGAGAGCATGTAACTTGCTACAATGCAAAAAGTTCTTCTCTGCCTTTTGAAAGAAGATTTATTTGACTATTTCTCATCCAAAACATTTAAAAAACATTATATTCCCTTTTTGGAAACAACATTGATAAATTTTATCTCTGTATGCTTTTATAAATAATTTGGGTTTTTTCATTGGAATGTATACAAATACTTTTCATTAAAGGTGTGATTGAGAGATTTTTCCTTTTTCAAACCTTCCCCATTCTCTGGGGTTTTCTCAGTGTGTAATGCAATAGATGTTCACATAAGTTTGAGCATGCCAGATCAGCCTGATATATCTGTAATAACAATCTTTTTGGGGGTAGATGATATTTGGAAAGAGTGTATAAATTGGATTTTATTAAGCTGTTTAGCTATGGGCTTGTTTGAGAAATTATTTAATTAAGTACAGTGGGATTTGCACAAGGGTTGTGGAGTGAGTAACAAACTGAGGGATGGAAGGAAACTCTTCTTAGTCATTAAGGCCTTAGAAATGAAACAGAGAGGTAACTTACAGAGTTCCTTAGGTATCACTGATGGAACGGATTTAATTTTCTATTTTCATGGGTTGGAACAAAAAATTGGAAGGTGTTGCTGGTGATTGAAAGTTAATAGGTCCAAGTGATGGAAAAGATTTGCTTGCTGGACAGGAAGAAAGGATGAGTCCAGGCTGTGGCATTTCAAATATCAAAATGCAATAGCCAGAATGCAAGTTTGTTTTTCAGGACCTAAGGCAAGAAGTTCTGCTAGAATAAATGAGTTTATCAGCTGGAAATAACCATGAAAAGGAAAGACTGCTGCACTGGCTAATTGTAGAATAAATACCAGGAAAATTATAAGACACTTCTGATTAAATATAATTTTTCATGGAACAGATTTTCTGTTTTCTGAAAGCTCAATAACAGTGTGGGATTTACAAGAGGAATCAGGACTTTGCATGAAATATCATGCTCTCAAAAATAGGCTATGTAGTGTGTGAGAACTAATGTTTTCATGTATCCTATTATGATGAAGTTCCAGAGTGAGCCTTGATAGGATTTGGATATATTTGCTTTTTTTCTCTTGTGAAGCTTCCTGACTTACAGTTTCACAGTCAGGCTATCATTTCAGCAGAACAAATGACAAGGTACAAAAAAACCCATCTCTAGGGCTAGATGTAAAGTCCCCTGAAGTAAATGGAAAGATTTATGTTATCTTCAGTGTATTTTAGTTACAAAATATAAAATCCAAGGGTCATTTTAATACATATCTTCTGTGTATAATTAGGTTGTTTTGATGAAAATTTAAGAGAGAAAAAGCTGGAAGGAATAAAGAGAGTGTTTAGGTAGCTGTAATGTAGGCATCCTGATAATCTAACTATGCCACAAGTTACTGAGCCAAGCACACTCGCCAGTGCTAGTCCAATAGGTTACTCAGTCTCTGAGTAAAATTCATTAACCTTTAAGTACCACTGAGCTAAATCCTTCTTTACAAGAGTCTACTTCACTGTGACAGCTTTAAGATTTTCACAGTCCTCAGAGAGGGTAGGAGAGAGAGACCTGAAGGACTAATATGCCTCTCTCCACTGATAAAATGTATGCGGTTTGTTTATTAACTTGCAAATTTCGACAACAAAATAAACAAGAGTGGAGGTCATTACAAGGTTTTGTTGTACTTTTGCTATAATATATTACCCTACAACAGTGCTTTTGCAAACAAAAGGTGGGTTGCCACCATTTTACAAAGAAAACACTTATTTTATTTTTTGTAGTTGATTTTTTTTTGTTTGGAAAAATTATATTTGCGGAATTCGAAAACTGCTTAGACAAAAAACTTATGTTGGGAGTAGGAAGTGTGATTTTGGAGAGGAAAACCTAGGTTAGGATAAATGCTCCTTTGACTCTGAATGGAAAAAATAATGAAGATTGAGAAAGGAATGTGGCTAAAGCTGAACTACAGAACAGAGCAGACACAAAGATTAAGGCAATGTCCACCATATTCCTCGAATCTCCTTCTGGAGAGGACTGCAGTAGGCCCAACCTGGAATGGCAAAATATACTGAAGGACTGGAGCCCTAAATCTTATCCAGAAGACTTCCCAGGAAACAACGGAAATTGGGAAAGACATGTTTCTTTGTAATTTGCTAAAGGATTGCTGCACTATTGAAGTATTGAACTAGGGGTGCTTCTGTGTCATTGAGACAGTCTATGAAAAGTGTGGCTCTATTTCAGGAAGTAGAGACAAGCATCATGCAAATGGTTTGTAGGAGATTGCTGGCACCCTTTTTTAATTTGCTAAGTAAATATCAAACAGATTAGAATAAATTAGGATTTTATTAAAAAGATGGCCAAATACCAAAATTGCATAAATCAAGCCACTACACAAGTTCTAGAAGTAGTCTAGAAGACTTTTTTTTTCATAGGAGAAAGCAAAGTCATAAGTTAGAAACACAATGAATATGTCCAAGTTATCAAATAATGGATATTCAAAGCAGGTAATCAAACTAATCAAATTGAACTATAGATGAGCAAATTACTCTGTCCTCTTAAATCAGGAATATTTACAGAGTAGTCAGATGTTTCCTGAGATACTTAGCTAATGTTTAAAATAATATAGTGCTTTTTCTTTCTACCAAAGGACAAAATGATCTGTAGGATATGACTGTCTGTGGGAGAGAATCTACTTTGATCTCAGACTCTTGCAAGAACAAATTGACTAAACATACCACGGCTGTAGCTTGGCTCTCCTTCAGAAAGCACAGCAATAGTTATTAAAAAATCTGATTTATCATGTTCTCCTCCAGTTTCTAGTTACTATAATTTTTTTGTCTCATCCTTTCTAATGATAATACACAAACTTTTCAAAGACTGTGTAAAGGTGAAACAGTTGAAACTTACACACCAGCAGCTTCTGAACAACACCAAATTTAACTCCAAACAATTTACAGGCTATCAGGAGGGCAACTGGAATTTAATTTTAGGAAATTAATAAAAATTACCAGTTTCCATACCAACAGCCACAGCTTATGCACATAAGCAAAATTTGAAGTAAAGCTTATACTGCTTCACCTTTGTGGGAAGGGCTGGCAGTTCAGACATTTTGAGAACAAGTAATGTGGAAAAAAATATCTATCAAAGCTCTCATTAGTCTGGTGTAACACAAAATTATTGCTTATTTATTATCTTTGGCAACTAACACACTAAATCCAAAATAATTTTATTCTTTTTTTATTGGCTCCTCTAGGGTAAACACACTGCAGCTGGAAAACACAACAGAAGAGATCAGTAACACTGGGACAGAGAAAACAGGGGAGCAAGCAGGGGTGAGTTCCACAGTCTCAGCTGATCTCTTCAATGTGCTATGGCAATTTGAAGAACAGAGTGAGTAGACCTGTCTTGGAGATTTTCCTAACAGCTATGAGGAATTGGTCTCCTTATCCCACTGAGATACAGAGTTCTTTGGGAACAGCAGACCTGCTGAGCAGATATCTTTATATCTTGTCAGGGAGAAAGCAAGCAGCATGGAGTAGTCATGTCATGGAAGCACAATTAACCCTTCAACCAGTTCTTGGGCCTTGCCCTGATTCTAGTAGAAAGGTTTTTAAAAGGCCATTTTTTACCAACACTAAATTTTGTGTGGATCACAGAAACGGAATGTTCACTTTGAGGGATTTTTACACATTACTTCACACATTACCTTGTGTGCTGAGGCAATTGCCGTCTGATTTTCCATGCTGGATCTTAAACTGTGTTTTGGCAGGATGTAGCAAGGCAAAGTCTGTGACAATTAAATCAGATGGCTTTTGGCTTCTGCACAGAGGCAGAAAACAAGCCAAATGCACACCAGCCTCAAGATGTGAACTCCTGTCTAAGCTCGTGCCTCAAGGACATTAAGCATACAAAGTATGCCTGTGGTATCAGGATGTCCAATTTTAAAGAAACCCTTCCTCATAAAGCAAGGATCTCAATCCCTACCCAGTGTCCTCCATCCAATTCGCATTGGGAGTCCAAGAAAACCTGCAAGGCTGTGCAATGCTGGGTTCCCAGCTTTGCATTAGGGACTCCTTAGTGTCACCTTTGTATGCCTAGAATTTCATTAATTTTTTTTCCATAAAAATCAGGAACCACACCATAAATCTCCTGAGAATGAAGAAGCACAACATCAGCTCTTCTAAAGATGACCTTGCATATGCACTATTTGCCATGTAAGAGAGAAGTTACTCATGTGCATGCAGAACTCACATCTGCCCTACGCCCAGACAGACCCGAACTCCCCAGGAGTAAATCTCCCATGAACAAATGCCCCATGACAGGTGTGTCATCACCAGCAGCTGTTCTGACAGGAATAGGAGAAAAAGCAGCAAATATTTGGCCACATTCCCTTCTGCCAGCAGTTTCTCAAGCAGGTGGAATGCCAACAAAACCCCAGCTCAGTGTTAACAGGAAGGAGGAAAGGAATAACAAAGGAATAGGTTAGCCGAATTACAGTAAGTCTATGATGGCCTTATAGGGGAGATGGAAATCTCTTGATATCACTGGAAAGAAAGTTGCCAGGAGAACACCGTCAGAGAGGTAAAAATCATCCACAAAGCAGATTTCTCATTTTATCACAGAAATAGAGTACAAAATGTTGAGAGTTAGTTTGCAGTTACCTATGCATGACCCATAAAAACAAAATAAAAAATTAGATGACTTTTGGTGTAACCACCTTACAATGTAAAGGGTAGAGATAGGTCTCAGGGTCCTGCTTTTCAGTGAGTAGAGAGAGCATGTCATCCAGGACCATGATCCACAGCAGGAAGTATGCTGTAAAGTTGTACTCCCTTTTCAAATGCTTCAGAATTTGCTTTATCTACATTATTGTGCTTTTAGTGAGCCAAAGCTCAGCCAGGTGAAAGAGACTAATAGATGCATATGCTTCACCTAAATGACTATAGCTCTTAGCAAGCAAGAACTCTGCCAGGTGAAAGGAGCAGATAGAGGCAGTACCAATAAAACTTTCCTGAAAGTCTTTTATTTTTAGTCTATAAAATGGCTTTTCTAAAATGTGCAAAATAAACAAAAATCCTGGGTTGTTTGCTGCAGTAGATGAGTTTATTTTATATGTTTAGGACAAGCAGAATAATTCATTCATGGCTTTACTTTTTGTGGATCAGCCAGCTGTTCTCTGCTTGAGCCAAAAAAAAAATGCTACTCACGTGTCCAAGAAAAGCAGAAAATGCAATATGAAAAACCATTCAAAACAAGTACCTACTAAAAGTAGGTTTCTTAGTCTCTTGGAAATTGCATTAAACATTGATTTGAATGTCAGGTTAATAAAGACATACAAATTCAAATCTGCATTTTAACTGAAAACATCAGCATTTTTCAACGCTTAAAGAACAACGGATTATGCTTGTATGTATTCTGGTAAATGTAGATGTAGCCATGAGGACAATTTCTGGGACAGAGAACACAAAAAAGCCCTTACTGATTCGTTTATGACTCAAAGATACATATTTCACATTTTATAATCACAAAGTCTACCTCAGCATTTGGAAATCATCTGACAACATAAAACTTAATGACAAAATAAATTTAATCCCTTTTGCAGTTAATTTTTCTTCCAGCTGTGCCAACTCCAAATAGCCATCAAGGGAAGATCTCCATTAGCTCCTAAGTCAGTGTTGCTTTAGAAAATAATACCCTAAGCCTTCTGTGATTGCTTTCCAGCCACCTCAATTCAAAAAAGCTTGATGAAAGATATACCACTCTAGCTCATCACTGGCCCTAGTTCCAACTCATGCAGTTACAGAATTAGCACATCAAAAAGCTTCTGGAGGAGCCACAGAACAGCTACCTGTTAAGGGAACAGATTCTGCATTAAGAGTGCATTCCAGGTCTCCCCTCCTTTTAACCAATATTAACAGCAATACAGGCATTCCCACTGACATCTGCTATTTTTACTTCAAGATACTGCATACGGTGCTTCAACTCCCACATGGAAGGTCAACTCTTTCCCCTCTGCCACATGTTTTAGATTGCACTTGGCCCTTTACATTTCTCGGAGTAGCACCTCAATAATCTTCTTAAATTTTCTGTCTTTTTTTTTTTTAAATCCTGTTGCCCTTCTTCACAACTTGCCCTTCAAGATAGCTATCAGTAGTAAAATGACAGATTGTTGGAACCTAGCCTTGGATTTTTCTTCTTCAACTGCAGTGGATCTTCAATTGTTACTTCTTTCCTTTACATGCACAACATGAACTAGGTGGACACGAATTGCTTACAGCCCTTTCAGAGGTTCACCTACATCTCCAAGTCCCCTCTGTAAATCCCCAGACCATGAGACATGGAGCTACTACCTCCATTTCTCACAGTGAAAGGGACTGGGCTCACTTCAGTACTAACCTGGAGATTTCCGGCAGTGGAAACCATGAATTATATATATATCTGTTCAGATATTAACAAATAAATCCACTCTCAAACTAAAAGTTTGATGCTGGCACATTGTATCAGTAGAGTGAAAGGCATCAGGCACCCTGAAAATTCAAAGTATGTCCAAACCCAATACAGTTAAATCCAAATATCAAAAATTCCTCTTGGGATCTTCAAAAGTCCCTTAAAATACAAAATTTCATTTCAGCCTCCTTTAAAACACTATATTTTGTAAGTGATAATTTCAGAGGTTTGAAATACAGCTTCAACTGTTGGCCAGAACATCATCTCTCTCCCTGTTCTCTGGATTAAAATATCTGAAATATATGCATAGTATTACAGGAACACCGCGCATCTCATTTTTATTCTGTGAGATTGGACTCTTCTTTACCAAAAAAAAACAAAAAAAAAAAAACCCACCAAAAAAACCAACAACAAATTTAGTGACTTACCTTAACAATTCTTGTAATTGTTTCATTTATGCCTACCAAAGAACAAAACATACAGCTAATACTCAGTTTTAGTTAACCATACTACTGAAAGTCACTGGACTCTTCTAAAAGACACTTCTAATGTGTTAATTTTTCCACTCTTTATTTCCCTTTCTATCTTGAGGTTTCCTATTTTATTTCAGTCTTCTGGAAAAAAAAATGATGCAATGAATATTTGGCTTCTGAAGGAGGGGATCCCATACATCTTGTGTCTAAATGACTCTTACTGAAGGATATCAGGCAAAAAAGCTGTTGCAGAAAATGAAATACTGGATATTGATTATGACGTTCATGAAAAATGTTGATATATCATATGCAAAAAAAGGAGCATAAATTAACATCTGCCTGTCATGAAGATGATAGATACCTGTTATAAAATACCTGCATGGTCTTTTCTTTCGGGTTCATCAACCTGCTCAAATGCCATTCGATTAAAAAGAAAAAAAATGTTAACCGACAAATGACAGGCTTTTCCATCTACCCCATCATATGCTATAAAATTTGTCAGCATGGAGTGTTCCTACGCAAAGATAAAGGGAGGCAGATGATAAAAGAAGTCTTACGGCTTGCCTGCACAAAGTGTTATGCTACATACCAGATTCGGCATCAAGAAGAACTTTTCTCCCAAAGACTGATAGAGACAGTAAAAGTCTTCACTTGCCTTTGGAGAAGAGTCAAGCACAGTCAGTCTGAAGAGCCCAATCTCAGCCTATCCCCAGTACCACGGACTTTGAGGTGACCAAGTGGTCATGGGTGGTGGGTGCTGTGACTGCTGTTGGTGAGCTGTTGTTGTGACTGCTTACTAGGTCATTGCCACTAAGCTACGGATAACTCCTCAATTTAGGCAAAGTAAGTACAGGCAAGGAAGAGCAGAGGGACAAAGAAGACCAGAGAGACACAGAGAGGAAGCATTTGGTGTAACTGAAGAAAACCAGATCAGCTGTGTCTGCTGTTACCAGAGAAGGTATGTAGAAAAAGAACCATTAATCTGCTCATCCTGTTGCAGCTCCTGATGTAACAATCTCACCTCCTTTCAGCTCTCCCCAGTTAGACAAATTTCATGATGCAGCTTGTGGAGAAGCCAACAGGATTGGAACAAGCTCACCTCCTTCCATCTCTCTCCAGTTAGACAAATTTAATTATGCAGCTTATGGAGAAACAAACAGGATTGTCAAATTGCACCTCCAGCAATCACAGGGAAACAGAAAGGTCTGTAGAATATTTTCATCTTATAGTCCAAATGAACTGAGGGTCACACATGCTTTCCACCAGCCCAGGAGAAATTTACAAGCAGAATCCTCAGTTTTATTGTGCTGGAAGAGGTGAGTATAAATACTGAGATCAGTAGCACTGAGTCCCAATAGTGGTGATCTGTTGAGGCAAACTCCCACACAGTTGTAGGAAGTGGTTCATGCCTTGCATGCCAGAGGAAAGCACCCCCAAGGATCTTTAATTAAAACTGAGGACTTAAAATAATTTTTGTTGTATTGCAAACAAAATTTGTAATGTAAATTACAAATTTACGCTACTGTAAATGTAATGTACTGAAGTACAGTCACAAAATTGTGAAGATGTGGATTATTTTCTCTGATAAGTATTGAATGCATAATGCCTAACATAGCTTTCCATTTTAATTCTTATTAGTTGTATAAAGAGTTGCTCAGATTCCCAGGCTGCATGGGTTCATGAGGTTCCACTGAGAGCTTGAGTCAGTCAAACTTGGTACTCTGTGAGTCTTCAGGCTTCATACTCTTGACACTGCAGTTCTCAAAACTCCCCCTAGAACACATCTAATGGGAAAAAACCCAAAACTGTACAGAGCTCATGCTGACAGATGCAGAGGGGCTAGTTGTTGTTTCTGGACATATGTTTGATTATTGCTTTGTCCATGAAACTTATAAACCTCAATTACCACTCAGGAGAGATGTCTCTTCTAATCAAATCATCTCTTAAACAATCTGGACCCATTCCAATCACAGCCACTGTTTTTCCTTTTATGGGATGACTAAATTGTTCTTCCAAGTCTTCCAGCTAACCTTTAAATTGAAAACAAGAAAATCTAGCAAAAAGAAAGCTTACACATTTCACTAAGTCCTAAAATATATTCTCAGAGTTAGTCAGAATACAAATACTAAACATGAAGACTTTGGAGACAACTCTGAATTTTGATTGAATGACTGTGTTTAAACTTTCTCTTAATTAAAAAAAAAAAAAAAAAAAAAAAGAGCACGAGAGTGTTCACTTTAAGGTTTTTCTTGAAAAAGCTTCTCCATTTACATATACAACCACATCCTTTAAAGTGCAAGTAAGTGTATAAAAACACCTCAAGAAGCTTACTTTCAATCTCAAATTAAAAAAATGTTACTTCCTTTAACAGAAACTGGTTTGTGAAATTAGATGGACACCACTGTCATAAAAGATTTTAGCCAGTTCTCTTGGTAGAAAAAAGCCTTAGGAAGTTCAATTAGGACACTGCAGAGAGTGGGATACATGCATAAGAAATCTACATCTGAGTTTATTACTCCAGGCTCCCTTTACTGCCACTTGAGAAAAATAGGTAGATTAGGGCCATAATTCATCTGTCACTGAAGGCGGTAGCTCAAACAGACTGAATGAATGATGGCTTAAAAATGTCTATAGCCCTTCATTGTATCTAAAGGGAGCCTGGGGTTGATCACCAACTCAGAGTTAAATTTCTACACTGCAGATAACAAAATCAGATGAGCTGGAGTGCACCCTACATACAGGAGGGAAGTTAGACTGAAAACCATCCAGTTTTTTTCTTGTCAAAGCCAAGCTCTGCTTTCATTTTGGCAATGAAATGAAGATGTTGTACTGGGGCAAGAACGTGGCTGTATTGTTTGTAGCAGAAGGCAGAGTTTGACGGCTGTGACATTCCCCTCAAAATGTGCCCATGTGCTGTGCCTCCCGTTGCTCAATCCAGCTGCCGTGGCACTCTTGAACGAGATCCCCGGGCAGCAGCCAGCAGAGCCATGTCCCTGTGCTGTGCACGTCCTGACCATCAGTGCTCCGCTGACACCACTAATAAAATTATTTTTGTCCACTTGGAACACTAGTGCTTTTTTTCCTCACAAGAACAGTATCTGGCAGCAGATTGTTTATGTTTGGTAAGAACTGTGCGTTTTTTTCATCAAAGGTGGGTCATTTCAGTGGGCTGCCAAAAGGTTAAAATTTAATCCTAACTTAATGTCATACTTGTAAATGGAAGATGTGCACATAGCCTTGTTTTCTTCAAAAAATCTCAGGCTGAGCAGAGGGATTAAGAAAGAGAGACAGTGTAAAAATCAAGAAATTATAAAGGTTCCCTCTAAATTTGCTTTACTTTCCCCTTAATTAACATTCCCTTGCAGATGAAACTGAAGTTTTAACTTTAATTTATTAACACATTTACAAAGCTGTTAGTTTTTTTTCTAAAGCAGTTAGTAAGAGGAAGGAGTATATTTGCAAATACTGTTCTTAAAAGAATTTTCTTTGAAATATTATTACACTAAGTGTAATGTTTTTCAGGAGTTACCTCAATAGTTTAGTTTCAAAGTTTAGTGAGAAACCACACATTGAATACATTTTGAATAAGAGCTTTAGTATAAGATGCGGTAGCAGTAATTAGAGCTGATGCATAACAGCAAAAAAAGTGGAAAATTATTTTCTTCATACTCAAGATTAGACTTCATACTCAAGAAAATCACTCCAGCTTTATGCAGAAAGGAGATTTTCCTAAAGCAGCCAAAAGGTTCCAAAGACACTTCTCACTACATTTTTATATATTTGAAGACAGAAGAGACATTTCAGTCTTTAACTATCCTGCCTACAAATAGACTGGTTCTGCTTTATGCTAAAATCATAGTCCGCATCTAGGATCCTCTTTTCAGTCTTGTTTACATTGTGAGGGAACTAAAATCCTTGAGTAAATAATTAAGGATTGTTTTTATGAACATGTTGATCAACAGATTTTTTTCTTTAAACATTAATGCTCTCTATACTGTCAGCAAATTTTTTAGTTAGCAATTGATACATGATATTTGCAATTCCATGTTGCATTAGTGGAATGTGGCTGATCACCTGCTTCGTGTTTCCCTTCTCTTAAACAAAAAGGAGGGAGGAAAAGGATAGGAAGAAGTCTGAATTTTTAGTATCTTGAGTAGAGGTAAAGGAACAGATATGTAGCATAAAAGAAACTGAGACTTCTTTCCCCATCTGAACTCGCTAGGATAATATGGCTTCAGATACGTAATAAAATTTCTTGACTGGATGTGGCAAGGAAGACTAAGTAAATTTAGTTTTCTCTTGTTGTAGCCAGGAAAAATGCATTCATAGTGTAACATGCCTTCTAAGGAGCACAGGCTGTTTTTAATCCCAGCCTTTCTGCATTTGGATATGTTCAAAACTTCAAGGAACATTCACCTCCAATGAGTGTTTTTTTCCTGATCATTGAAAACAGAGGATGGGCAGAGCAATCTTCCTTCATTCATATGAAGGTTCCTTCCAACCTCAATTATTTGGTGACTGAATCTGAATTACATTAATGTTCTAAAAAAATTTTAAAAAATTAAAACGAAACCCAGAGGAAAGCCAAATGCATCTTTACATTAAAGTAAATACTTTTAAAATTTGTCTTTGGATGCAGCATGTGTTCAGTTTTAGAGTGAAAAAAAAAAAAAGAGTAACTTCTGAAGTCAAAAAGAGGGCTTAATCCAATGTTGTATCTGGTAGGAAAAGTGAAACCAGATGTTATAAGAACACGCTACTCATTGGCCACATCAACTTTTCTCCACTGTCATTTTCAAAATAAAAATATCTGCTCTGAGAAATTCAGTAGTTTAGCTGTCCATGAAAGGCTGTTTACACCCCTGATGAAGACCCAAATGCTTCAGGTTTCAGGACAAAACTTTGCTGGATACCCAAGGATGTACCATTAGACACATACTATTTGCCAAGCTGGGCACTAGTTTCATTCCCAATGGTATTTAAAATTAAGAAAACAGCATCACAGTTGAATTTATACAGTAGCAAACATATTTTATCCTTACACGTGCTCAGAAGACATCTAATTATTTGAAAAGACAGAATTTGAAAATACTGGGTTTGAAAGTATGATGGTGCTTTACCTGCTCTTGAGCAACAACTCACTGTTTACAAAAGTGGCTTTTCACCAGCTTTCAGTTGCCTCTTGTAGATTAACAACTTAAAAGGCAAGGAAGCTCTTAAAAGGATCTGGATCTTTGGCAATTCAGTGAGTTAGAAAATATATGAATGTAGTTCAAGGAAATAAAGCAGACTCATGGAGAAGGTGGATTTCAGAGGATCTCATGGTATTTAACAACACTGATGACATTCCATTCAAAACAGTATGGATAAAATCACATTCAATGTTGGTAAAGACAAAGGAACCTGAATGAGGAATAAACAGACCTAATTACCTGAATAGGATGGTAGGATTGAAATCACCTGTCATTAGTAAGGAAGAGATATTCGAGCCTTTGAAGACAGTTCTCTCAAAATATCCTTTTTGTATATTTGTGGCAGAGAGTAAGTGGAACTACTGAAATTACTAGACAGAAAGAGGTGGCAAAGTAAATTTTAAATGTTACTGTGTCTATTAAAGACATCTTTGTGTCTCGATTCCTATATGGACTTCTGGTCTCCTGTTTCAAAAGAGATGCAACATAACTAGAGAAAAAATGTGAAAAATTTGATCAAAGGTATGGCATGAAGAGAGATTAAATTAACTAGGGTTTCTAAGGTGCTAAAAAAAGAACCACAGGTGGGAATATGGTAGAGGTATTACAAAATAATGAGTAGATGAAGAAGAAATATTAGCCAGATCATCGTAATGCCAGAACAAAGGGATCTCAAACTAAATTATCAAACTGTCCATGGCCAGGGGTTTGAACAAGGTGATCTTTAAGATCCCTTTCAACTCAAACCATTCTGTGATTCTATAACTACAGGCGTAAAATTGCGCTTACTTAAGCTATAGAACCATATGTTGCAGGAGGCTGTGGAGACCAGAATGCTAAATAGGATCAAAACGTAATTGGACCTAGAGAAGAAAAGTTGTGGGCTATTAAATGGAAATTACTACCCTTGGTTTGGGAACTCCCTACACCAGGAACTGCAGCATGTGAGTGAGCAGAATCAGAGACCTCTTGCTCTGAGCCTGCTTTCTGGCCCAGGCACTTGCTGCTACTCATGGTTTTAGAGACCTCCCTGAAGCTAGATGACATTATAGCTGTTTTACAAATAAAGTTTAGCTGTGGAGACTTTCTTGACATAGGGTTTTTTCCATGGAAAGCACAAAAATCCCAGTTACCTACTGTTTCTGTGAGTACATTAAACCCTGGGCTGTATAGGAGCTTCTATGGGTAAGCAGTTGTTTTATTTACTTATTCTTCCATTTTTTGTGAAGATACACAGGAGGCAAAAGTTGCAAACGTGCTTCTCCCCTCAGTGTTTCAGTGCAGGTGTCACTGAATTCAGCATGTTGCAGTGCCTAATACTGGGATTTACTTTTCCCATAAGAGCATATGTCATATTTCACTTCCAAATCTAACTCATGAGTTCTGCCCCCAGAACCAGCACCTACTTTTTAGCACTGCTGGACCTTACAACACCCAGAAGTGTTTGGCAAATACAGAACAAAGATTTTTCTCCCAAGCACTCAGTTTCAGTGGGTTACAAATGGTACAGGCAGGGTGAGGGGCGTGTGACAGATCAGAGGACACAAGGTCACACCCCAGGCTGAGCAGTACTTCTTTTTGCAATATTTGTCCCATGATCCACTTGAGCAGCTCTGAAGCTATCTTATCAAAGCCTCTGGAACCAGAGAGGGGGAAAAATATAGGAGAACTCCTGAGAGTTCAAAAGTTTCAAAATAGTGAAATCGGGATGGCAGAGTCTGAAGAAACATGAAAACAAGTGCAGTTATCAATGAACAAAAAAGGAAGAGCTCTGTTTTCAGCACAGCCTTGCTGTGAGATGAGCCCTGAAATAGACCATATTTAGAAAAACAAGAACTGGGTTAAGAATTCTGTTCCAAGTCTGAGAGGTTACTTGCTGTGAGAAGGACCTGGCTGTCTGACATTTTCACGAGCTTTTAAAAGAGACAAAGTTAAGAAGATGGAAAAGGAAGTCAAAACCAGACACTATGAGTGGTGCCTGCTTCTACTATTTTTGTCTCATTTAAAGTTGTGTATATACCCAAGTACATGAATGTTGAATAACCTGATCTGTGTGGAAATTCATGTGTCCGAGTATTACCAAGAACAGTGCTGCAATGCAGAAAAACAAATCTTGCATGTAGGTACACAGAGAAACAGTTGTTTCAACACCTCTGTAGAGTAGAAACAGCAGTTATCCCACATCCTTTTCTGTTTCGGATTCCTGGAGACTAGAAGTCTGACTTTTTTAAGTACAGTCTTTAGATGCCTGTTTGTCCTGAATACCCAACGCTGTCATCAAGGGAATGGTTAAAAAAATGGAGAAGGCTGACGAATTAGTCTTTGGGATGGGTATTCACCACTTGCTGTATTAATACATTTTTAAAATCAAGCATTCCTTATAGTCTTTTGGGGACAGGAACAAGGCAAGGATATTTGGACACAAGACCAATAGACTTATATCAGATTGTTCCTTTCTCCCCTCGCCCTGTACTCCACGCAGTGGCAATGGAAACATCCAGTCATGACACTCTTTTCACAGCCATTCATAACCTTAGAGGAAAACTTAGATTGCTGTCCCAGGAGCACCAGAGCAATCAGTTCATCTGTATGCTCAGTATATTAACCCAAATTTTTGTGATTTCTGCCCATATACCTGGAAACACTACTGAGTTGATATTACAAGCACAGCTCTAGCCCTCTTAAACTGTTTCTTGCTAACAGAGCAGAAAGAGAAGAATGGAAACTCTGCCTGTATTTATAAGGGTGTCAGTGCAATAAACTTATAGACTGAATAGAATCATTGATTGCCAGAGATGTATGCAAAAATTTCCTACTTCAGTCCACTCTGTTTCTAATGCTGCTGCTCAAAAAGCAGATCTGCACATTTGCCTGCACAGCAGGACGTGGAGAGGCTGTGTTGGGAGTGCACACCTACAGGCAGCAGTGCTGGCAGCTCTGGCAGCAGGGCAGCTACAAACCACCTGGTCTGGCAGCCAGGCTCCACCAAGTGTCATTGGCATGACAAAGGAATCCACAGAGCCAGAAAACAGCACTGCTGAAGGAGTTTAGACCAATTTATGAATATATCAGGACCATGTGGGAAGAGAGGAAAGAGAAAGAAAGAAAAAAGTAATAAACCCACCAACAAAACTGGTACAAAAATAAAGCAAAATACTTCATTTGAGCTCAGCTTGACTACCTTGTGAGATCCACCTTTCATGTTCCACCTAGCCAGGAAGCAGAGCAAAGATGGGGAGATATATTTGCAGAGAACTAGAAGGCACGTCCAGAACAAAAACATACAACACTAATGGTCTCTGGGAAAAAGAAACAGAAAACAACCTTTCTTTTTTTTTCCCTTCAGAAAGACTGTCTGAAGAACAGTTACATACCATGATTTTAAAAAAAAAAAAGAAAATTTCAAAATATCCTTGGTGCCTTAAGGTTGAATAGAAAATTCAAAAACCCCCACATAATAAAACTCTTGGGTAGTATGAGATTAGAGCTCAAGCATTGCTCCATCTGACTAAAAAGCAAAGGCTTAGGCCTTGCTTCCCCTCAGTCCAGGTAGATCGTATCTCTGGGGCCAGTCTTTAAGCTGCATGGAGGAAAGATATCACCACTCTGACCATGGAGGTCTCTTCACAACCTCTCCAAAGTACACTGGCCACTCTGCACAGGGTGGAACACCTCACAGTAGAATGCCACACATGTAGGACATTTCATCCTGTTGCCAAAAAACAGTCAGTCCCACGGAATGTTTTGATTTTCCTGATTGGAGTATTCGAGTCTTTTGTACACATGACAAAGGCCAGCTTATTAAAAAAGGAAAGCTAAGAGTGTTTTTCAAAAGCAAGCATGCACTCACCTTGCAAATGTGGTCTATAACTTCCTGTATAGTTGTAGAGGTTTCATTTGCTAAAAGGCTGAAAGCACCCACCTCTTCTTGTAAATGTGCCATTAGCATAATATGTATTAAAATCTTCTATGACCACACTCTCAATTTCTAGCTGGGTATCCACACAGAGATCGGGCTGGGTCAGAAAGACAAGGAAGAATTAAAAGTTGTCCAGGCATCAAACAGGACCTGAAACAGACACAACAGATAAGTTAAACACTACATACACATTATTCAAACAACAGAAATTCATTCCAGCTAAAGGACCAAACATAACCCTTTTATTTCCTACTGTAAATGAAGTGATTTCATATGGACTGTCTCTTAGGAGAAAGGGTAACCAAAGCAAAATTTACTATGCTTTCCATTGAAGCAACATCCATGGGTGAAAATAAATCAACTTTGGTATTCATTGTGAGTCTTTCTGAAGCATTTCTCAGATGGTGTAAAGATTTTTCTGAAGTACTGAACAACATGAGCCTGAGAGGAGCTATTTACTATGAAATATCCATCAACATCAATAAGCTCAAATGTAAAAGAGGAATAGTGAAATATTCAGAACCCAGTCCAAGGGTAAGTAAGGGAGATAAGATTGTTGAGCAGAGGATGGTCAGATGCTGCACAAATGAAACAAAATTTGGAAACGGCACAGCTATTTATTGGATCTTGGAGTGTGGTTTGGTGTTAATACCGTCACCCTGCCAGGATGAGCTTCTTACTGACAGTGAACACCCTAGTCTTTTTTTCTTATTGAGGCTGTGGTCTTTATTGGCATTCCCAAGTCCACCCAGATATCTCAGTACAACTGGCTTATCTGCACAAGGAACACTGAGCCCACAAGGATGTTAAGGAATTTTTCAGCATTGATTATGTAAAGTGCTGCTGTGGTTTCCACTGTACCATGCACTCCTGTAGCTTTCTTACCCCTTCCTTCGGGAGGAAGGAGTTGGAAAGATGGCCTTACTGGCTGCCGTTCCCAAGGCCAAAGACCTAACTCTTATGAGGGCACAGTGTTTGTAGTGAACAGAAAGGCAGGAGGGGAACAACAAAAAGTTTTGATTCAGCTTCATTTCCCACCTCCTCAGTGAGCTATGAGAGATTTTACTCGTAAACCATGCCTTCAAGAAGACAACTTTCAACATCTCACAAGAGATGAATGAACAGGTCCTGTCATCAGCAGACCAGGACAAGTGGGCAGGTCTAAACTCCCATGGATTTTGGTGGTCACTACCACCATGATACCTCTGCAGTCACATGTGACAAAGAGCTGTAGGTCCAATGGAGCTGGCTGGAAGATGCAGTAAAAGACAAAGCACTCTGGGAAAGCAGGATGTTGGAGTGATGAAGTTTGAACACCAGTACACTTCAGTACAGATTGGCCCATCACCAATGGGAAAAAAAACCACACATCATGACAATTACTCTTAAACTGAATGGCATTTAGGGGAAAAGTTGAAGGCAATGCTCCTCCACTGTTCTTCCTCTCACGTACATGGATGCACATGTAATATCCTGAACACTACCTCTTCTACCTGAGGGTTCAAGGAACATGCAGCTTATTTCTCCTTCGTACTTAATTTGCATACCTGATTTCTCCCTTGATCCTTGATTACCTTTGCCGTCTGAGATTCTGTGACTATCTCAAGAGTTTCTCTTGGTCTGCTGTAGATTGCTTCCAAATCTAAGTGAATTTTTATACAATTCTTGATTTAGTTCTTTCAAAGTATCTTTTTAGAGTATTGAGATATTTTTTGGATCCATTAGGGATTTGATACAACACGGCTTTTATTTGCATATTATTTTAGTGCTTTTGAACACCAATAGAATATTAAAGAAGATACATAACTTTTGATGTCAAGTAAGGCTTGGAGATAGAATTTTTGTTTATCTGAAAGCAGCTGTTGCGGGTGCAAGTGAAGAATTTCTTAAGCAAAACTGTATTATGACTTTAGGCACAGAATATTCTGTATCTCTGTTAAAAGCAACACTGCAATTAAAAATGAGTGCTTGCTTTAGCAGCAGACTACCACATTTTAAATTATTTACTTAAAGGATGTAACCACCACTATCAACAAAGGGGAGTCATTAAGTGATTAAGATTCCTGCCGTCATCCCTGTTAACTTCAGAGATCTCTTCAACACTACACATATATTGAATTCCTATTCATTTATAAACACTCCTGTGGGTTACATGAAACACTTTTGTTCCATCTAGGGAAAGAAGCGCTTGTGATTTTATATATTTGTTCTTTACATTAACTATTCTACAGCTCTGGCTGCACTGATGGCTGGTCTAAGCAGAGGTGTGTGACGCCTTGATACCTATTTTATGCTTCCAGATAATTAGGAGCCAGAACAGTGCCATTTCTAGATATAGGTGTGTGTCCCATCTTGATGAGTGAAAGTAATTTACACACTTTTGAATGTTGTATTAGTACAGTCATTACAGAAGGACCTTCTTTGTAGTAGGAAATAAAATGCACATCATACAGGCTGGCAAGCTTCTCTTAGAAATTGCTTCTGTAATGGTTATTTACAACTTATCCACACTGCATGAAGATAAGCAGTTTAAACTGTCCATTGGAGAAATACACAAGATATGGTATGAGGAAAAATAAACATGGCTAAGGATATTCTATTCCTTGTTGTCTCATTTCTGTGTCCATATTATGTGAAGCTCAGTTCAGTTACAGAACTTCAAATGGAAAAAAATGAGACGTATTATTGAGCCAGGGCTGTTTTCTTATTTTTAGTAAATGAAACAAACAATCCTCAACTTGAATTGACCAGGGTACAATACTTATTGCTGGTCTGAGAATCTGACAATGAACACAGAAAGGCTTTTTGAAATATCATCTAAGCCTTGTTTGTATCTGCAGAGTTCAAAACATTTAACTAAACCAGGTTTCGTCCCATTTCCCTCACTCCCTTTAGTACAACTGAATGTACTGCTCCTCCCTTACAGATATCTGAGTGACTTCAAAGCTGCCCATTAGGCCATGTTCAATAACAGCAGTTTAAAACCCACCAGAGTCTCTGTGTCTAGCATTTCTAACTAGCTGGCTCTTCGTGGCTTTCTGCTGCAAGGCAGAAAAGGATTCCTGAGCCACACTTCAGAGTCTGTCAGATGCTCCTAAGCACTCTTGGTTAGAACAGGGGCAGAGGGGAAAGAAGGACTTTCTGCTCTTCCAGCCCTGCTTCTCACAACTTTTCTCTGCAGTAAAATTCCCTCAGCTGCAGGTCCTCTGTCTTGAGCAGTCAGTCAAACATAGCTCCAGTCAGCCTCAGGGACTTAGCACCCCCAGCCCAGGTGCAGCCTCTTTAGAAAACAGGAAAATAATTTTCCCGATTTCTTTGTCATAAACATAGAATTTCTTTTCATTTAGATTTCAAACTCATAAGATGCTGAGTTTGTCAGTGCCTGGGTACGTGCACCAAAATCCAGGCTGCAGTACTGCAGGCTTTTCAGCCAGAACGGGTCATGGTTAACAGGCTCTATATACCAAGTATCTCTACATTCAGAATAACAAAGTTAAGCATGATAGAGTTTTCCTTACGCAGAATCATCACCCTTGCCTAATTTCTGCCCCTCTCCTCTAATGACACCCTTTTTGACATTCTTACAAAATTCTGACACAAACTATTTCCCTTTCATTAACACAGGATTGCAAGAAGAAACCTCCAGTGAGTTGAAGCTGAATTACAACTGCCCAGTCACTGACTTATACACAAGACAGGAATGTCTTGAAATCCATCTTCCTGTTAGCACTGATGCTGCAGTTACAGGAAGAAGCAAAGTGGCCTCACCACTGTAAGCTCTTAAGCACTCAGCTGTCAGTATTGGTTCATTGCTGAAACCCCTCTGTGCTGGTTCTGGCTGATGTAGAGCTAATTTTCTTTCCAGTTTCTGGTATGGGGCTGTATTTAGATTTGTGCTGAACACAGAGCTGATAATGTAGAGATGTTTTTGTAATTGCAGAGCAGGGCTTGCACAGAGCCGAGGTCTTTTTTGCTTTTTGTACTGCCACGCAGGCAAGGAAAGTTGGGGGTGCACGGGAGGTTGGGAAGAAATACAGCCAGGACAGATGACCCAAAGTGACCACAGGGATATTCCAGACCCTATGACATCATGCTCAGTATATCAAGTGGAGGGAAGAAGTAGGAAGGGAGGAACATCTGGAGTCATGGTGTTTGTTCTCCCACGTAATCATTAGAGATGATGGGGCCCTGCTCTCCTGGGGATGGCTGAACACCTGCCTGCCAATAGGAAACAGTGAATTAATTCCTTGTTTTGCTTTACTTGTGTGCATGGCTTTTGCTTTCCCTGTTAAACTCTCTTTCTCTCAACCCATGAGTTCTCCATCTTTTACACTTCTGATTCTCTCCCCAGTCCTGCTGGTAGGGGAGTGAGTGAGCAGCTGTGTGGGGTTTGGTTGCTGGCTGTGGTGAAACCACAACACACTTTCAAGCTAGAATTGAGCTGCCATACAGGAATCTCCAGTTTTGGCAGATGTTGGTTAAGTGGGTTTGTATTTCAATTCTCGGATGTGTGTGTATCATTTCATCTGCCAATTTCATCACTGCCTCCACCTGGGTTCTAACAAATGCTCTATTATACCCAAGAGTAGTCTTTCTGTAATACACAGGCCAGCTTTTAAAGCTTAGATGTCTGATGTTTGTCCCAGATCTGTATTTAGGGTCTCATAAATCTCCTCCTAGCTTCACATCCTATAGGTTCAGTCTTAAACAGTAAAACTAGCTGAAGTCATCTTTTAGTTTATATTTTGTTCTTTTATCAGAAGTATTAAATTTATCTTTATAAAAACTATCAAAACTAATTCACAGTAAAACAGTAATTTATAGTGATTGATTCGATCTTCCTCCTGGTTCAGCTGTCTTGGTTTGCATACTGTGAGCCTTCTGCTTTCTCTGCTTGCTCCTTGCCTATCTGTGTTTGTAACTGTAGCTGTTGTTCCTCACTTCGGGTACCCAGTGCAAGAGTGTCTTACGCTGCTACAGACCTTCACTAAATCTTGTGATGATCTTCTTACAATTTTCTTAAGAGCATTTTGCAAATAAATCCTCCCAGACTGTAGTGTTTGTTGCAGCTCAGAAACTGAAAATCATACTGAATATTATATATGCTTTTTAAATGTCAGTGTGTTGGAAGGAGTTTGTCATCTTTAGCACTATTCTATGATATTATGCATAGCTTTGATGCTGAAAGTTGTTTTCTTAGAGAAGACTTTACCGTTATGTATTTAATCTAGCTTGTATCAAACCATTCTCTCTACAGATGATCAAAACTTCAGAGGTAACTAAATCACCTCAAATATTTGCCAAGAGTAGTTAAATCTGTGATGACTCACTAAGGCATGATAGAAAAAATTCCAATTTTTCTGGGGGAAACTACTTTGGCTTAGATAGGCTACAATATTTTATTCTTCAGCTTAAAGGTGTGTTTACTTTTCTGTGTGAAAAAACAAGCCAGCTTAGTTTAGAGGAAGAACGTACTAGGGACTACTTTCCACTCCATAGGAAAATGCTCTTTAGACAGCAGAGATAGGCCAATTCTTTCCACTTACAAAAATCTCATCTACTTACTATATCTCTGTAAGATTCAGCTCCAAAAGAATGAAAAAGATTTGCAAATACCATTTATAAGTCCAAACCACTGAAGCATCAAATTATACCAGACTCGTAAAAGTAGAAGCCTTTTGTAAGATCAAAAGCTATGCAAATGCTGCTTTGCAGCTCAGGTATATCACGTCAGGAGAACCACAAGAATACAGTCTTCAAATTATAACAAAAAGTTTAAGTGTATGTACCATTTTCTGTTCTTATTACAAACATGCATATTCATTAAAAGATTCTTCTTTTTTCAGCTGTCTGCAGCAGCAGTACAAGAAATCATAATTATTTTGTCTATCAAGATTTATTAAAGATAGTTAGGAAGACACAGGACTGATTTAACCTTTTCAATATCCATCCTAAAATTTTTTGCTAGCTGGCATCCTGCCTCTACCTCACAGCCCAGAAGCTGAAACCACAAGTGTTAAGAAATCAATTGAGTTGTGGAAGAGCTTTGAAAAGGCCACTTAGAGTACAATCAGCTGCTGCCTTTCATAGCTTGCATGCGGGCTTGAAACCACCTTCCTATGCCAAAGACAGTAAGCACAGATCCAGAAGAATGGGTATGCCTACGCTGCAGTTTGGAATCAGACAAAAAACTTATTCTGCCCATGCTCTGAGGTGATAGGACAGGAGCCAGCTCTCATCTGGAAATTGCATGGACAGGTTTGCATAGCAGGACGGCCCTGTGTTTGAACTAACATGTTCTGAGGCACAGACGTAACACACAGAAATGAAATGTTTCACTGCACTCTTCATCAAGCTTAAATATTATTCTCAGGCAGTGCAACCTTATGAAATGTAATCCCCAGGAAATGCCTTGAAAAAGAAAGGGTGGAAGCATAATCAGAATCCCTTCTGTCATCCTCCTCCCCTTCAAAGAAAGGTTTCCAGCTACTTCATTAATAATACAGACTCTTCAGTAAGGCGTCAGGTATCTCCAGCCATAACTGGACCAGTTTATAGAATATCAAAACTTATTCTGTTCACCTTTGCATCTCATCAGAGAGTAGTATTTCAAAGCAGGGAATACACAGTTGAACTCTGACTCTGTGCAATAGGCAAGTACAGGGAACAGAGAGAAAACTTTGGAGGAAAAGGTCTGCAGTGTTTTCAGAAAACAACAGTTCCAGTCAGGATACTTGCAAGGATAATTTTGCCTTTTTCCAAACATTAATTTGGGAAAGCATATTCAAGTGTTCTCTCTGCTTAACAGTATGCAAGATTTCAGTGCTTTTACACAGGTTTCATCAAAGTAAGGAATGATCATTTACTTCTGAGCTTTCTATTTACACCAGAGTAGAGATGAACTCGCTAGTCTTACACACAGGCTGATTAGAAGACAGAACACAAGGGACAGAGAATCAAAACCCATAGATGGAATTTTAAACAGAAGGCTGCCTCTTACTATATTTTGTCTTTAACACCAAGCCTTCTAAATCTCAAAGAACCTGGCATTTCTTAAGCCAAGTGCAGCATTAAAGCAGCCTCACACCAAACAGCAACTTTTGAGATTGGCTTTTTCATCCTCTGTCAGGTTCTGTTTGCCTCTGACTCTTCCCATCTTCCTGCAGGGAGAAATGCAGTGCACATGAAGGTAGCTGGAGCAGAGGCTGTAAGATCTTTTCTCCATCCCAGATAACAGAATCAGTGGTTATTTCAAAGGTTTTATTTTCACCTGTGGGAGCTGTTTCCTTTGAATTTCTCACTCACTCTGGACAAGTTTAAACTAAAAAAACCAAACTCCACTTTAGGTGTGAAGACTTTAAATTGTTATCTGTGCTTTTTATTAACAAATGATGACATTCTGGCAGAGCAAGTAGTAATATTCACTAAATACTTTATCCTGAAAAAAAAAAAAAAGTCCACTGTATTCCAAATTCTAGTGATAATGTATGATTTTAAAATGTCATCAGAAATCCTTGTAAATGCACTTCAAACACCATTAGTGGACAGTGAGGTTAAAAAGCATGCAAAGATTTCTTACTGCATGGGCTGGTTTCATTAACACAGAACCAATTCACCCTTTTTCTTGCCTTAGACCTTAGCCAAAGCCAGCAGATAGAGCTAGTGAATTCTCTTGTTTATTGCCATCACTGGAAGCAGGTTAATATTGGTTTCTGCCAGATATGCTGGGCAAGTAGGGAGAGGAGGAAATATCCCAAGCAGCACAGCCTGCATCTCCTCTTAGTATCCCATGGGCTAACTGACCTCAAGTAATCTTAACAAATTTATTGTGGTTTATTGAGACAAGGGCTGTCGTACGCGTTGTTACAGCGGCAGCAGCTCGTGCAGGCACAAGAGTCCAGCAAATCCCATGCCAGTGCATTTGGCAGTGTTACAAAACCCTGAATGAAACCCTCCAATTTGTGTTGAATTACCAAGCTTCCTAAAAGCACAGGAGAGAAATTATATTGTATCACACATCACTCTAGTGATGGTGATTGAGTTCAGTTCTGTAACATATTCACATTTAAACTAAATTAGTAAAGAGGGACAAGGGGACTGGTCTCAAATACAGTACAATCTCCAGGTCTAAGACACAGACAGGTTTGCAGCTTCCACTGGCCAAATCAAGACAGCAATGTTACATAATAGAAAATAGCTGAAACCAGACAGGCAGCAAAATAGCTTCTACTCAGCCAATATCTTTTCTGGTTTGAACGCGGGGGAAGTTCAGATCCAGAACCCCTGACTAGAATGTTCTCTGCTGCTGATAATGATAAAGGGCATCTTGACATTAACTTAATATGGTTTGCCTTATAACACAAAATTAAATACACTCTAAAGCTAACAGGTATGGAGTACTGGCGTATTCCAGTACTTGTATACCACAAGACCTTGACCTCAGCAGATCTGAGTTGATTTTTTTCATGTTTTTTGGTGCCTCACGCACATTATTACCTTAATTTCAAAGATACTGTGTGCCCTATTTGTTCTTCTATTTCTGGAGTCCTCCTTAATGGCAACAGGTAGTTTGAACTTCCAGATTCTGTACATTCTAAGACATAATTTAAGAGCAAAGTAACAGATATCTCTGCTAGTTCTGCTGCTTTCTTTGCTATTTGTCCTCTGCCGTTTCCAACAATGTGACACAGATTAAGGTTCTGAGGAATAAAGCTCTCCCTGTGACTTAAAAATATTTGCAGAATATCAGCATGACATGAAACTTCTCCCATGTTCTGTACTGCACATTGTCTGCAGACTTAAACAAGGGAGTCAGTCAAGATGCTTATTAGGATAGGGGAAGTCCTGTATTAAAAGAGGCACCATTATTTCAGTCCTGCTCTCTATTTTGACTGTTGAAATTTGCGTAACTTATCTAATCATTACTTTTTGGAATGGGAAATGAGACTACCTCTTTTTACATATATGATGTGGAGGATAGGTATTTTTTTACTTTTCTTTTCTTAAAGCTGAGCCAAGAACTCATGTAAATTCATAATTAAATATTATTTTACTTTTAAATCAGATACTAATGATATATATGATTCATGCTCTGCAAATTGAATATTCCAGGGGGAGGGACTTCTGTTAAAAGGCACAATCAAGTAAGTATTGGGATAGAAGAAGATCTGTCTATTATATGGAACAAGAAATACATAGACAGCCTGAGGAGCTTTTCAGGTAGAGATGAAAGTCACAAGCATGTGTGTGAATTAAAAAGAGCAGATCCATTCATCTCTGTCTCTTTACACCTAGGCTGAATGCTAAGAGCCATCTGTCAAAACTGCATGTGAAGTAATAAGAGCATTTTGTTTATCTTTGAATAAATTAACAGACTCCGACAGGATTTCAGCAGCAGCATGGTGAGTTAAGTTGATTCCCTCACAATCCACCCTGGCAGTTGTCCTTTCTGAGAAACCCCAAGAGAGCTTTTGATGAGTAGTCTCAGAGGCTGAAGGAGAAAATGTACAAGGCATTTGAAAATTGGCTCTTCCCTTTCAGTACTGTCTTTCTGCCTGTCACAGTTCTCCTTTCAGAGCAGACAGATGTTGTGTTTTTTAAGCAAGAACAGGCTAACTGGATGTGCTGGGTTGACCCTGGCTGGATGCCAGACACCCAGTAAAGCTGCCCGATCACTTCCCTCCACAAGTGGACAGGAAAAAGAAAATATAATTAAAAGTTCCTGAGCTGAGGTAAAGACCAGAAGAGATCACTCACCAAATACTGTCACAGGCAAAACAGAATTGAATAAGAGATATTAACTGGTTTTATTACTAACAAAAACAGAGCAGGATAATGAGAAGTAAAATAAGATCTTAAAAACACCTTCTTCCCCCCACCCCTCCCTCCTTCCTAGCTCTACTTCCTCTCCCTCGGAGGCGCAGGGAGGCAGGGAATGGGGATTATGGTCAGTTCATCACATGTTTCTGCCACTGCTCAGTGAGAAGGGTCCTTCCCCTACTCCAGCGTGGGTCCCTCCCACAGGAAATAGTTCTCCCTGAACTTCTCCAAGGTGAGTCCATCGCACAGGCAATGGTTTTCCACAAACTGGTCCAACATGGAGCCCTTTTCCATGGTCCTTCAAGGACAGACTCCTCCAGTGTGGATCCCCATGGCCCACGGGGTCACAAGTCCCCAGGAAACCTGCTCCTGCATGGACTCCTCTCTCCACAGGTCTGCAGGTCCTTGTCAGGAGCCTGCTCCAGCATGGGCCTCCCATGGGGTCACAGCCTCCTCTCAGGCGTGGGTCTCCTCCAGGGGCTACAGGTGGATCTCTGCATCCCTGTGATCCTCCATGGGCTGCAGGGGCATAGCTGCCCCTCCATGGGATCATCCCTGTGATCCTCCATGGTCTGCACCACAGGCTGCAGAGGAAACTCCACTACAGCACCCAGAGCACCTCCTCCTCTTTCTTCTGCACTGACATTGGTGTTAGCAGGGCTGTTCCTCTCACATATTCCCACCCTGCTCTTCTCTGGCCACAATTACAACTGCACAGAAACTTTTTTTTTCTCTTGTTAAATCTGTTATCCCAGAGGTGTTACCACCATTTCTGATGGGCCCAGCTGTGGCCAGCAGCACATCCATCCTGGAGCCAGCTGGAATTGGCTGCTGGACATGGAAGAAACGTCTCACAGCTTCTCAGAGAAAGCACCCCTCTAACATCCCCACTATCAAAACCCTGCCACACAAGCCCAACGCACTGGAGCTACTAGAAATTTCTTAAGACTGTCCCACTAAGTGATGAGTTATCCTGGGAAGTAGAGAAGCTGCCAAATTTGACACATCTGAACATCACCAGGGCCAACATCATTGGTGGAAAGAGTGCTTCCACATATAAAGCCAAGGAGTCTATCACTGGAAAAATCCAAACATACTCACAAGTGTGAGAATCCTTCAACAGACCAGTCAGGCCTCCAAAGCAGATAAATTAAATACCATTACTGGTGGATGGAAACACATGAACTGTAAATTATGTATAAATTAGGGCAAGTTATTTAGCTTTCATCCTTCTCTTGGAGAAAGTAGGCAAAATTGTTTCCATGTTGCCTAGCAAATATTTTACTAGATTGTTACATTTATCTGATGTGTTCCCTAACCTATATGCTAGGAAAATCTTCAATCAGTGACAAAAAAATGACAGTGAACTCTAAATAATCCTGTAATCTAAAAATAAGAAATCCTGGGTATCAAAAGAAAACATTCCAAAGCTGCAGAATGGACCCAGGTCCAATAAAAGACCAACAAACTTTGTAATAAGAGAGTTTTGGGTGGGAAGAGATGGGGAAAACTGCTTGGAGAAAAACCTGGAGAGGAAAAAGTGCCAAAGGAAATTTTTGGTATTCATCGTCCTGGAAGCATGACCTTATAATTACAGTCTGGATCTCAAATGAGCTAAGCTGAGTTCCCACCTGTTCCACAGACTTCTGGCACAGCCTTGACTGCTTAAACAAACCCCTTTGCACCACAGAATAGGCAAGCATAACAGCAGCCCTCCCCACTGCCTAGTCATGTCTAGTTAGACTGTTAAATTGAGTTGTTTGTTATAAAGTACGATTTGTTCCCTTCTAAGCTTTTGTGTAGGGCACTTAGCACAGTTGGTGTAAAGGCTTTAAGTTTTACAAGGAGAAAACAAGGTGGAGGAGAACTTTATTGTGCCTTGTTATTATTCAAGTCTTGCTGGAGTGAGTGTAGGAGCTTTTCTTCTAAGGACAAATTTTGCAGATTGACACAAAATTCTCAGATAGACTGTTTTTTTCCATTTCAGTAATGCAAATGAAAAGCAGAGGATTTTCACATGAAGTGGTAAGAGAAGTAATACTGCTGGACCATGGAGAAGTGTCACAGACTCAGAGCATCCTGACACCCCTGACCCATTATCTGCTGTGTGATTCTGATTATTTTTAGCAATCCCCTTGTGGGAGGGCAGAGAATAAATTGTTGTTTGGCAGCTTATGACAGCAATTTCAGTATACAGCATTACCATAAACTAAGGAGCACAGATACTGAGCACAGAGGGAGAGAGAGTATAAGGTTTCCTGCCTCATGCTCAGTGATGAAATTTCCCTACTGTGAGCTGTAAGTAGAAAAAATCTGAGCCTGCTAACACAACTTCAAATATTTTTTTGAGACTGAATCAATTAGGCTGACCCTACCTGGGGTCCTCACACAAATTAAGAATAGCCTCTGTTTGTGTGACCCCCACACAAATGGTAGATTCATCTGTCATTCTGCCTTTCTTGTTTACAAAACACCCGCTTTTTGTAGCCTCTGGGTACAGGTAATGTCTTCTCTTCTGTTCTCTACTCTGCTGAAAAAAGCCAAAAAGAGTAGAAAACTATGTGTATGCACCTATTTATGCATCTTGACAGTAATAACTAATGCAATTAACCCCCTGTACTAGGGAAGGTATTTCACAGGGCTCTGTTTCTTCAGTCAAGGAATACACTATTGTTATATTGATAGCTTACAACAGGCATATTTTTCTTTGGTCCTGCATGTGTAAGCACAGAAAAATACCTGATTTGTTATTTATTGCTTTACTGATCATGTCATTTGCTTTCTTATCACAAGACCCAACTCCACAGTATTCTCTTGAATCTTCTAGGTCTGAGCACCTTCATCTGAGGAGCCTTAAAAAGACTGACCTGCCAAAGATAAAATTTCAATTTCTTAATTTGAAATATAAATTTAATCCTATTGAGTCCCTCTGCATTTAGTGCTTCCAATTACTTGGAATTTTGTCAGCCTAGGGACCAGGAAAAAGAATTTCTCTTCTGAAGTATACACTAATAATCTTGCCACACATAAAGGCTCAGAATCCACTGTTTTCTCCATCTGTCAGAACAGATGAACAGTTTACATAGCTGAGCACAGGAAATTCCACACTCCTATCTCTTGAGTGACTTCTGGAACTTGAAGTGATTCACTGTACATAAGATGAATATGTGTTACATTTTTTAAAAAATGTGAGGTTTTTTCTGTTTAATTTTTTCCTACTACTGAATTTCTTTTCCATGGCTTCATGGCAGGGGTAAGGCCAATACAACATACTTAGGAAGGGGTTCTAAAGTAGCTGTAGGTCACCTTCACCTCTATGTCTTCTCAGTCCTGGACTGAGAGCCTGAGGGAGGAGAAGCCTGTGGTGATGCTTAGAAAAGCCCATATAAACTGCAACAGCCAACCTCTGGCTTTAGAGTTACAAAGTTCCCTCACAATAACTTGTACCGTGGCATAGCTCCTAATATATTCTAGCTTCTTTGTCAACAAGAAAATCAGTTGCAATGCTCAAGATTTTTCCATCTTTCAAGTGTAATTCTGGCCACAGTGATTGTCGCAGGGAGGCTGGAACAGTGCATTTGTGCGTGGACAAGATGTTGCCACGCTTTCATTAGCGATGTCATTACATCCTCATTACAGGCGAGTAAGTGCATTGCTCCGGAGGGACTTTAAAGCAATCAGATTGTTTCAAAAGAGACCCTGGCCCATTATAGATAAGATTAGGCAGCTGATGGATTTTAGAAAAGAGAATAAATTGCACAAGCTGTGTCTTTTGTCTTTGCAGGTATTTCTAAAATGGCTTTTTCAACATGGGACAAATACATGAGAAGTATATATGGCAGGGTAATGGTATGGCACTGTTTCTTTAGTTGGCTCTTCCAGCTGCAAGAAGTGTTTTGATAAATATTCATAGTAGATCACACTCTTTTCCCTGTTCTACGTGTATTCACATCTGTCTGGGTAAAGAACAGTGCTGATTATCATAAAGCCCAAGCCTTTCTCATCTGAGGAAAGTAATCCCCTTTGAGATCAAACACTATAGGAGATTTAATATTCACACAGGTATCGGTAATGCAGAAGGAACATGTATAAAGACAGAATAACTTTGGATTTTAGACGAAACATACTTTTTAAGGAGCTATACCTAAGATTAAACTTGTTTACTCTGAAGCTACTTTAGAGTTTGGTTGTAGACCTCTGTAAGAAAAAACTAAAACTAATTTATTCTGACATAGATATGGTGGTCCAAAAATCCATTTTATTCCTAAATTGTTTAATCTATTCCTAATTTCATTAAATTATTCATTTAAAAATCTCAAATTTCATCAAATCCAGTCCTTTTAGGCCATATGCATTAAAGAATTTTTTCGAGTAATTAAAATAAATAAGAACTGTTTTTATAAAGGTGCATTGATAGCTGTCTTTCGGTGAGCTTGCAGTGTAGTTAATGTAGGCAGTGCTATATTTGAATGAGCTTTGCCCTCCTCCCTTTACTGTACCTGTTACAGAGTCTCAATTCAGCTGCCTTTCGGCTTTTCTCCCTTATCTGAAGATCTTGTGGACTTACTTAATAAAGAATTGGATACCTGACATATTCTTCCTTAAAATGTTCCAAAATTTTTATAGGAAGACTTTTCATTTCTGAGAAACAGTTTATTTTCTTAATTTCCCTAGAATTTCATTGGTCCTCTCTCAGGTTCTACAAGACTTAGCCATAAACACACTCAAGTCAAAATGCTCCCTAATTTTTCCCCTTGAGTCAGGCTGATGCAGATTCCAGTTGGAGTGATACATGCATCCGAGACAAAGAATCAGAAGGAACGTAAGAGACTATGGAACTTAAAATTAAATTTCAAAAGCCAACAGTTTTTCCTAGCAGGTATGTTGATCCTTCTAGTCCCAAAAGAATTTAAATAAAACTACTCCAAAAAAAGGAAAAAATAATATCGCATGTAGACAATCTACTAGAATATTCATTTTGGATCATAAGAAATGAGGTTATAATCCCTTTAAACATTATTTTCTACTTGTTTTTTAGTGCAGCTGAGAATCAGGGGGAGTGGATTTTTTGATTTGGACACATGGCATTGTCATTTAGTGTTCAAAACCAGTAGTAATTAAAGCATATTTTATTTCAGATTTGCTGGGCGTCTAGCAGGGCACTATTTTACTGTTCTCACCTCTGAAACTTCACCATGCACAGAATGAACACAACCATTACAGCTGACAGAAATCTTGCTATGTCAGCCTCCTACACTCAGCTCTCCATCGCTTCTTGCACAGCTGTTACTCTATTCAGAAGAAAACACTTAGATCCAAAACATCTGTGGTTTTCCAAAAGCTGTTAAAAGTCACAAACTTACTCTTAATTATAACATATATTTAGCGGGTGAATAGGGAGGTTAAGGTGACTTATGTGATAAGCTCAATAAAAAGACTTGCAAGACCAGCTTAATGCAATGTTACAAATTACTTTATGCCAAAGGAGTAATGTAAAACGGAGGCATGCCTTGAACCCCTCATCCATACAGCCACTGATATTCCAAGAAGATGATGTTCCTGCAAAAACCCATGTGAATATGAAAAGCGTTTTAGCCCAGGATTTTTTGTTGTTGTTTGTATTAATGGAGTTTTGTTTCTATTACTGCTCACCTAGTCTCTTTTCATGTGCAGAAACAAGTATATTTGCACATGCAATAGAGGATTTGGCATGGATGTTTGTTTGTTTTTTCCCCCCCTATTACTGATAATCCACAGGTTTTTAAAAGATACTTCCATTCAAGAAGTGAAAAGAAGTTGTGACAGTGAGGTAACCAGTCACTTCACGGAGAATTCAGACAGAAAGGATTGTAAATAATCCATAACATAAAATGGGTTTGCTGTTTGGCAAATGCTTGCAAGTAATGACTGTTTCTATAAAAGTCTGGGTATGCTTATGAAGAGGAAAGAAAAAGGCTACATTCATTCAGATAATTCACAGTAGTACTTTGACAGAGATAATAGAAAGTGTCATTACCCTTGAAATAAACTACAATAGATGTGCTATTTTCTTGAGGATATAAACTGTTATTGCATTGTTCATAAACTCCAGGAGCATTACAGTTTTAACAGATGAAAAAGTTTTACAAATCTATCATAAATATCTTCCATGCCTAGAGGTAGGTCAGAAGTACACAGACAAACAAAGCAAGCCAATCCAACTTTACAAGATTAACAAATCTCCATTAATGACGGAAGGAACAGGTAGATAAATTGCAAAAATGGATCAAGTATGAATTGGTAAAACCCTAAGACCAGGTTTTTTTCTGCAGATAAAAAAAAAGCTAGATAAAATTTTAAAGTGTTACTTGACCCAGTAAATTCTTTATTTTTAACACTGTTATTTTTTCTGGTCTCAGTTAAAAGCAGGCAGTTTTTTAGTTACCAGTATTTATTTGAACCAATTAAAAGTGCCTAATCACCTGGAGTTGTGGCTAATATATTATTAATATCTTATTAATTATACCTTATTCTATTCACACACTCTTCTTCAAAGATATATGTGCAAATAAAAATGTGTTTTGACCACAAACAACAGACCCTCTCCAGGGTAAGTATTGCCACCATAACACCAAACAAAGAAAGCCTCGGACCTTCTCTAGGAAGCAGAATAAACAAATATTGTCATCAAACTTCCAATAAAGTGTAAGAGAGAAAGTTCAGATCTAGGAAGGACAGTGACCTGCTGGAGGGAGTCCAGAGGAGGGCCATGAAGATGATTAGAGGGATGGAGGACCTCTCCTGTGAGGAAAGGCTGAGAGAACTGAGATTGCTCAGCCTGGAGAAGAGATGGCAGAGGGGTGGCCTAATTGTGGCCTTCCAGTACTTGAAGGGAGCCGACAAGAAAGATGGGAAGAAAATTTTTACAAGGTCATACAGTGATAGGACAAGGGAGAATGGCTTCAAACTGAGAGTAGGTTTAGATTCGATATAATAAGAAATTCTTTACTGTCAGGGTGGTGAGGCACTGGAATGGGTTGCCGAAAGAAGTTGTGGATGCCCTACTCCTGGGGCATCCACTCCTTTTGAAGCTTAAGGCAAGGTTGGATGTGTCTGTGAGCAACAGGTCTAGTGAGAGGTATCTCATGGCAGGGGGGGCTTGGAAGGAGATGATGTTTACGTTCCCTTCCAACCCAAGCCATTCTATAATTTTATGATTCTGTGAAAGTAATTTTCCCTTCATAAGAGTATATATTACCATGTCTGTTGATTTTGTATGTGGAGTTTTACCACTGTTCTGACTAAGACATTCCATCACAGCTGCATGGTAGTAGCAATTTGTGAGATGTATTAGATAAAGAACAAACCAACATTGACAGTTTGTTTTTTTAAATAAGATTTGAAATGAAACAGGGAATGAAAACTATCTAATTATTGATCTTCTTACCTGCCACAGGTTTTCATGCAAGAAAAATGTGCATAGTTTCAATGGAGCTGTGTCCCTGTCTTAGGAAAATTTTTCTTTTGAAATGCACTCTCCAGTTAAATGGAGCTGACATTCAACAAGTTTAAATATAGAATTAAATTATGTATTTATCAGTACCTTAATTTTTAATATGATTTTATTTTTGAAGCTTCTTGGCTTTTACCTTTCTTTATCCTGTATTCTCAGTGCATTATTACATGTGCTTCTTAGAAGCATAAAGCCACTACTGCAAGCCTCAGTACAATGGGAGCATTCCTCATTAAGCCTCAAACAGTAATAATTTAATATTTATACACTGTTTGATCATAATAGCAGAAGAACAGACGAAAACCCTCTTTATGAATGAGGTGAACACAGTTAGTGTCTTCTTGTTATACAGAGATAATACAAATTCTTAACTGACCCAAAAGTCTAGATGGTGTATCAGAGAACTTCAGTGACCCAAGTTCCCAGCTTTACACACTTTCTTAATTAAAAAAAAAAAAAAAAAAAAAAAAAAAGAGTAGTTAATTTTCAAGGAGATGTGAGATGAACAACCCTAATCCAAAAGCAAAATTAAATTTGGTATTCAAGTGTCAAATAAAACCACTCTAATTTAGTGAATGCTTGTTGAAAAAACTCAGCTCACCAAAGTATTCATGAATATCATAGACTTTTCTTTCACCTTGCTGATAAGTGGCTCAGTCCACACAAATTACTTAGTTATGTTCCATTGCCTTGGAAAATTTTCAGGAAGTAACCATTTTGTAAGCACACCTACATGCTCATAATTTCTTAGAAGAGGGTGAAAGCTCGGAGAAAAAGATGTAGCTCGTCTTCCCTTATGCTCACAAATCCAAAAAGTCATCTCTGTGGAGTAAAAACTGAAAAAAAAGTCCTCTTGGCCTCAGCCACTCTGAGTGTGACTGCCTTGGTACTCCAAAGAAAGAAGAGCACTGAGAAAAAAGCGCAGCAGGAAGAGAAGGAGGAAAGGGAACATTAATCCAATTTTGGGTTTCTTTATTTCAGAGTTTATCGTCAGCTTGAGGTGGAACCAGGAGACTGTCTTAACAGATCTGTCTGTTTTTACTTTCTGGAAGGAAGGAAGGAGGAAGGAGGGAAGGAAGGAAGGAAGCAAGCTCTCTGGTAAGCCAAACATAAGAGGTTAGAGTTCCTGCAAGCAGGGAGTGAAGCCATATGTATTAAACTGGACAGAATGGCTTTTAGCAGAGCTGTAGCTTGCCCACAGAGTCTTTCTAACCTTTTTGAAATGCTACTCCCACGTGTACACAGTGGTATCCTGATGTAAAACCTCCTGTACCCCAGAAGAGCATGATGTTACTGCATTCCTAAGTATTTCTGCATTAAACATAGTATTTCAGTATTAATGTGAGTTTGTACAGGAACACCTGAAAGATGGGAAACTTCCAAGACAGAGTTAGAAAGCTGAATTTAGAAACCAGTTAAAGCATATCCTTACGCAGAATCTGGAAAAAGTATACTAAATATGGGACTCCCATTGTCTTCACACATCTTTGTGTTCAACTAATTTCCCTGTGCCTTTTAAAAAGGCAGTCTTGCATTCCCCAAATGGATCAGCCTATCTCCAGGGTACTGCAAGAAAATGACAGAACTTCACTCCAGTGCACAGCACCCCTCGCTGCTTGGCTCTCCAGATTAAGAAATACAGATAAGTACTTATCTGCTTTGTAGCAGCAGTCAGAAAGCTGATTTTCTTCAAGAATATAGTACAGCAAAGTACATACCTGAGGAGCTAGCCGTATCTGCAATTTGTTTCCTATCATGAACTATCAAAAACAGTAAAAAAAGAGAAAATTTTTTCAAGTATCAGGTGTCACCCACAATTAGCCTGTGGGTATTTTGAGTAATTCTGGTGCTGCAGATACACCTCTTTTTGAAGTTTAGTGCACAGGATAATATTTTCCTCCTGTTTCAACTTCATTGCTGCCCCATTGCTGCAAATTCCACATAACACTTACTTCCTATTCTCCCTACACGTTTTGGCAGGGGGCTCAAGTGGATGCTTTTCACTCATCTTTTTGGCTCCTTGCACTCAGCCTGCCCTACCATATCAGGTGTCATGAGGCCATTCATTCTCACCGCCTTCAAAGACTCCACAAATTAAACAGCACCTTTCTGTAAACTAACACTTTTAAATTACTTCTATTCACACTTTTCAGCATATTCTGCTTTGCTAAAGATTTCAGGACAGATCTCAGTGGTTTGCCTGCCTGAACAAGTTACCTGTTCCCTCACAGCAAGATAACACCAGTAAAAAACACCACCCCACAAGAAATTTCTCTCAAAAAACAAGCCAGTGCACTCTTGCCTGAGTTTGTCACAAAACAGATGCTTAGGAGGAAACCACAAGAAATGCTTTCTGAGAGCATCAAAACTGACTGACGTATTCTCTAATTTTGATGAAGTCAGAACATGCTGAAAATAGATTCACTTTGTTTTCAGAACAGACAAAAGAGAAGTGGAAAAAGGTTTACAGTACTCTAAAAAGAAACTGTGTTTTAGTGGATTTCATATGGACAGGCAGAAAAAGGTATAAAAGCAAGAACTGGGAAAAAATAAACATAAAAGCAAGAACTGGGAAAAAATAAACATAACTCTAGTTTCCCCTTAGGTGTGTAAACCATCTCTCCAAACAGACCTCTTGATTTGTCCACTTTCCATTGACATATTTCAGCTGAAATCCATGTAATGACTATTCCTCCTACGGCTGAACTATAAAGGAAAATCAAGAACAAAAATATTACTTAATTACAGAACTTGGAAAAAATGCATTATATATAATACTAATGTGTTGTACAGCCCATGTAAACTGTGAGGAGCACTGGGCAGCAAACAGGCTGCATTCATGCTTTGGAAACTGCACCTATAAAACATTGGGCATCTTTGAGAACTGCATTGCAGTAGAATCTCTGCTCAAATTCCCATACTCTTGCCCTAGACGGTCCTCTTTCTACTACTTCTACTAAGGAAATAATGTTGAAAAAGCATTAGAGCTTTAAAAGAGGTATATGTCAGGGCTAGACTGCAAAAATAAATGGCATAACAGCTCTGTTTCAGATATTCCAGATGTTGTAGGTGCTGTAAATAAATTTTTGTAAGAGAAGCAGGGTAGTCATGAGACACACCACTACTGGAAGGGCACAGAGCAGTCCAATATCACTTTATGCTGCTTTCTTTTGACCTTCAGGCTCTCAGATGCAAAGCACAGACTACCAGCTCCTCTTTCAGCAAGGTTCATCATTATGTGCTGCAGCAGTTTTGTTTGCTGGCTTATATGGAACAAATATTTTATCATGTGTGTGGACATAAATAATACTAAATAGGTTAAATTTAATTAGAGTTTGGGCCACAAACCCTGAGTGATCTTCAGTTTAGTTAGGGTAATTTTATTGTTCTCTTCTTTTGTCATTGATGATAGCAGAGTTGTTCATAGGTCATGATTTGGGTGTGATAAAAGGTGGTTCAATCAATCCAAAATCTACTTTATTCTTGGATTTACTGAAATAATGGTTAGGAGTATAGTACTTGACCTTCCTGTTTGTCACTGTAAACTAAATCTTGAGCCACAGTCAAAAGCAGAGAAGAATGAACACATTTATAGTGTTTTGAGCCCATGCCACATTAGTAGTCACGCTCAATCAGAGTTCCAGTCTGAGGCCAGAAGCAGGGCATATAACATACTATTTCAAGAACTTAAAGAAATAACACAAAAGAAACCAGCAGCAATGTTTTAATGAGTGCTGCTTGGCACTACAGAGAAAGGAAATTTAGTTGGTAGGATTGAAAGAGCACATCTGGGCAATGTCTGTCTCCAAGCCAGGGCAGCTATACAAGGTTGATACTTCAGGAGAGAAAATCAGAGTGACAGCCCATGCACTGAATACGTTGGCAGTTTAAGAAAGTGTTCTCGTGGACAGTTAAGTTCACGTTCACTGAGCAATAAGTAAGCAGAAAACAGATGTGACCTGAGACCTGTGAAACCACCTGTAAGAATGGTGAACAGCAAATGTGACTGAGCATCAAAGAGGTGCTGCCAAATGATCCAGGGTCAGCATGAGTAATGCACTATGCCAGAAGGGAGTGACCTAAATGTTTTTAAAAATTCTCTATTACATGATGAAAACTTAGAAAATAGCTGAATTATAAGACTTCAAATAAAATAATAATTGCTGATTTTCAGACACTGTCTTTGGAGTCACAGCTATTAATTACTGCTCTCAGCACTGCGAAGTTCCTTGATTGTAGTAGAAATTAATATTCACACACTGTTAAGCCACCTAATAAAATATGAGAGAAAAGGAGGTCTTCTGTGACGTGATTTTGTGTGGGGTAGTACAAAAAGTCACCACTGGTAACATCAGCAGATGCCAGGATTCATCTTTCATAGCTTGAGATGTCAAGAAATTAGGTCTCTGAACCTAAACTAAGCACCTTCAGCTTGTGTTATAATCAGTGGGGGAAAAATACAAGCACTCTCCAGGTACAATTCATCTAAACTGTCTCACATATCTTCCTCCGGCATTGTTGCGAATGAGTGTCTTAGATCACTCAAAAAATGAGATCCTTACATCCTGCAGCTACCTGAATGAAAATTCTGGACTTTTCATTATAATTAATGTGTCAATGCCTAAGCAAACATCTCAATTTCATGATAATCGGATATAATTTCATTTTCTTTTAATAAATGTTTACTTGATAGTTAGGGGTTTATAAGCTCATGAAAAAGGAAAAATCAAGGCAAGCTTGTCTCCATGATCTGTCAGAGTGCCTCCTCCTCTCTTACAATACTTATTGTGAAAGTAACATAATGGCAATAACAGTAGTTCCAAAAAATTGAAATAATGCCATAGTGGCCACTACACAACTCACAAAAAGGATTTGTTTGAAAGAGAGAAGTTGAAAATATGCTTAACTGTTCTGTACAGTATTTATTAATATTAACTTAGACTGACAGTTAGATGAGGAAAGAAAGAAAATGTTTCCTCAAAATTAGCTTCTTCATCTTCCTATTTCAGTTTCCCTAGCCACACTTTTTTTTTTAATTAAAAACTGATAAAATTAAGAATGTTCTTTATATGAAAAATATAAAAGATGTTAAAGATTCTATAGCAAATTGGTGTTTTGCCACCAAGAGTGAAAGAAAAATATATTTCTGCTGGCAAGTGGTTTATGAATAGTTCAGACCTTGGGTTAGGCAGGACTGTATCATAAACTCTTACCTTCTTATATCCCAGTAGACACAAATACTATTTACGCGCCCTGTAATTTTAAAAGTTACTAAAAAGTTTGAAAGCTCCTACTGTTTTTTCAGTCTATAAACTGTATACTATAATCAGTGCATCATTTCAAAAATACCCAATTATAAACCTACTTATACACAACATCTCAGTTTTATGCTTTAGGAAGCTGGAAGCTTGAAAGTTTACTGGACTCCTCTACTGTGATGTGCATTAGATGTGAAATACTAATTATTAAAACTTTTATATTATGGTCTGGTTTTCAGAAATTCAAAAGATATTTAATCCCTTCAGTATTTAGTTTATAACTACTCATAGCTGTATATTATGTATTCTGAAATTAAAATGCTTCGCCCCACTCCCCAATGATTTTTTTTTCATTTCTGCTACTGTTATTACCTGAGGCAGAGACGTCTACATGTGAAAGACTTGTCACCAGCAGCTGCCACGCTTCATTTTTTTTCCATACAAATATGTACTCACACACACCTTTGAGGGTTTAATCGCTGGCATCTAATGCACAGGCACATATCAAACACATCCTGAAAAATCAGCCTTGCTGAATTTCATTTGCAAAGAGGACAGGACTTGAGGCAACCCACAGATTGACTCCATTTCTTCTACAGAAGAGATATATTTCCACATTTGGGAGTTGCTCTTACTCAGTATCGTTGAATACATTTCAGACCTTCCCAGTTTCCCTTCTTGGTCAAAATTAGGAGTCAATGCTGTAAAAACACAATGTGGTAGACTAAAAATGATTTTTTTTATTTATGTCTTTGCTAGTTTTTATCATTCCAGAATATAAACTAAGTCTTTTTAAAACATTCTCTTATAGCAAATCATTAATATGACTTAGGTGTGTATATAACTAGTGATCACAGCCTACAACTTAATTTATTCCCCAAAGCCACCTTTTGAAAAACAGATATTAATGAGGTGGAGAGAAGTAAAATTAAAGGAGATGAGGTGGTAGAGCAAAAGCTGTATACACTGGACTTTGTAAAAGTTATACACTACTTTGTTTATTCATACCATAATTTTACATTTAAGTCTATTTAATGTTGTCTTATGGTCGATATTTTCCCTTTATTAAACTTCAGCGTATTGGATATGCATACCATCCCCCTAGATTTTTTGGTTAGGTTCAGAAAACAAAAACTTCTGATTTTTGCATTTTCATCTTTGCAAAGATATTTTCAACTAAGCAACAAGAGGTGTTTCCCATGTTAATGATATGTTTACAGTTCAGTCTCCTTGTTAGCAGAGCTTCCCACTGACACTGGGGTATTTGTGTGGAAGAAAGTTTTAATTGCTTCATATTGCAACATGCTCTTTTGTGTTTGTGGATGAAGACTTAACAGAGTGCACGAGAACATCTCTATTTCTGTTTCCTTGTACATGGCACCTAGGAGATCTGGAACAATTAACAACCTGCAGCTTCTGCAAAGCCGCCTGCTTCACTCTGAGCTTGCTTCAGCCAGGAGTGCAATTGGAAGAGGCTGGTCCCAAACCATTTCTCCCTTTCATCTTCTGCTGCATGTATGTGCCAGCCAATGCCACATGTATTTTGCACTTTAAATTCAGCGTACTCACACATATACAGCCACTTCTAGTGTTTCCTGCGCCACACACACACCTGGGGAGCGTGTAAGGGAGAAATTCAATTTATACATTTCACATATACGTTTTACTTACTGTATACTCATCCAGGGATTTCCAAAATACCTTTTTATTTTAGGGGCTTTTAAAGGAAGCAGCCAAGAATTTCTGGGGTTTTGTCACTTCTATGTAAGTCAGCACATGTAGGGAGTCACAGACATCATAATAAAAAGGACTTTTTGTATTCTCTCTTCCTAAAGGACGAAATTTCCAGGGACTCTGGGAACAATAGTCAGGTCTTTACCTTGCACTGGTTTCTGGTGGAGGGATGGCCTGCTAGATGTGCTCACTGAAAATCAAATGATATTGAGTTGTGTTTCAGGGTTATTTGAAAGTTGAATACTTTCCTGAGGAATTGTTTCTGCAGTGATTGCCAATTTTCTGCTTGAGAGGTTTATGATCAAATAGTTTCTGGCAGGAGCTTTTTGCTGGGTTCTTTCAACTGCTGGTTTTCTGAGGACACTTGCTAGTGAATGTTCAAAATTCTTCTCCTGTTTCTATTAACATTTAGAGAACAAATTTCAGCACCTGCTAGAAGATGTGAAGCACTGATAACACGTAGATGGAGATGATACGGGATCAGCTGTGGCAGGAAATAATAAACAGAGTACTTTAACTGCACAGCAGAAGATAAAGGTACAAGTCCAGAGGCAGATGCTAAATAATTTAACATTAAAAAGAACAGGCTTGATACTTATTTTAAACTAACTTCAAAAGGGACCCAACTAGCTACTAGGACACATCTGCCCCAAACATCCTTCCAGGGTGAGCTCTTTTCCAAAGCAATTTTCAAACTGTACATGCTGAGGTAACTTTTATATATCTGAGCATAGCTGTTATAAAAACAAATCTAAATTATAATATTTATGTTGAGATGTACTTGTGAAATCGGGGGCAACAGAAAATCCTCAGTTAAATTGACAAAACTGGCACATAGCAGGCATAAAAAAATTTGTGTAGGCTGGGGGAGTCAATGTGACATGAGACACACTGAATAACCTGGCACTTGCATGGGCCAAAATTACAGTAATAATAGCTATTTGATTCCTCTGCTGCATGCAGCAGAAGGTTGAGTAAATGAGTCACACTTAAGTTAATACTGGACATAAAAATAAACCATTAGGAAACCATTCTGTATCATTTGGATTTACAAGGAAAGCTGTTTTAAAATACACACACACACTTTCAAAATTAAGACTCACTGTGGAGACTCGAGATAAGCTGAAAACAGTGTAGTTACCATTATTCTCTTGAGATAATCCCAGCAGCTGAGAAAGTGGGATGGCCATTACAGGAAAGCAAGGAACTTTATTCATTGTAGATTACTCCTTTTGTCATTTGTTTTAAATTGGTTTTGGTGTTCTTCCTAATTGAATGTAATGCTTGTGAGAGTTGGGCTGACAAGTTTGGAAAATTAAGTCCAATATGCTCATTCCTGAAACCATCAGAGCAAAAGCAGAAACTGTGCAGCCTTGCCCAGCTAAATATGCCCTCTGTGTTGTGAGCTGGGGAAGAAACCATCAATGTAAATCCTAAAATGCTCATAATTCCTCTAGTGCAAATTGCTTGTTCCAGCAACTGCATTAAAACCATGTGTTTACTCGGTAAATATAGGTCTCATTCACTTTCAGAATCAATTATGTCTAACCTAGAGATCTATCAGTAAATCATTGAGTATTACTATAATTATCAGCCTTATCTCTATTATTATCATCACTCCCTTCAGAGCCAACAGACTACTTTATGACAGGCTATGTACTGCACACATTCAGGGAGGGAGCATATGGGCTCCAGTGAAAGACAGACCCCACTCTCAGATGGACTAAGGCCACAGTTCAGGAATTCTGTTTGCAAAAAACCCATTGCACACCAGGGAAAGTCCTTTCTCAAACAGTTATGATTTGCTTTCAAGTGCAAGATAGGCAACAGATGAAGCAGGATCCTTTTACAGAAGACTCAAAGCATAAAATAAATTGAGCGACTTTTCAGTACCTGCCCTAAGGTTGGAATCAAGTGCAGTCTTTTTGGAGTTTCTCAAACAGGTCTTTGTCTTATTTACTTTGTATGGGTGGTTTTCTCTTTTCCTTTTCGTCCATGTGCAAATCTACTTTATTTCGTGTACTCTGCTCCTTCTAACATGGCAGAACCTGACTCATGAGGAGCATCAGGTAGAGTTGGATGACACAGCCCAACTCCCTCTTCTGTCTTACAGTCCCCAGTGGCAAGGTTTCCTCACCCTCTACAAGCAGTCTCCTTGGACAGAAAAACCTCAGTGCCTCAACTCTTTTGTCACCTTTCTCCTATATAGTATTTCTTCATTCCTTTTTCAATGCCCATTTTCATTCTTTCCACGCCAATATTGTTGTAGAAAGCAGAAAAACATTCACTGCCATCTACTGCTTCTTATTCCTACCTTGTAGTTGTTTAAACAGTTCCTCTACCCATACTACTGAGAGATCTATTTTAATCTTTGTGTAACCATCACCTACTTAGAGTATTTAGTTTCAGTTTTGTGGCTTCTTGCAGGAATCTGTAGCTAGTGCTTGTAACACAGTTCCAACATCTTTGAGCAACTTTGCTTTGTTCACAAATAATATTGATAATTGCTTCAATAATCCTAAAGTGAGAGATCATTCACATTACTGCACCTTACACTTTTCCTCTATTTGGTATTTACTGTTCCTAGCTCTCTATTCCAAATTTTTGGCATAGCCAAACCAGATAAAGACAACTACGTAATCATGGAATCACACGGAATCACACAAAATCACGAATCAATTAGGTTGGAAAAGACCCCTGGGATCATCAAGTCCAACCTATGACCAAACACCACCATGTCAACTTATTAATTAATTAACTGATCATTAGCTAATTAATGAGTTGATAAAATAGAACATTTGCATTGTATCTTTTTCAAGCACTGTAATTTTCAAATCTAAACCAGAGGGAGGATGACTTACAGATGTTAAGAGATAATTACTGAGAGGGTAAAGATGGCAGAAGGAGCACTGAACACTTCCAGTAAGAGCACATTTTGCCTTCCAAATAAAGGCTGAGGCAGTATTTCAATTAATTCTCCTCAACAGCAAAAAATCTTAATTCAAAATAAGCCAAACAAGAAAGCAGAAGATCCCAGATGAATATACTTATTACTTTCTGCAACCTTCTCAACAAAGCTATCAAGGCTAATAGTAGCATTATTAGGAAAATGCAAATGAAAAGCAATCCCTGGAGCAATTTCTACCCAGTCAGCAAGAGGGAATGCAAGCTGGTCTCTCAATAGTAACAAATTGTCAGATGGAGTAATGGTGAGGGAAACTCAGGGTTGTAGTTTTGTGGTTAAGACAGTACACCAAGATACCCTGCATTTTCTTCACAGGTTCCCTTTTATAGTCTTTAATAAATGAGTAAGTCAAAGATCAGTCCCTGATAATTGGAATGTAGCCACTTGCAGGTCCGACTGCTGCAGAGAGTCAGTAATTCTAAATTACTGCTTTCGAACTTGATGTTGGGAGTCATGGTTACAGCACCATGTATGAATCATAGAGGTTCTGAGGAGAGCACCTGTGAAGTCTGTTGTAATTCACGTACCAGGGGGGGAAAAGGATACACTGCACTGCATATTTGCTTATAATTAAATTGGTATTATACCACCAGCCATGTGAACAAGGAAAATAAGTTTCTTAATGGCAATGATCTTCCAATAAAACAAATCAGATCTGCATTCAGCTCTTCTGGGAACATGGAGATGGGTGCCTTAGTTACAATCTCAGCCCTCTGGCATGGTGTAAAAAAGTATTTTAGTTTTGTGCATAATAGAAGTATTCACGGCTTTAATCTTAAGGACTGGGACAGGGTGTACAGCAAATGGCAGGACTCAGCCCATAATCTCAAACATAATGATAAATATCTCTGTGTCAGGAAATTAGATTTTAGAAGATTTCCAATTTTCTTTTCTGTTTCTGTATTTCTCTTTGTATTCTGTAAGCTATTCTTGTTTTTAAGTTACTGAACCAACAGCTTTTTCAATATAATCTTGATTCTTAGTTCTGCCTCTCCCACTGAAAATGCATATTTTCAAGATGGTCATATAGTTTACCTTAACCATACGTAGGATGAGATGCCAAAAAAGTATTTCATATCCTACATATATATTATATACAGAAGTCTTTGCTGGTGTCCATCTATCCTACCACTCTATGCCGGGAACACAGTTGTACCTTCAGCAAAGATGAAACACCCCTGTTACCTGCCACAAAAAGACAGGGAATTAATTTATATAAATATCACTTTTACTGTACCTTTTTTATGGTATTTCTAAAGGATCTCATAGGATTGCAGCATGTGCTGCACGGTTTTTGGCAGCCATTGATCCCAGAGCCACAGAATCAGTCATGCATTAATACAAGAATTTGCTGTACTGCCATCTACCCTATACCTCCCATCTTCCTGTCTGCAATAGAAAATCTACATTCAAGCATATGTTCATAGAGTTTTTACTCAGATGCCTATAAATTAGCTATATCACCTTTTTGTACTTTTTCCCCAAGGGAAAAAGCAGACTTGAGATCGATGATGTCTGCTGGCTATAACCACTGCCAAATGCACACCTTGTAAATACATGCCTAGGCAGCACCACAGCTCCATGAACACAGGAAACAGGGTTAATGCCCAGCCCTGACTGGGGGCACTTCTGCAGGATGTGATGTCACCAATCTCCCATTTACTTCTGGACATTCTTCCCACTGGTGCTCAGCACCTCAGTTGTACCTGAGGAGGGCTGCTGAAGGGATACTCATCCCTTACCCCAGGTCATTCCGGCACTGTGCGAAGGGAGCTCGTGACAGCTGCTGGAAGCTCACTGACTAATATCACAAATCCTTAGTTAGCAGGATTTACGGAGGTTTTTAAGGTCGTATCTCAAGTCTACTCTATATGGATACCATAAACTGTATGTTCTCTTCCACAAGTTTAACCAGCAATGAATCCCATGCATTTTAACCTTTAACCAAGTGCTGTTCTATTTAATAATAATTTTTCCAAAAATCACCTTCTGGCCCCCAACACATGTAGGTAAAAACTGAAATGCCGCTACAATTTCTAGATTATTACTATTACTTACTATTACTAAAATATAAATACAATATTTATTGCCAACTCTACCTCTTTAATAACAGATCTGGAAGTAATTTTGTAGAGATGGAAAAAGGCTCACTGACCTGACATTTAGTACTACAAAGAGGTAATAACAAGAGCCCAAAGAGCGTTCAATTTTTAAAGAAGAAAAATTATATGTAGCCATTATTTATTTACCAATACAAAATACAGGCACTTTAAAAAATGTTTTAAAATTGCAGCAGTAGAATTACAAGTGCACAGAAGTGGCACAGAGAGACCTCCTGGGGGATTCAGGGAGAAAAGAAGCAGACAGAATTGTTATCAGGTTATTTTTCCTACATAATGTGAGTCCTCCAGAAATTTTGTCTATAGAAATTTTGAATTTTCTGTGAACTGTCTATTGCCTCAGTGGAGCAATAGGATCCATTGTAAGAGTAATTGAGGAACCTGTAGTGGTTACTATGAAATTACAATCCTTCAACAGCAGTAAGATTAACAGGAAAGTTTCCAGTCCAGAACTTATGAGCTCCCCTGAGTCTAGCTGTGAAGGACACATATTTCTCAAAATACTGCTATTTGGTGCAAGGAGCTTACAAGTCTAGCTTCTTGCAAAACCCTTCAAGCCAACACTTTCAGGTCTTAAATACTACATCAGAGACACCACTCTATGACCATAAAATTTATATTTTCCTTTTTTTAAAGGGCAGGGGGAGAAAAAAGACTATTTTTTTCATACTGCATATTCCAGGAAGGCTCTGACTTTTGAAGAACTCTTACTAATTCCTTTTGCATGTTTGCAGAACAGGCATTTTATTTCAAGAAATCAGAACTCAGACATAGCGAACTTTTTACACTAGACAAGATATTCCTGTAATTTTATTTAGTGGCAAGAAAGAATAAGAATCTTGATTTGAAGATATTTTATAAAACTTCATAATTTACTTAAAATGCCTTATCCTATCTCACAGTATCATTTTCACTGCATACACTCAGGGCATATTTAAAACAGATCTTGAAACAATATCTGTACACTAACATGCTCTGTCCAAGAAAAATACCTGTGTCTTCTCAGTATCCTGACATTTCCTAATTGGATTTTTGGAATCCACATATGAAGTAGGAAAGATTTGTAGGAATAGCAGAAAGATTTGTGGGATACAGGAAAGAATCATAACCACAATTCATCCACTGAAGCTAAGAGGAATCAGGGAGCCCTGAGGCTAGCGAAACAGTTTTTCAGACTAACACAAGGAAAGCTCTTGACGGAGAAGAGTATTTATTACTATAAGCATCATCTCCATTAGTAAACATGACAATGATTTAATAATAATTCTTATTTTAGGAGCATGGAGAGGCCTCTAGCAATCAGATACTATTGTGTTAGGCATTCTGCAAACTTATAGTAATGTCAGACATGAGGAATTTGTCTACACTACTAAACAACAGGGATCATGGAACAAGGCTGAAAATCATATCCCTCATTGTGTGTGGATGGATATTCCTAAATTTTTTGAAGCATGTAAGTTACAAGCACGCTTCTAAAGAATGAGGAAGAGACATTGATATTCAGATAGTGTTGTAGACCCCAAAACCACCTGGCCAAATAAGATGGCAGTGGAGGAACTGATAAAAAGCTGACCTTGTAACAAAAAGCAGTTTATTCATATTGAATCTCATTTACTGACAAGACAAGATAGACAGAGGCAATTTCAAAGAGCAGAGCATGTAGGAGGGCAAGCGAAGGGCTGATTGACTCTGGTGGATGTGATGAAGCTCCTTGCTGCACCAAGAAAGTGAATTCTGGGAAGCACTTATGAGTTAATAAACAAGACTGGCAGGGCAGGAGAATCAAAAGAAGAAAGCAACAAAGAAAGCCTTCTTCTAGGGAGGGATGGGAACAAGGGACACAAAGAACAGTATCAAAAGACAGACTGGACACAGCTTGGAAGACTCCAGGTCCAAGTGCTACACTTTGGATACCTTTGCTCTCTAGAAGAAAAGGCAGTGATAATAAACCAATTCACCCTGTCCTTTATGTATCTTTTAAAACAATTTTCTCCAATATCTGAAACTGCTAATCAAACCGAAAGTTACGTGAGTTCTTTTGGATGGGATTACCTCTAGAACAACCTCTCTGATGTTGCAGTTCAGCATAGTTTCAAAAGAGTTGGAAAGACAATGGAGAGAAAATGCAAAAATAATGAGGTGTCCATAGTGTCAGGTTGAAACATGAACACAGACATACATGCAGAACAGTTTCTGTACAAACAGCTGTAAACCATCCCCATCTGACAACACTGCCAGGCCAACAGACCTATGGAGCAGAGGGGGCAGGGGAAAAAAAGGTATAAAGCCTTTCTTTGATGTGTATGGACACCGTGTTCAGTGAATTAATTAATTGTTAAGACTGTCATGTCAGGCAGAGGACACATTAGAAAACAAGTACAAATTAGGAAGAAAAATATCTAAAAGAAAACCATACCGTGCTGTCAATTAAGAACATGGAATGCCTTGAGGTTAATTTTGTATACAGCTTAATTTTTCATCAGTCATCTGATGCACTACAAACTCTTGTGTTTGCATTTAATTTACTTTTTTTTTTTACTTTGTTGCACTTAAATCAGCTCTAATTTGTGCAAACATTTACTTATTACCTACCGTAAATTGTGAAACAAGGAGTGCTTGCAAGGCAGCAGTTAACAGAGCACTCCTTCTCTCTTGGGATGCCATTACTTCTGTAAATATGGATTCAGCCTCTCACAGTATGTGGAAAATATGCCAAATAAATATAGTTAAACTCTAGATTTATCCTCTGGCGACTTTCTCCTGCATATCATAGGAACAGTCGGGGCCACCAAGGGAAAAAGGAGAGGTGCAAAATATTTAAGTAACTTACAGACACACTTACAGGAATAACATCTAGAAGCAGTATTGTTTCATTATTCCGTGAAACAAGACAACCAGAAGTATTCCACGTTTTTTCCCTGCTTGTGCTATATTAGCCATTTGGTGGGTAGCAGCTGTGCAATACCACTGTAGTCTCATATTTTTCTGCCTTCCAGTAGCACCTTTTGTAGCAGTTGGGGTTGTGCACTTCATTCATAAGAGAGAAACAACAATAAACTTTATTGATATTACTAAGTTCAACAGTAAATGCACCAGTGGTTAAGCAAATTTAAGTGTCCAGGTGATTATTTACTGCATAGAGGACAGGGCCAGACAGAAATTTCAGGGAGACCCTCTTGTTCAGTCATAAGCATAAGTACCCCCTCATGTTCTAAATTCCTTCTCAGAGGAGTATAAGCCCAGCTGGATCCAGATTAAGTCCCACACTCGGTCAATATTTTATTTCTAAAGGATTAGATGTGCACATCTCACTAGTTTACATCATTTAGCTATGACTTCAAAGTTTACCATGCCATTAATCACCAAGAATCTGTTGTTGCAAGAGATCTCTCAGCCCCCAAGGAATAAGCTTGAGAGATGTCTCTACTCAAGGAGAGATCCTGTTAAGGATGCTGCTGCATGCAGGAAAATTCAGTGGTCCTGGGCTCTTCATGGAATAAGATAATTCACTCATACTCACATTTGCATGTCAACAAAAGATGTTAGTTTCTTCCATCTTGGCTTGAGTCAGACCTTGACCACCACTGTGGTTAGGCAGGTGCATTGCCCAAATTAGCCCTTGGCTATGGTGTTACTATCTGTCTCCCTTGAATCCACTTTGCGATGGATGCAGTCATCACAAAAAGATGGATCCATTATGATCACCACTGGTGGTTATCACTTGAGCATGGTTCTGGAAAATAAAGGTCCGTTTGGAGGAAAGAGAGAGGAAGACCTCTATTTTTTCATACTATAGCTTCTTTTAACTTTCCAGCATTTGCTGGAAGTTTTCCTGGCTTCTCTTTCTCTACATTTAAGAATAGTCACAGGCAAACCAGTCATTTGCAAAGAGGAAGAGAATGACATGCAGTAAATGTTGTGAAAACCTATGTGAAAATAGTTATAAAAAAATTTGTCATAGTTTTAAAAATAACACTGGGAAAACTAAGTCAGAGCTGCCAGAACACTCCTGTTTTGATTCTTCATTTATTCATTTTTACCTCACATATCTCCTCACCCCTGTTGTCTAACTGTACAGTTGGGACTGCCTTTCTTCTATATGCATTTTTTCTATAGTGTCTACTTGCATAAAGGGTTTGAATTTTTTGTGGTCTTTTGGAACTGAAATAAGCAAACAAGCAAACAAATAAATAATTTAAGCACATTCAAGCTGGGAAATATCAACAGATAGAGCAAATTACTTTAGTTATGGACATTTGCTGTTTAATTACACTGTAGCTTATTACATCTTAAGTAGGGTCTCACTGCCAACCCATGATAAAGCAGCTGGGTAGGTTTAGATGACTGTAAAAAGCCTTTCTGAAATCACTAAGGAAAGGCTAAAACCAGAAAAAAACTCCCATCTTTTTAAATGAGGACATGGTTAGCCATTGCAATCAGCAGTTCTACAGCATCAGCCGTATTTGTGACTCAGGCTCAGTGTCTCGGATAAAATGTTTGGGGTTTGGATATTATTGGAGGGAATACTGAAAAGTGGAAGTTGATCTGTTGCAGGTATTTTCATCAAAGTTTAACTTTGAAGGTTTTTGGAAGATACTGATATTTGAAAAAGTTTTAACTTGCCTATAAAAACTGTAAAGATAGAAACCAGCAAGGTTCAGTAACTCCTTTTTTTTTAATATTCACATCTGTGATCAATGAAGGGTAAGAGGAGATTTTTTTTCTTGTGGAAATCTAAAATCAAACACTTCTGTGAAAATTTTCATTTAATCAAAAGGAAATATTTTTTTCCTGAATCCTTCAGATTCATTCTTGCCAGCTCTACCTGTGTAGACCCAAGCTGAACTTGGTGTTAGCACAGAGATCCCTAAACACTGCTCATTGATCCATGCTCTGGTTTGGGAAAGCCAGTTAAATGAAAACTACATAGTTGGCTACTCTATGCTACACCGAGATGTGTGGTTATCTCTGTCAATTGTGCAAAAGCACTGATGCACTGATATTAGTCAGTGCACTGGTATTAGTCAGCCATCCCTGGCATACATCAACCACTTAAAGTGAATCCTGAAGCAAAACTTACTTACAGGAGTTATACTTAAGAAAGTTGCTCTCACGAGCTGGAAATAAAAAACTAAAGTGGTTATAAACACCATAAAATAATTTTACACAGATGAGGTTTAAAAAGAAAAAAAAAATTATAAAGAAATTAGTTCTTTTGAAACTAGTTTAAATAAACTAGTCTCCATAAATGGAAACAGGTCAATTACCTGCCATTATTCAATAATCCTGAGGACTATGAAAAATAAATAGAAATGAAGAGTCTTGTGAGAGAGAAAGGAAAAACGAAATCAGACTATCCAAACAGGGCAAGTTAAAGGCTTGAAGGAGCGGAAATGTCTTTGGCTTAGTACTACATAGGTTCAGACTATACTGAAAAAAAACCTAACAAACAAAGATAAAAGGAAAAATTAAAATCAAAATGAAATAAAAAGACAAAATACCTAAAAATTCATATAATTTATATCAATAGAAAAAATAGTAAATCTATATTTTTTATTAGGAGACACAACTTCAGTTTCTAATCAGCGTAGTTGAACTGAGCTTTTCACATTTTATGCTTGTGTTATAAAACTTTGATTGTTTTTTTAATTAGAAAGTTTACTTAGAGAATAAAAAACCTACTGGTTTTGCATACAAATTAAGCTCAAGAGAGAAACAAGATTGATCAAGTTGCTGTTATAATGAGACAGATTTTTAATCTCAGTTTAACAATTTTTCTATTAGCATTTCTCTTACTAGTGAATATATATTCAAAAGAGGAGATCTGCAGCTAGTACAAACTGGCATTTCTGTATTGTCTTCCTTACACTCACACTGATTTACACCATCTTAGCATCTGGCTTATTGTTTCAACTACTATTTTCTATTACGTGATGTGCTTTCAATTTCCTTCAAAGCACAAGAGATCTAAGTTCTAATGGGCAGTTAGTTACGCTATTGGTAGACAGTAAAATAAAATTAAATGGTTCTAATGGCTTCCACTGCACTTTATGGATACGTAGCAAAACAAAGACAAGGGTGTTACTCTAGTGAGATTGTGATCTATGTTGTATGCAGGCTAACACCATCCCCTGTTCAAATTTCCCAATGCTTCATATTCTTAATCCTGTGCTATTTCTACAAATTGTTTAGGCTGAAATGTTGTGAGGGAATGGTGACCCAAAGCTGAGATGGAACAAGGCAAACAGAACTTTGCTGAACAAGCAAAAAATTTGAAAGAGATGGGGATTGGGAGCTATAAAAAGACAGAGGATTATTTGGCTGGCTTGGACAAATGGTTAAAAAACTTGGAGAAGCTTGTTGCTAGAGCTTAAGCTATTTGGGATAGATGAATAGGAACCAGAGAAACAACAGGGAGAAGAAGTGTATGCGAAGTCAGGATACAAAAGGATGTGACCAGAGAGGAAGTGAGACTGGTGAAAGAGCCAAGGAGGTAGCATGGAGATGATCTGAGACTGATGAAAAGGTTGGAGAGAGACTAGGACTGGGATGAAAGAGCAAGGAAAGTGGGCATCAGAAGAGTTGAGAAAGGACCATTGGACACCAATGAGCAAGTGGGATTGGCACGACATACCCGAAGAGTGCAGGCAAAGAAGTTGAGAGTAGGAAGAGGAACTTAGAAGAGAGAAGACAGAGTGATTGAACAGGTGATAGAGATTTAAGGTTGGGGAAATAGGCAGTAGACTGAAGAAACCACTTCAGAGAGCTCCAGGTTAAAGCCATAGATCCCAATTCTATGATCTTCCAGTGTTTATGAACCCATTCTGTCCAGTAGCACAGGAAGCACTGACAAATAAATTCTTCCCAGAATTTCCCCCTATCCCCAGAAACAGTCACTGTATATATCTCTTGCACCCAGAAGCTTTAGCTCCATGACTAAAATAGAGAATTATATAATTTGGTCAGTTCTGAATGTGCTTCTGAGGACAGGAAAGTTACAGAAATATCTCCTTCCTTCTATCTTCACTGAGGTATTATTGTTTCATTACAGTCAACACGAAATTTGCCACAGCCTATACCCATCTATTACACAGGAAAACAATATGCAAGATAAGAAAGGGAATTACATTTTAGTGAAGAAACTGTGTATAACACACCTGGCTAAACTCTGCTAATACTGTTCAGAAGAGATACAGCTGGAAAAGGCAAAAGTAAGACATCCATTGTTTTATTGCTCAGCTTCTTGTTTTTGACTCAGCTCTTCCCTCATCTAAAACTGCTCCAGCCACTAGATCCTATCCCCATCAAAATCCCACTCTAAATCACAGTACCAAGGGAGTTCTCAGTTGACTCTGAGATTCACCAGTTGTCCCTATAGCGCAATTTCTCTCAGAAGCTGAGGACGTAGATTATGGATCCGAGTTTTCCTCATGGCCCAGCTGGCAGAATCAGTCTCTTTCACCAGGCCTTCATGCATGCAGGAGCCCTGAGGTGGCCTAGCCCCAGCTTGATGCTCAAGTGACCAGGAGCCAGGATGCATTGCAGAATGCACCAGTGCAGTCCAGATGCAGTCTGTGAGAATGTATTTTACCAGTTTCACATCTGTTAATAGTCAATACAGTAGTGATTTAACTCTCTCCTTTCTTGATGTTGTCATTGCTGTTACTGTCTAGCATTAACACTCCTTCTATCTCTTGGTAAAATAGAAAATCTTTCTTATAAGTTTGCTCAATTTGAAAACCAGGAACATTTCTAATTGTGGTCAAAATATCACATGTGAAAGGGTCTAGAAAACCCACACTGTTTTATTGAGAATGGATCTTGCTTATTACCGCCTTGTAGCTGTCAGTGTTTGGTGAGCAGTTTGGGAATTACTGATCTAAGTGAAATAGGAACAGTTTCTGGTAAACACCATAACTGAATTAACAGCAAGTAAAATGGAGAGAGTCAGCAAAATGATTGAATATTCATGGGGGAAAAGTGTCTTGACAGCTTACCAGAAAAGTCCATTAAAAAATACAGCCCTTCAAATCAGCTACTCCTACACCTAGGTTCTGCAGCCCATAATTCTTTTAATTGTCTTTGAAAACTTTCCAACCATCCATTAGAAAGGATGCTTTTCCCTTGTTGCTGTGATTTCTTAAATTCTTAGAAAATATTACTTTTTAAAGAAGTTTTTTCTTCTTTTCAGGGTTTTTGGTACAGTAAAAGAAAAGAAACTGGAAAAGTTTCTGTATGTTTTGCATACAATAGCGCTGAAAATTTTTCCCTCCACCAAAGAGTCTGATGCAATTGAAATGCTGAAAATTGTTGTTTGTACTGGAGGAGAAGTGGAGGCTGGTTTGTTATAGAAGTAATTCAACAGACTCACTTGAAATAGAAGTGCTGTGCTGCTCTGGCAGCACCACAGCTTGAGTGACTGACAAACCTGTCACAGCACTTCCACTAACAGCAGGGAAAGGCACACATTTCCAAGTGGATAGTTTTCACAGAAATCTTGTACTGCAGCCCAATTATTTCTTTCTCAAAGAATGAAACTTGTTCTCCAGATATGACTAATAGCCCTCTGAACTTTTTGGGGTAATATCTGAAGTTTAACAGCTTCCTTGTTTATATTTTCAAAATTCCACCACATTAATGGCAAATCACATATTTTTGAGCCACTCAGCATTTGTATATTATATCCATTTTTATCTGTTTTACTTTGGAGTGGTTAATTCTTTGGCACAGTGCATTTCTCATAAATCTTTATGCTTTCTTTCATGAATTATATATAATATATAATATATAGATGGATTTGAGGGGGGTGGTTAATGAGTTTGCATAAAAGGCTTTTATTTGTGAAAGGACTGATGGTAAAGGAGCAAAAGATTAGGAAAAACTGCCATGTCCTCAAACTGAAGGTTTGGATTTATGGATGACAGAAGAGACAAAACAGACCTTATTTCCCTCTGCCTTTAGGCTTGTTCCCTTTTCTCCCCTATTTCAACCAAAGCTCACAACCTTCAAACCTTCTGAAAATTTAGCAATCCCTTGCCAAAAGACTAAGGTGGTTTTAAGCTGCTGTACTTTGGGAGTCCATTGAATCTATTTGGTCTCTTGACTGCTGTTGATGCTGAAAGGAAATTGCACTTTTAAGCAGCTTTTGTTTCATAATTCAAAGGCAGTAGGAAGTGAAACAATAAATTAAAATGGTCTGAGACAAACAATAGATCAGAGAGATTACCCATATGGATAAAGAGTAATGGAAAATGCACTAAAATACTCTGAATGGAAGGATGGGGGTGTTGAAAGCTCTATCAGAGTAGCCAAATCCCTTTAGAAATGTAGAAAAAAAAAAAAAAGGAAGAAACGCAAAGGACATTTTCCTCTGCATGTAATAAGGATCAGTAAATGTAAAACATCAGATATTTTTCATGGTTGCCCGGTTCCACAGATTCTGATTTACCCAATAGCTTGAAAGAAACTTTGGTTGTATTACTCCCCATTCTATAAATGTATTTCACGTGCATCTGATTTTTATCAGATGAGGCTAAAGCAGAGTGAAAAAACAGAGGACCCTTTTACTGATCTGAAGCTGAAAAATCTACCTTACAACTTCTAAAAACCCAGTTGCTAATTGACTTTAGAATAAAATAACTAAGAATAAGACTACATAAAGAACAAGATCTCATCATCTGCCTTTTGCTGTATAACACAAGTCAAATGTTTCTGGGCAGACTTTGATGTTCTAACCATAAGTGAATCTCTAAAAGTAAATAAAAAAGCCCAAGAACCTGTGGCAGAAGGACCACAAAACTGGGGTGTTCAAGATGAACAAAATAGTATGGAATGTGGTATTTCTCTGACAGAGCACTGGTTTAGGCAATCCTAGAAAATAGGGAACATGGAGTAGAATAAAAGGAACCACATTATTTCTTAGTTTATGAGTGCTGCTAGCACAGAGGCAAGAATTATGGCACACAGGAGCTCCTCACAGAGCTATAAACAGTGCTCCCACAAAAGCTGAGTTGACAGCCCACATGGATGCCAGTGAAGCAGCACTTCTGGCTGGGTGGTGGCATTTAAATCCCTGTGTTGCCACAGGATTTTCAGCTGTTCTGAAATTTGTGTTCTGGACAGTACAAGATAATATCTAATAATTTCTCATATATTTGATAAAATTTATAGCTATATCTTCATAAAAGCTATTTTTCCCGCTTTAAGCTATGCCTTGATCATTCTGTGTAGTACAAATGATAATTTAAGGAAGCTATGAAGAAGACAAGAGTTTGGAAAACCAAATAAAGTGACTTTAAACTGTCCCGAGTAACTGAGACAGAAAAATGAACACCCTGTAGACAACAGATGTCCTCCAAGCAAGTGTGTTGCACATTCTTCTTTCAACACTAAAATAAAAAAAAAAGTAAACCTGCTTATTTGCAACAGAAGGAACCAAAAAAACCTGAGCAGACTGGTATAAAAACTGCCCTGTCTGTTCCTTTGAGTGAATGTTGCTGTCTAAAGCACAACAAAAAAGTCTTGCCAGTACTAATACAGGACAGTGGCAAACTCTCTTAAAAACAATCTTTTGCTTTTATTTAAAAATCTACAACTTACAAGTAAAAAAAAAAGCTCAGGAGAACATTAATACCTGCAAATGCATTCTCCATGATAAAAATGCAATTAAGTCTGATAAAAAGAAATTGTTGGATAAACTGTAGATGGAGCCACATTTTAGAAGATAGGAAACAATTGGTCTGTTAACACAGGAAGGTTGGAAGCTCAAACTCAGAGGCACAGATATCAAGCCAAGGGAATCTCTGAAATCCAAAAGGAATTCTGATTAAAGACGACAGAGAGCAGTATGTTTAACAGAGCATATAAGGGTGTCTTGAGAATGTGAAATTAAGAAAAAAAAATCCAATAATCAAACCACAATAAAATAATATTTTACTCTGGCCTCTACTGAATAGCCTGGAGGTTACCAAGACACATTGTAAATGCTAAAACAGAGGTCCAGGACAAGCAGGAGAGTGTGTGTTGGAGATGAATGAAGAAAACTACCCAAAATAAACCTACATATAATGAGTATGTGGAAAAACATTTTCTTGCATCACTATTATTCAGTTTTCTGTCAAATAGTTTCTTCTGAAAGACAGAGTGACTGTGCATGTCAAAGATGATTCAATGTTAGGTGCAGTATACCTGATGTAATAGTAATGTTACTGTGAATATTTAATTTTAATGAGTATTAATGTAAACAGACTTCAGTAGTATTTATTTAGTTATTTTATTGAAAATAGAATTTCCTGATTTTCATTAGTCTCAAAATCCTGATGTGATGGATGGCTAAATTAAGGGGTAAAAAATGTTACAGGGTAAGACCCCAATTATATATATAATTTTTCAGCGATAGGGTGCACAGCAGCTACAGTGAAGTTCTCATTGCCACCTTCTGACACTCATCTAACACAACACAGGGAACAAGGAGATCTTTGACACCAGGAAAGAAGAAATCAGTGTGTGAAAAAATATAAGGAAAAGTCAAACAAGGCAACAAGAGTTAGCATAATACGGGGTACTGGAAGCAGTGATGGCTTCAGGTAAATGACGAAATATGAATTTCTGTCAAGCACTTGTTACTGGAAGCACTTGTTACTTGTCAAGCACCTGTTACTGCAGGCAGTAACAGCTACCCAACATCTTGTTCATAGCCTTGAAAAGTTGTTGTCCGTCATGGACATATCCTGAGCAGGAAGGGACAACTGCACTTTCACCAGAAAGCGGAAGATAAAAGAAAAGTGGGATCAAATTTACCTACTAGGGTTGCATACAGATAGAAGATGCAGATAGACAGGTATGTCCCAACACAATATAATGTCAGAACAAATGAACTTAGTATCAGAGTCTCAGTGCAATTCCAAGCAATCCAGTGCTTAAGGTCTAGTTTTATAACACGACCTGTGTTTTGAGACAGAAGAAAAATGAGCAGCAAGAATAGCACAAACACAAATATCACAGGAAAGCTAAGGATGGGAGGGCAGGGATTAAATCATAGAAGTAGGAGATCAAGACCCTGTTCAAAATCATACTAAATATATTACCTTCATGTGCTAAGTTTTTCCTCAAAAGGTGAGTGAGGCATAAAACACTGAGATACAGATCAATTCAAGTCACAGAAGGGAAATATGTACTTAATTTTCAGTCACTTAAAAAGCAAAAATCAAATAAATGCTGATAAATGTTACTGCTCTGCTGTGTGCCCTTAAAAGAAACCCTGTTGTTTGAACATATGCAGCACAGAGGTTAACACATATAAATGAGCAAAGGGCTCCTTTTAAAGTTTGTTCTAATATTTCCCCTACAGTGCAGAATGCGTATGGAAATATTGCTTTCTCACCTAATTCATGAGGTTTTTGGAGGATTAATTAGTTAATGTTTATACAGGGCTTTAGAGAACAAAAGCATAGGATAAGCCCCAGGTACTACTGTAGGAAAACACAAGAAGCAGGAAATGAGAAACTTCTGTTTCATAAAAGGAAAGAGTTTGGTGCTTGTTATTTATCAAGCATTCCACTCACTTGTCAGGTCTTTCATTTAGGAAGATCATTTTATGTTCTCCTTTATGTTGCTAAGGGTTGCATTTCAACAGCTGTTAAGTAGAACTAGTATCAACAGCTTTTCATACCATCAGGCAGCTGGGAAGGATATCATCATGTTACTGGTACCCAGCTGCACCTTTTTGCTTCTTTGAAGTGGAGGAAAAGGTAGGCAAAAATGTTCACTAACAACGTGTCTTGGTTGTTATTATCCCACCATTGATGTAACCACCCAAAAGTCTAAAATTATAGAATCAGGGAATAGTTTGTGTAGGAAGAGACCTGAAAGATTATCTAGTTCCAGCTCCCTTCCATGGTCAGGCACACCTTCCATTAGTCCAGTTTGCTCAATGCCCCATGCAACTTGGCTTTGAACATTTCCAGGGATGGGGCATCCATAACTTCTCTGGGTAACTTGTTCCAGTATCTCTCTATCCTCAGAGTAAAAAATTTTTTCTTAATACCTAATCTAAATCTCCCCTCTTTTGGTTTGAAAATGTTCTCCACCCTTGTTCTATCACTACCTATCCATGTAAAAAGTAACTCTTCCTCTTTATATATAGGCGCCAGCTAAGTCCTAGAAGGCTGCTACAAAGCCTTATCCTTTCCAGGCTGAACAACCCCAGCTCTGTAAGGCTGTGTTTGTAGCAAAGTGCTCCAGCCCTCTGATCATCTCTGTGACTCTTCCCTGGACACACTCCAACAGGTTCATATCTTTCTCGTGCTGATGGTCCCAGAGCTGGATGCAGCACTCCAGGCAGGGTGACACCAGAGTGCAACAGAAGGACAGAATCACCTCCCCTGACCTGCTGGTCGCTCCCCTTTTGATGCAGCCCAAGATGCAGTTGTCCACCTGAGCTGCAAACATACACTGTTGGCTCATGTCCAGCTTTTTTTCCATGAAAGTTCCCAAGTCCTTCTCCACAGGTAGATAATAAATCGTGGTAAAGCATAAATACCATGTCAGAAGGTCTCTTCAGTAGGACATTCACCATAAGTCACAATTGTTTATCCTCTAACAGATCAAGCACATTTTGTTATCTTCTGAGCAAGCTGCTGTTCCCCCTTATGGGCATGCTGGGGTCCAGCCCCAGAGCTGTAGGTGTGCAGCAGCCACACCTAAGTTTTCTGCTCTGTCACAAAAACCAGATGGTCAGAAATGCCATTCAAAACCAGATAACATTTCCAGTTGAAAAGAGGGAACTTGTCCAAGAAACCTCAGAAATGAAAATACATTCCAACTTGGTTTATGCAAAAGGTCAGATTGGATAAATACTGTGGTCCAAGCTTGCCACAGCTAAGGTCATGTGCCAGCCCTCATGGGGCTCATGTTACAAGAGCAGGAACTCCTTCAGTGATAATCGTCTCTCCTATGTAAACTGAGGTAAAGGATCCTTTATACAGCTCTTTATAACTTTCCTGTCTTTTTAAATAAAATCATTCAAAAGAAGTCCCTGTTTTCTAATCTGCTCACAGTGAGGCATCATTTTTCAATTCCGGTGTTTCAGTCTCCTGACTCAACTAAATATATTAGTTTAATTTTATATGGTGGGGGAAAAAAGGGCAAAAGAATCATTAAAAGCCATCAGCATTTTATATTCTTCCTCACATTACATACTTTCCCAGTTGCATTTACTACTGGTTAAATTGCAGAATAGAATTCATACATCTGTTATGCTCAACCATGCAGCACATAAACCTCAAGGAAAGACAAAGCACATGAGTTTAAAATGCCTTCAAGGTAGTGTTTAGTACCTCTGTTCAGCTATCCCATTGCTTCACTTGCCTCATCAGAGTACTTCAAGTCAAACTGCTTCCTCCATAGGGAACATAAAAATCATGAGCTTTATCTGAGGAAAGTGAAGATCCTTGGGAAAGGAGTAAGGTCGCATGGATTTCAGCAAGCTTCCTAGGCTCCTGGGCTGGGCTGACTTTCAGCCTGCCTGGGACATCCTGTATATTTGGTTTCATGCATAAAGTGCAAAGTTCCCCCCTCTCAAAAAAATAAAAAATTCCTGAGAAGAGACATTTTTATGCAGAAATAGAACAGGATTCTGTCAGAAACTTGCTATCCTGAAGTTACATCATAAATTTTTATGAACTGGATCATTGAAAAAAAAAAAAGATAAGGGTTTAGCAGCAATTATTTTGGTGTTAAATGACTGGACTGTAAATGAATCTTTTGGATTAGGGAAAATCCTAAACTAAATTGACTGTCAGATGCACCAGAACTTAGTTAATTAGCACAAGGGCATGACAGAAAAAGTGGTTTGTTTCATATCCTACTGCTCGAGTTCAAGACTTATTGGAGACTATCAGAAAGACCTGCTCCTGTTTAAACTGGCTCCAGATAGATATCAACAGACAGGAGGCTTAAACACTGGTTTCATTATTCCTTTGAGCATAACTGGAAACAGGCACAACTCTACTTAAACCAAATTAATCTGCTAGAATGGCTGGCTTAGAGCAGCCTGCAGGTAGCCTTAAGTCTGGGAACCGTAAATGGGGAATTTTCCTGAATCTCTCTTTACCTGTCAACTACTCAGTAATTACTGATCTTATGGCAACTATGAGTTACTAGAGAAGCCTGCGTGTTTCCCAGGCTAAGTTTATATAGGTTCCAAATCTTGTTCAGTGCAGAGGCACACCCTGGAAATAATGAATCTTTTCCAGTGGTGGAGGTAATACTATTAAGGTCTTTTTCTTCTTCTTCTTTCAATAAAAATGTGCCAGATTCACCAGTTTCTAACACTTAAAAGGTTTTCACAGAACAAAAAAACATGTTGAAAAGGCAACCTTGTCCATCTCCCTCTGCCCTAGGAAGAGAAATCTCCTAAAAGGATTAATGGTTCCAAATGATTGTGGGGAAAGCTGTAATCTGCATTTAAATAGAAAAATCCCCAAGTGCCCAGGTATTCATTTTTCTTTTTATAGCAGGAGGCAGAGCATTTTTCATGTGTACAGTTTAAAGTTAAAAGGACACTGTGGTGCAGGTCTGTGGTTTATCTCACTAGTGCACAGCCAGCTGGGTATAAATTCACCTGCCAGAGTAATGCTGAATGTTTGTCCTGAGCAACATCCTAAGAAACGAATATAGCTAGAAGGCAGATCTGTGTGAGGCTTTTATTGTGCAGCTAATGTAGAAAACACACACAATTATACAATGTGGAAGGGCCTGGTTCATAGAAGCTCATGTGCAGTGGCAGAACCAGTAAAAGTGTAAATTGGAGTGAAGACCTGGGCAGAGCTCATCTGACTCCTCAGATCCTGTCCCTTGCTATCACAGATACTTTGTGCCTTCTTCACATATGAAATAACAACCAAAAAAAAAACCAATCCCAAAATTCTAAATATCCATAAGAAAAATAAAATCCATTGAGGTCTTATACTAATGTACACCAGAAAAATAAAGCAGAATAAAGTCTGTTCAATCCCTAGTCAAAAACCTGTGGAGACTACATAAAATTTGTAGGCCAAAACTCAAGAGATTCTAACAGATATGAGCAGATTTCCCTGAGTACGTAAAATCCCTCACTGCACTGCTGATGAGTTAATGTTCAGATAACTATATCAGGTGAAATTGCTTAATTAGAACTCTAATTATTTTCCAGCCATACAGGAAAAAAAAAAAAAAAAAAAAAAGCAAGCGTTAAGAAGACTCTCCTATTTTAATTAAGAATTCATTTAGGATAAGCAGGTGATTCTATCAGTCACTGACAGCTACAAGGAGGATGGCATATTTGTGTGTTTATATTTTTGCATCATTATATATTCACACCCACTTTCAGATTGGATGTGTGACACATTTAAGGCTCAGTTCTGACAGATGCTTAATCGCATGAGTAATCCCATGGGTTTCCATGAGTAAATGTTTGTCGTGTAGAATTCTATTTAGATTTCATTAGTAGTGTGTGAATTTCCACTCTGACTGTGATCACCCCTCAGAATGGCTCAGGCCCCATGTGTTATATGTTTCATGTTTGGGCAAATCATCAGGGTCTTGTATAGAGTAGGAGGTCACTGTTCCTCTTTTTGATGCAACGAATCCCAGGCAGCTGATGGAAAGTGAAACAGCTTTTACAGGTATTCTCTGCATGCAAAATACCTATAACCCTCCTACTCACTGCTTTCTTCTGAAAGGTGAGAGATGTGGAGAGAAACAGCTTGTAAGTGGCCTGTTTCTCTCCTCTTTTTAGCCAGCCTGTAGGAAAATACCCAGTCCTGTTATATTTGGTATAGATCCTCGTGCAGTACTCACTCTCAGTGCTTACCTTTCAGTTTGGACACTCTGGAGAGAAAGATAAAAGTGGGTACAGGAATACAAAAGGCTGAAGATACCCAACCTAATACATGTTTATATACACAGTGGCAGCCTCCCGGTAAACCAACCAACAAATCAACCAGCCAAAACTGAGACAGCTTTGGTATTTAAATACCTATTGCACATGCAAGGAGTTTCTGGCTCACAGGTGCCTAAATGGTCCTTAAGGCAACTGCACAGCTTTGGATCCAGCCTTGTTCTTCTATTTCTTCTGGGGAATACCCAGAAGGCTTTTGGAAGGTATATTGCAGCAATGCTGCAACTTTTGGCTCTCCCCCAGGGCTTTTCTTCTTCAAAAAGTCATCTGGTTGCACCAGCTGCAAAAGTATTCACAAAACTTTTGGCCAAAATAGCTTTGTAAGAATTAGCCAAAGTTATTATATTGTGAAACATAACACACTTCTATATCTTAATTTAGATGAAAGTTTAGCATTGTATTTTTTAAGTTTTCCCTTTTGTTCTTTAAAAGGACATCACTACTGAAATTATGATTAACGAGTTCATCCACTCTTTCCTCTTTCTCATTCTTGCATTGAACTTGCTCTGGATGACTGCTAAAACATTTAAAAATCATCAAAATACTCAGCACCTTACTAACAAACACCTTTTCTTTCAAAACTTCTAAGATCCTGAAAAATTGGTGTCTAGTGGCATGACTTTTAGGTACATGTTCATGCCAAATCCCTGGCCTACATCTGTGTTTTGGGCACAGCTTGGTCAGAATCCCTCTGTAACTGAGCTTACTGCTTATAGGTGTGATGAGACAACTGCAGCAATTAGACCCAGATATTTTTGAGGAGGCATGTGGACTTCAGTGCTGTTTGCAGAAATCTTGTGCTTAGAACTGAAGCTTCTGGATATACACTCAGGCCTAAAAGAAGAATTTAGGCTCCAAATACACAATAGCTGTTGATAAATATTTAGATTCTAAAATAAAAATTCTTAAAACTCTGGTGCTAGTATCTGTAATAATGAAGGATATTGGTTTTCATACAAAGAGTAATATGCAATAATTGTTCAATTTTAATCGCAATTAGGTGACATATGAAATTAGAATCAGTATTAAGTTAACACTCCCTTCCTGGCCTGTCTTCAGCCCCCTTTGTAAAGTACAAAGGCTCCATCTGAGCATTCAAGACACAAAACAATGCCAAACATAGACCACTCATTACTAGTAAAAGCCCATGGCTTCTGCCTGAGCCACATGAGGGCAAACATTCTTCCCTTCATTCCTTTGCTGCTTACAATTCCCTTCTTTTTTCTTCTTCCAATAAAGAAAAATGCTTAAAAGTGAAGTAATGGCACAAGAGTGGAAAAACTACCTGAGGACTGCAAGGATGGCATCAGCCCAAGGTCTGGGGCAGATTTTCTTTTGCTGTAGGTGAATAGCCAACAGTGTTTATTTTAAAATCAGTTTGACTTCAGATCAACCCAAGGTATATGGTATCACATATAAAAATGCAGTACATATGCCTTTGCCTTGGGTGAGCTGATCAGTAATATTTATCTGTCTCACTGTCCTTGCTGCAGCCTCCTCATATTTACCATAATATAATTCCATTTGGCTGTCACATCACTGGTTTTCTCTATCATGCTCAGGGTACACGTGGAAAGTTTTGATTTTGAAAGTTATTTTGGTATTTTTAAACTTTTTCCTGTAAGTTTAAAACATACCCTGAGCAAAATTTAAGTACTGACTTGATTCAGAGCCTACCAAAGCAATATTGCAGTGATAAAGGTGACAACTTTAAGTCATGTTTTGTATTGGGTGATCTCTGAGGCTTGTGGTCACTGATTCTGTGATTTTTTTGGTTTAATTGAGGGCATCTCAAAGCCCTGGAACAAGCCTGTTGTATGTCACCGTGCCCTGGGTGCTCTCTCAGCCATGTGGGGAAATGAAATCCAAGAATCCATGGAGAAGACATCCAGTTTAGAAGGGCCCATCTGAAAGTGCATAAGTCTAATGCAGTTGCCACAGAGGAAGTTAAACAATAGTAAACTCTTTCTTTGGTTGCAATACCCAGAACATGTAAAGCTTAAAAATGACACAAAAAAAATCATAGCAAATTGAATATTTCACACCTATGAAGGGACATTTTGACATTCCACTGTGACATATCAATAGCTGAATTCTTCCCAAATGTGGCTGACAGCCTGTTCCTTGAGCAACAAGAATATTAAATGCTGAATTGTGTGTGTTGTACACTCCTGAGTTTAGTAAGCCCCAGTTAAGCTTAGCAGTCTGCTAGAAGCCCTTTTTACCACAGCTTGTGTTATGGATTTCTTTAAAATCTTTGATTGCTATCCGACTGCTGGTCTCCAAGTGGATATAAGGAACTCCCTTGTATTTCAGACTTTGGTATCTGAATCCATGACTCCATATAATCTCTTGGAAAAGGAAGTTTTATCTAAATTAAAAACATATGCATGTTTTATAACTATGATAACTTCTTATGAAAAAGTGATATACTTTTATTATATAAGGGATGCTGCTAGGTCATAAGGGACTCATAATACTCAGTGATTCAATGCCTGTTATGTACTTAAAATGTTTTGTAGACTACTTCAGTGTGTTTCTCTAAGAAGTAAAAATTGCTATAAAAATGTAAGGTGCTGTAATGATGTTATTGCAAGACATTTTTGCCAGCCACAATGAATGATTTCTAAATGCCACAGTGTGATTAAACTGTAAGGCACAACAGGCTATATTACAGTGTGAAGCCCTAGGTGTGCTGAAATTACCATTCAACAGCTCACCTGGGAGTATCTCTGGGAGATTATAACATGACACCTTTACTGTTTTTTAAAAATGAAAAAATGAAGTCATTAAAAAGCATTTTTTCCCAGATAAGTGAAGTGTCTTCCATCACTCAGCTGCAGTCATTAGGTCTAATGTGCTTTTCTGCAGAAATATTTCAAAATGATCCAGGGTTCCCTTCTTTGCTATTGTGGCAAAGGGAAGATTTGTTACAGGAATCTTGTTTCTCTCTCAGTAAGTATGTACTCACAATTACCCAACATACTCAGTTTCCAGTTTCTGCAAAACTGCCTTACCAACAAGCCCACTATGTTTCCTAAAGCATGTTTTGCTCCACATCTTTTTCTGTCCACAAGTTCTTCTTCCCTATTTCTTCCTTCAAAGAACAGGTAATACCGGAAACCACACTAACTGATCGTCCTGTAGTATTGTTGGTTCCTCAGAAGTTGTTTTAAGTGGAGAAACCTTTGAAAACTACACCATAAGGCCCATTAAGTGTTGATCATAATTTATCTTTTTTTGGTTAAGCAACGTGACACACCAGTCTCCCCCTTGTTTTGGGGAATACATGTTCTAGGAAACAAGAAAACATAAACTACATTTGTGTGTTGATTGCACAAAAAGGCACCATGCTGCAGTGATTCTGGCCCAGCAAACTGTAAGACATTTGCAGGATGTAGGTAATAACTCTAGAGTATAACCACAAAACATAACTAAAAGCAGGGTAAGATCTCTCCATGCAGCCCAGTGTGGTCCAGGCTGCACCATGATCTGAGAATTGCTTGTCAGGCCTCAGAGTTAGTCAACAGTACCCGGGCTCAGCTCTTGAGCTTATCAAAAACACTGTCTGTTCCCCGGATCTTATGCTGTCTAATGAGCTTCTGCTTTATTTTTTTTAGTGCACAGCCTTGGAAACTTTTTTTTGTCCAAATGGCATAACATTTTTGTTCTCACACTTCAAAGAAAGTTTCCAACACAAAGTGGGGCCGGGAGGAAACATTGTTATGCCTAAAGCCTACTCACTTGCAGCCGTATAAGCAGTGGTCCAAAATGAGACCCTTTGAGCTCTCCTGGACCACAGCAGGCTATGACCAGCAACCTCCCTCTGAGCAGAGCTCTCAGAGCCAGTGAAGTCTCAGGTTTGCAGTACTCAGAGGATCGCTGAGTGACAACAGATCCCGGATTGATACCACTACTCCTAAACATCGACCCTTCACCCATTAAGAAGTTGCAAAGGCTTCCAAAGTGAATATTTCACTACCTTCAAGCATAATTTTTCACAGGTACCTTGTACAGACTCTTTGTGTCTGTGAGCTAGCAAGTGTGCATGTGATAGAGCAAAATGGGAGAAATGCTGTTTTCCTAGATTCTTAAGTACTTGAGATTTTGTCTAGGTTTGAGACAAATTGGAGGAACGTCTGAAATGAACATCCTCTGATAGAAGACAGGTTTCAGCAGCCCCTCCCCCACCAGGCTTGGAGAGAAATTCCTTGGAGGAAAGTGAGCAAAAACTATTTATTTAACAAGCAAAGTGCACGCAGGCGCGGGAAAAAAAGGAATGAATAATGTTAAATAATAAAACCTCTTACTGTGGAGAAGACACGGGAAGATTTCAAAGTCCTTTCTATGGGTGTGGCTTTCTCCTCTCCGGAGCTGGGGTTCAGCATGGGCCCCTCCGGGCCATGGTGTAGGGCTCCCCAGTGATGTTCTGGTGTTGCTGAACAGTCCATAAGAGAAGAAGAAGCAGCCAAAGTCCCAGGAAACTCCTTGCTTCAGCTATGAACAAGAAGCTAGCTAAAAAGCAAAGTGTTTTAACTCGCCGTCTCTCTCCTGAGAAAAGGAGCCGAGAGCTGGCTAAAAGCAGGAAGGTGCTTTTCCTCCGCTCCACCCCGGGAACGCAGGGGATTGTGCGTGTCCCTGAACATAAAACCGCTCAGCTCTTTCTCAGCTCTTTTTTTTCCTGCTTTCTCTCAGACCCAGCTTCAAGACACAGAAAGGCACAGGGTTCTTGTCTGGCATAGAGCAGGCGATGGGGGATACAGCATCATAAAGTCACCCTAAGACAGATTTGTACGTGTTAGGCCTGTAAGTAAGATACTGTAATGATATAGTAAATCCTATATGAATCCTTTGGTAAATTGTTTAACCAAAGTTATAAGTTGTTAAGTTAAATGTTGTTAAGTTTAAGGTGCTGTTAAGTTTAAGTACTGTTGAGTTTAAATGATGTTAGATTAAGGGCTGTTGGGCCTTTAGGCTGTATTCCTTCTTATGCTTACCCTTTCTATCCTTTTGTCTCATACACACACCCATCCACTTATCCACCAACACCACTCCTTCCCTTCTTCCCCCCTCCACTCCCCCTGGCCCCCTCACCTCCACACAGATATTTTTTAGCTTATTTCAGTTTCAATTGATTGACTCTGGCTCTTTATTTGTTGCTTTTCCTCGGTGTGCTTTAACCATCTAGTCAGCAGTAGAGTGAATCTTGCCAATGAACTCTGTCACGCTGTTGCTTTTATATTAAATCTGTTTACCTTTGCCAGTGATTCCTTAAGCATTCTTAAAACACTCATTTGTGACACCCAGCCACTGGGCTCTTTTCTGAGCAAGACATCCTGCTCTAAGTCCAGCTTTACAGCACAGCACAACATCAACATTTGGTTCAGACCTCACCAGTGAACCTCAAGAACAAAAATCTTTTCACCTCTTCCCTCTGCTTTGACATTGGAGAACTGCTGGCTGTAAGGTGAGTTGAGACCTCAGATTTTGTGGACTGGTGTAGAGCCCAGGCACTGGTCAAGCTTCAGACATCATTTTTTCAGCCTCCATGGGGGAATACTTGACCCTCCTCAGCCTCATAAAAAGACGACGGTCCTCTCTGCAGCTCTGCCTTAAAACATCTGCCTTCTCTGCAGCATCCTGTGCCCTGGAGAGACACCAAGAGTTTTCTCCCATGGGAAAAATGTAAAAATAAGCTATTTAAGGCAAAGGGAATGATAGAAGTAAACGCAAGCTTGAGGGCAGCATGTAAAGACGTGAAGACCTAAAGCACAGAGGCAGCAGGTTTGGAGTCTTTATTAAACCTACTTAACAAGCTAAAGTACATCAAATCTATCGAGTTCTGCACAGGCAAGATAAGCCATAGTGCTGTTGTAGTTTTCCCATCACTTCTTTTTGATCATGTCCAACTTTTCATTATACCTGCACATCAACTTTTAAGTAGGCTGCAAAAGCTCTTAAAGAAGAGATTAGAGCAATGTCTGTGCCTGTAGTTCGTCCAACACCAGTGAGATCCTTGCGAGCTGGTGTCCTGGATAATGAACACTCATTGCAGACGCAGGAGTGCATCACTCCCTGTGGCCCTTGGAAAAAAGTCCTGGCTGAATTAAATGAACAGGAACTTCTTCAATCTGTATGCAGTGTTGGAGATTCTTAGGGTTAATATTCTACAGTAGTTGCCCTTTCTTCAGTTGTATATAGCTGCAGTAGGAAAAAATAAAAGAAATAATAGAATCAACGTTTGCAATGGTTCTGTCTTTAAGCAAAGCTGAGGAGTGTTGCTATTTACTTTTCAGGCTTTGTGCTACAGGTGAACCCATAATTTAAAAACTACCACCATCTTTTCATGGTACAGGTGGCAAGAGCTTATACTTAAGTTGGTGTCAGAATGGATCATACTTATGGTTGAGTGTTTTGATAATGCTGCACTGGTGACAGCACAAACATTATATCCATCTGACTTTTATTTCTACTTCTTTCTACAATAATTAAAGGTGATTAGCTATTTGCAAAATCTCTAAGCCATCACCTATAATTTAATTTTCCATTTTATTTGGAGAATAATCCAATTTGAATAAAATGAAAATGCTGCTCCAGTATAAAGGAATAGAAAACTTAACACAGTGTGAAAATTAATTTGAGGATTTTTTTTTGTCTTGTTGTAGCTTACATGCTGTTGCTAGAAAATGAAGTTTAAATTAGTTTCCGCTATACAGGGTATTCCAAACCTGATTTTGGAAAAATGCAGTTTACTGAAGTATATCACCTTGTAGAGTTGGCTTTGATCATTTTGAGGAACTGTACCTTTTCACATTTTATTTTGGCATCTGGATCCGATTGAATTATTTGTTTTGATGGAAAAGACTGTAAGAAGAAATTCCTCTACTGCGAAGAAAGGAACAGTCATAAATTTCATTATATATATGCAGCTCATAAGTGGAAGTATTTAATACAGTACATTGCTCCCTCTCCCAAGTGTTACAAAATAAGGCAGTTTGGTTAGATGTACTGGATAAGGGAAAGGCAAGATTGCTGTAGCTGTCCCAGACTCACAGAACTTAGAACTGGAAAGAACATGATTTGAGTTTTTTGGTTGTCCTCTGGCAACACTGACCTCTTCAATTTACTACCTTTTCAAATGTTTTAGCAGACTAATTTTTAAATGATTCACTGCTGGAGTTTCTACTGCCTCCCTCTAGAGACTGTATCATTCTGATAGATGTCACCATTAGAAAGTGCATCAGCAGTCAGGCTTAAATAGCTTTTGTCCAGTTTCATCTCAATATTACTTCATGGGCTACATTACAGAAATCCTGCAGCTCCCTGGCTGCCACATTACTCTTAGCTGCATTATTATGGTCTCTTGAAACTCATATCAGGACTGAATTCTCCTTGAACCATGCTTTCAGTACAAATGCTTTATAAACTCTTGCTTCAACCTTGCCAGTTTGCAGTCTCCTCAAACAAGGAACTTGGCAAAAACAAAGTGCCAAGCAGACAGAGGCACAGACATAATATAAAAACAAGTTTATGAAAATATTTTGGTACTTATAAACAGACAAGTGCACTGACATTTAACTTACCTTTCCCTCCTTATTTATGCTATTTTCTCATCAGTCATCACAGGCTTGTTAGTTGTAAATTACTCAAAAAAGTTTTCAAGGATGATTAGGGCCTTACACAATTGCATTTCTACTGCCTCAAATGTTAGATTTTTAAAATATTTTTTCTTGTACAGAACTACACAAGCATATTCAGGTATGTCACACAATACTAAACTGTTGGAAACAACAGAGGAACCTAAATTACCTGCTGGAATCAACAAAGAAGCATCCTTACAGGCTTCTCAGTAAAAATCTTGTCTCAATATACACTTGTCACAAAAGCTAAAGTGGTAGAATGTACACAAAAAATGACAAAAACCCTTGATGAAATTATAGGATGATGTTCAAAACCAGTGGTGTCTCCTTATTTAGAATACAGGATCCAGGTCACAGGATCTGGCTGAAGGTAGAAGAAGGTAGCTGAAGAAAAGAGGAGAAATTATGTTCTCCAGATAATAAAAGACTGGGGAAAGGCAAATAAAAACAGGATAGTTAAACTTTGAAGAAAATTGATAAAACAAGCCACTAGAAAGGAATGAAAAATTGTATCAGGTGTAATTGTTTTCAGCCAGAGAATATGAACGATAAGCGATCATAAAAAAGAATCAAAATAGTCCTACTCAAAAATACATTCCAATTTAGAAAGAATATCTTTTTTTCACTTTTAGACACACTTCCTTGACCTTCAAGACCAAGTATTTTCTGTCAATATCTCAAAACAAGCACTGAAATATAAAACATATGGTTTTGTCACTCTTAAAATGGACGCATGTTTTACTCTTTTGGTAAAAACTAATGGATCAAGTGAAAAATATTCTGAATACAGGTTTGTTAGTCCATAAGGGGGGCTGTTGTGGTGGCTAAGTTCACATTACACCCCCCATGTTACTACGAAGTGGTCTCTCTCCACATCACTGTGCCAGAAAGTTCTCCCTTTACCAAGACCCCACTGGCCTCTGGTGCTCTCCCCCCTCCCTTCTCCCACTGGGCCCCTTTATGTCACTCAACCTTGCCCCTACCCCCCAGCCCTCAGAATTTTGGCTTCTGATGCTCTGCCCGCCCCTAGGACCCTCCGGGATAAAACCACGCGCGGGCTTTTTTTTCTGTGTTCTTTGCTTCTCTTCCCTTCGAGTGTGTTGGTTCCAATAATCTCCTCAGAGCTGCACGCAGGGAACCCCTCTCACCTTTTCATCTCTGGTTCACGCACAGACTGTGTGGGTGAGTGGCTGCTCGTGTCCACCTGCGAGAGTGAGATCATGTGGACACATGGGGGCTGGCAGAGCACTGCCAAGCATCTCCACGAGGGATTCTGTGGGAAAAACACAGCATCGATCCACGATGCCACCACCACGATAGGGGGCTTAGGGGCATCTGTCCATCTTTTTCCATGCTTCAGTACTTTTTTTTTCTTTTGTAAATGAAAGAGTTTAATAAAAACTAGAAAAAAAGAGCTGAAATGGTTGGTTCTGATTCACCATATGTACAATGCTGTCTGCTTATTCTCTCAGGATAACAAGGGAAGAAATTTGTCAGCCTGTTTTATCTAATTAGCCAGCAGATCATGCACAGCACCAGGACAAGGGTCAGTATATTTGCCACCTGCCTGGGAAAAGCTATCACAATGATCTGACTGCTGGCACTTTAGAGCAAAATGATGATGGCTTCTCAAACTGTCTCACTGTGTCTCTTCAACCGCATATAAAATTATTAAAAGTTCATTCCACACAGATATTCCACCTCTCAAGCAAGTAGTCTACCTGCCAGGATGAAGTACCGTTTGCAGGGACTCTCTGAGCTGATTAATATTTAAAATATTTTATTCAAAATCAAATAGCTCCAATAAGTAAGATCAAGGAAGACCTGCTCATATGACCCTAGGAATACATTACTGTGGACCTTTCCTAGGGGTTTGGGATCTTTTTACATTACCTGCTCACAATCAGACATGAGCAAATCTGAGACGATGTCTCTTTCACAGATGTCCTAGCTACCAGTTTGTTGAGTCATTGATATTAATTTCAGCCACTTTTGCATAAGAACGTCATTGCTTTATACACAGTGGTATAAGATCAGTGGGACAGTGAGGGCACTTCAATCAGACCATTACTCCCCTGAGGAACTGAAAGTAAAATAGACAGTCCATAGAAGAGTCTGGGCTGATACAACCAGAAATGCTCTGGGTTTGCTCTCAAGATAAAACAAAAAGATCCTGTATTTCTCAAACTACCAGATAATTTCTGCCTTATCTTTGTCCTGTATACTCTTCCTTAGAGGTAAGAGTTCAGGCTTTCAGTTCTTGGCAACACCACTGTTCCTCAAGTGCCTGTATCACCTCATGTGTCTGCATCCCTGTCTGATTGCAACTCAACTGAGAACCTGGCAATATTTACTGCAAGCCACAACCAGCCCCAGCCAGCTGCTCTCACTCTGGAGGAATCAGTACTTGATCCAAAGCCTACTGAATTCAATGAAAAGACAGCTGTCATTTGGATTCCAATAAGAAAATGTTTAGGAGAAAAAATATTGGAGTTTGAGGGTTCCTTTTTCAAAGCCAAAGAAGTGAAATACAAACACTTCAGAGTGAAAAATAGTGGTTTTGACATTATACCGAAGCAAATCAAGCAGAAACCATTTCCAAATGACAGGTTTTTCTCTTAACTCCAATGCTCAGAGTTCTTTGCCTGTTAAAGTGGCAGGAACAATTCAATCACCATCATCCTTACACCATACTATATGTGGACTCTTAAAATACTTCTCTAAAAGGCAGTGGTTTGAATGATATTTGCATTACAGCTGTTTCAGCTCCAAGTTGTTACAGGAAAATGTGTTTTAAAATTAATTCTTTATCACAACAGTAATTTCAGAGGTATTTGGTGCTGTGTTCTACTGAAGCATTTTTACACAAGTGCATGTGCGTTTACAAAAGGGGCAAACAGTCTGCCTAGTATTTAGAACATGATTTGGCCCTGAAAGGCAATACTGGCTTTCATTTGAATCTGGCATGGAGAAGACACAGAAAAGTGAAAATGAAAACATCCCTATTCCTGCAGTTTTACATTCAGACCAGAACCATGGATAATTTTGTCCTTTCGTGCCTAAAGCTCTAGAGGTGTTGTCAATGCCCAAATATTGCTTTGTCATAATGTCATGACATCCTGCTATGTCATGCAGGACAGATTCCTGCAGCGATTACACTGACAATTTCCAGGTAAGAGAAAGAGATTCTCTTCTCAAACCTTTGCCTATTCACACACATCATTAAATAACCTTCTCCTCTGTTTCTCAAAATCTAGGAGCATAACACTATGTTACAAACCAATGGTTATTTTATTGTCTTATTTTAATTGGCATTCTTTTCTGAATTTATTTTAGCCTTAATATTCAGTTAGCATATTATAGTGTGTTTGATATACAGATTTTTATCTATGGTATAGAAGATATCAGGCTGAGATTTATTGTTAGCAACTTCTTCTTTGGGTGTGCCTCAGCAGAAATTATTGTTCCTATCCACTTTAGAATCCTTAGCTATCCACTTTCTAAGACTCTAAGGAATAGCCCTAGCCTTAGCTGTGAGGACACAAGGACTCAATGCATCCCATTATCTCACAGTGTCTGCCAAGCATCACCTGTATAAATAATTTCTCTTTGATTGGTATATTATTTTGGAGATGTAGAGCAAAAGTATGTAGCCTGACATAGCTGAGTTAATTTCATAGTATTGTACTGTTTGGAATATACAGGTCACTGGTTTGTTTTCATGCACGCAGACTGAAATGCAATGTATTGTAATAACAAAAGTGTAGCTTGGATAATATTAAAATAAACTGTTATATCACAGACTCAGGCAAAATAAGTTTCAACAAAGAGCACTAATTAAAATGTGCATCTCTGGGTTACTTAAAGTTTAGAGATACTGTCATATGCATGACTCTGACATTAAAATCTCTTCTAATGTCAGTTATAAACAGTGATGTCATATTTAAAGCTGCTCAAAGTGATAAATCATTCTACTTCAGTTTCTATATAAGCTTTTTGCAAGCATGCTTCACAGCAAAATCACAAGCTGGATTTCACTGCTAGAGCTTTTGCTCCCAAACTCATATTTATTAGCCCACACATAAATGCATGCATGAAAAGGAGCTGACAGCACAGTGAGGCATGAATTTCAAGTATATTTCAACATCAAAGGTCAGAAGCAGATTTCTTATTTGAGTAGCAATTATAAATACCCATCAGAGGTGAAATAGAATTGACATACTGGGTTATACTGTGTTTCCTGTTGATTTTGAAAGGTTAACATTCTGAATGAATGAAGAAAAACCCCTATTCCATCTCTTAAAAAAACTAAATACTTTGCAGCAAGGGTAGAAATGGGGTACCAGAGAACCCTTTTTTTTCCCAAGAGAGGTATTTACAGACTCAGAGATTTAGGGCCAGAAGGATAGTCCAAGGACACCTTTCTATTCCTGTCCTATTCCTTTTTTTCTTCCTTGTCAGATCCCTTAATACATGTTTTACACCCTGTTGCCTTGGGCTTTTGCTAAAGTCTGTTTTTCTATAAGCCTTCTGGTTTTAACCTTAGAGTTAAAAATTTTCTCACACAGTTATGTAAATAAAGCCAATATTTACTTAAGTATTGAAATGTGTATAAAAATGATGTAGTGTCAATAAAAAGTATCCATTTTGCTTCTTTCTGCTAAACCTAGCAGGTGTAAGAGCCTCGTTATTGTGCCCCACGGACACAACACCCCAAAGAGATTCACTCTATAGACAGAGAAACAGATGGTCGCTGGTGTGCACCCCAGGGACCTCATCTACAGCAAGTTGAGGCTGTGCAAAATTTCTGTGTCCTGAAAGCCTCCTCTCAAAGTAGCTAAATCCAAGGTGTTGAGGGGGAAGGACCTCCACAGTCATCGGTTTCTAACAGTATGTATTGCTCTTCCAGGACATGACTACAGGTAATTACCCAAATTCAATTGTTTATTCTTTTATTTTCATCCATAGGTCGCACTTGATTTGATAACTCTCATCACTATCTTCCCTTGGATACCACTCTTTCTGCTCTTTGATTTCAGTATATAATCCACAATATTTTAAGTTTCACCTCTGTCCTTGTTTCCCACGTACCCCCCCTCACCAAAAATATATCCAATTCCACCACTGTAATACTTGAACTCAATAATTATTGCTGGAATAAACTAACTGTAAAAACTAATTTTTTATTCCCAGTACATTTTTGATAGCATTTTACTTTTCAGCAAGAATGCTTAGGAGTATGTACAGCACTGGGGCTCCTATCTAGAGTGAAAATCCTCTTGGTTGTGAAATGTTTCATTAAACAGCTGCTGTAACAGTTCCATACTTCAGCATTTAGGGGAAATAACACAGATAGAAGCCTTTTGCTTAAGCTGATTTTGCACAGACCAACTATGAAGCACTTCATTATAAATTAAATGACTTTGACAAGTAACAGCCCTCACAGCTACTTTGTGCTAATGCTCTCAGTGAAGGTCTCTGGACTTGGGGTTTATCTAGGTGACATCACTGAGAAGCCAAAGAAGGAAATTAAACATATCCTAGGTCATTTCCTCTGAACAGGCTTTATGTGAAAGATGACAGAGCTCTGTATTTTGAACAGGAGGTTGTAGCAGGGGCAGTGCTGACAGGCTCCAGGCTTTGTGCCAAAGTATTTATTTACTTGTTGTGTCATGACAAATATTAAGCCACAATCTGAAGTCTCAGTGAGCAGCAGAACCTCAGAGGGCCTGGCACGGAGGAACTTGCTCTGTCTCTGTGTCCTCTCTCTACAGGGAATGAGAAGTCCATGTGTTTCATCACTGTCCTGACCACTTGGGTTTCTTCACCATGGGGATGAAAACTATTGCACTTCTGTCAATGAATAACTCAAGAGTTCTTCCCAGGACTGTCAAATTTGCACAATGCTCCACATTGATGAACAAGTCCGAAACAAAGTAGTTTTGATTTAACAACAGCAAAACATGCTTTAAATATTGAATGGCTGTGTTTGGGAGGAGTATTGGCTTGGATCTTTGCATACCAGGATGCTGTCAGGCATTTGCTAAACAGAAAAGAAAACTAAATTTTAGAGATTATTGATAGAACTGTGCAAAGTATTACTTAATTAAATGGTGTAAGACTGGTGACTGCAGACATTATCTTTTATTGAGAAAAGCTTGCAGGTTGTTAGAGTGATAGTGAAGAATGAGAACGATGAAATAGACACTTAATAAAAAAAACGGTTATATCCATTTAGGAAAATTTACCTCTTTGGTTTGTGTAGTCACTGAAAATTGTTTCACTTGGATGATAAAAGTATATTTTGATATGTAAGTTATCAGCCAGTGCAAATAATACATTGTTCCTTTTGCAGTCAGGATTGGAACAGTACTCAGAGGAACATTAGGAAGATGCCAGCACTAGGCAAGTGAGCTTCTGAAAAAATCATATTTGATTAAATTGCCTCTCTTAGTAACTTCAGTAATAGCTTGGTGGTACACTGTGCTGCTTTATTCACAGAAGAGCCAGGTCACTCTATTCTCTCCCTGGTCCTTTGATTTTCAAGCCTGGGAGAACAAAAAACACCATGAAATGACATTTCCTGAGACTAATTCCCCACTGTTTCCCCAGTGCCATAACAGGAAGAAGAAATCAGAGCTATTGTCTTCAAAGCTGAGATTTTATTCCTGGTCCCCAGTAGTAAAAGCCATTTTACAGCTTTTGAAGGACTTGCCTCTGTGCCCTAAATGAACAACAAAACATGACACATAAACTAATGCTGGAAAACAAAGTGAGATTTGGACAATGAAATCTGTTTGATAGTGCACGAGACTGAAGGGGGCCCAGAAAAACAAATCAAAAAGCTGCACTATTAGGTCTACAGAATCTGTGATGTAATTTTGCCAGGCTAAACATAAAGGCTTTGCACCATGCAATACAATATGAAAAGGCATCCACTTGCATTTATAAATCTACCTGAAGAACAGCATTCAGTCTTGGAGCTAGCCTGGGTGTTAATCTGCAAGCATCATGAACTCACTTCTGGAGTGAGTACAGAAAAGCATGAGGTGAAGAAGAATGCTGCTTTCATCAAGGGTCAGTGGGATAGTCTTGCTGCCCTCCTCACTGCCTCTGCCTGGTAAGGCTGGAAGGAAAATGAAGGCTATGAAACAGCAGGGAAGTGGGAAAACTAGCATCCAGATACAGAGCCTTTGTTGTCAAATACCTGCTAACATTGTTTGTATTCAGAAGAAAGGTGATGGGAGAAGAAAATTTTACCTTTCCACCAGCAATAATATGCCATTGAAGAAAATCATATCTCCAGCTGTCTTCATGGTGCATCACTGTTTTGCTGCCTGAAATGCAGTATGCACTATTGTATTGGTCTTCTCCAGACCTCATCAGGTTTGACACCAGAAACACTTGTACAGTTAATAACCCTCAATTATCTGTGATAAAAATGTAGCTTTGTACTATTCATAATCTCTCTCTTGTCAAATTAATGTAATTGCATTGTCTCATCCCTTCATCTGACAGTTTTTTCTGACTTCAGACATAGAAAAGATGTTTTAAAAGAAACAATCAGAAAAATGTGTTACTGAAGTAAGGCTAAGCCTGAAGTAGTGAGTCTAGAAAGATACCTCTGCCAGTGGCTACCAGGATCAGCTCAGGATTTCTCACGATTTGTGATTTCATGTTTCATAGTGACTTCACTATTGAAATCAGTTCCTGAGGATTTAGAAGGAACTAACTGTGGAGGAAATATAACAGTGTAGAAATAAAAAAATATAATCTAGAAGAGATGAGGGATTAGTTAAAAGAGATTAATGAAATTAGGCAGCATTGCTGGGCAAAAAAAGAGCTGAACACACACTGCAAAACTCTCTGTCATCTATTTTGTGGGCATGACTTTGTGTTTACATCACACAGTTGAGTTTTTAATCCTTCTGCTCTTTAATCATTTCATTACAAGAAGCAAAGTGAGGTGGGACTTATACATGATGCACGACAAGCCAGTCCTATTTCAGGGCTGTTGGACATGGATCTGACTGTCCTCCCAAACTGTGGGCTGCAGTTTCCATCTCATGCCAGTCCATGTAAGGAGAACATGTGCCAGGCACCACAGATGGGTCAACAGCTGGCATATGTGAGCTTTGTGTATCACTGAGTATTTCCCAGCCAACCAGATAGTTTTGGAAATTGTTCAGGGAGGACATTAGAAAGCTGTCCAGTGCCATTGATAATGAGAAGAATAATGCTCCAGAGAAGACTTACTGCCAGAGAAAAATGTTGGCATGTGATAAATATCACAAAACTTGCAACATTTTCAAAGCTGGCTCACCAGCCAAATGTCACCCACTTCCAAGGAGGTTCTCACAGCTGTTTTATAAACAAAGAAAAAGATAGTCACTGACACTAATAAACTCCCTCTACAACTGGCTCAGTACTTGAACCAAATCCAATACTAACGCTCAGCCCCCAAACATGACCCCATGTCTTAAGTCACTGTCAGGTTTGATAACATTCTCCAGCCAAGAGTAGGAGGGTATTTGCTGTGAAGTTTAAAAAGATACCAGTAGTAAAGTTCTCCATGAGATCATGGCATCTTTTGAAACCATAATAGTTCTTTTTCTCAAACTGTCACCAACTCAGTATGAAAAGGCAGAGGACAGGGACAATGTAGTTCTAAGGCTATTCAACACTGTCAATAACTTTTCTTCAGATGTGTTAGGTAACACGGAAAATAAAAACCTGAAAACCCAAAGTTTGCAGTCTTCAGGACATATGTAAATCCCATGTTGACTGTTTATATAAAGGACTACCATCTTGAGGCCAATTTTTAACTCGTAGTCCATTATTCACTGATGAAAAGATAATTAAAATCCTATCAAAATATTTAGAAAGTGAAGCTAGTGAGGCATGCTAGTATATGCATCTGACACACCACATGCTCAATGTAATTCCTCACAAAACCTGCATAGGGTCCAAAGGCTTCTTACAAATAAATCCTGGGAAGTCTTCTCTGATGTAGGGCTTTACAAAACCCAACTCAGTTCAAGAGATGAGTCACTGACATCACTTTTTTCATACTGACCACCAACATCTTGCTTGTTCTTGTACTGCACTTCGCTTCATTACTCACTTGCTGCTCACATTTACAATGCATTCCTCAAAGAGCCAGCCCCTTGTGTACATTTGTGCAGTGCCTTGCACAGTGGAGCTCTGGCCTCTAGGTGTTACCATAATATAAAGAATAAACAAAATCTCTGTTTTGGGATAACCATAGATTTTCCAAGCACAAAGGTTTTGTGTTAGTAATATTTAATTAATAACCATCATTTTTCAGAACAAGCAATAGCAGGGTGCTAAACCAATATTAGCCATAGAAAAGAGAATGTATTTTGCTTGTACCCATAAATACTTATTTCATGCTTCTTGGAAGTCTCCCTTTATCACAGATAATTTTTCTTCAGGTGAATAGCATGGCAATGAAAATTGCCTGAACTATTAACAGAGCCCTGATATAATTGTGAGGGGCTGAGACAGAGTGTTCTGCCAAAAGGTCCTGAGCTCCAGAACTTGCTTTTCCCATCCTTCCACAAAGCTAGAATTAGTTGACCTCTAGGTCATGCTACAAAGGACACCTTTTTCTACAAGGCTCTCCTGGGAAACTGGGGTGAGTGGGTTGTGTTGGGTGGCAAGTAAAACCTTGTTTTCAGTACTTTCATAAGGCTTTTCTACTATGCCACTGATTTTGACTGATTTTCGTGTTTTGCTTCACATACATTCTTTGACTTGTGGATAGGCTTGTTTTTCACTAAATCAAAACAATAAATAATGATTCAGCAGATCACTGTTGAAATTGCAACACTTACTCTTATAACAGTTTTACTAATTTCTGAACAGTTTGTTTCCAAAAGAAGTAGTTGGTAGAGAGAGGAAGGGACAGTCTGTCAATGACTGCTGTTGTGGATCACAATTTTCCTTGGATTTCCTGCCAGGGCTGACACTGTAGCTTCCTCATGTTCTTGTAGTGGACATTATACCAGTAGTGCTATCCAGAGCTGCAGCAGAATCTGCATCACTTCTCTTAACTAGAGCTCACTTTACATACCAAGGGAAGGCAGGAGAGAAATCTCAAGAGGCCAGTTCCATAAATAACTTTAAACTGTGGCTTTTGCTATTGTTCAATACGAGAAGAGCTCTGATTCCAGGGAAGACACAACTTGTCCTCAGCTCCTAATAGTAGAACTGGGACTATTTTTTCAGGTTTCATCTGCATCCTGAGACTGGTTCAAGTTTCTCTATGCTGGCTGAAATAAATGCAGTGGTACCAGGTGTGCTGGATGAAAACAGAATTTTCAGGTGCAACAGATATCCCGCCAATATTTATTTGTAAACAAACTTGAGTTTAGAACAGATTATTTTGTTTAGGAAACCCACAGTCAATATGTTTAACTGCTACAGGTCCTAGAATATGTTGTGATGTGTAGGCGCCCACGTTACTAAACAGCTGATCAGAGAGTGAGCCAGGAAGAATCCAATGTCTTAATTTGTGTGATCTAACTCCAAAACAGCATCTAAAAAATATGAGCTCTGAAACGATTTTATTTTTCTAGGGTTTTTTTGCCTTGGAGCTTGCCAAGATGAGTGGCTATAGCAGTCCTATTCAAAGACAGAAAAGGTTTGGCCTTGTAAATAAATTAAACTCTATCTAAACTGGTTTGTAATCCCTTCATATGAGAGACCTTCAGAAGTCACTTTTTGTCTAGGCTTTTCTCTGATCTAGGACAAAGCTGCCTTTTACTTTGTAAACATTACTTCAAGTGTAGCTAACACTCACCCTAGTGGGAATGATATAATGCAAAAATACCTTGAGTCCCTGCTTTTATTCATTATTCAGGATAATTGAGCCACAGAGTGATTGGTGTGAGTTGGGAATTGCATGAGCAGTTGAAAACTTCTGTCCCTGACCTCAAGAGAAATTCCTCTGAAAGTGCTTCCTTCTCCTAACATAGTTTTTAGATTATCTGAATGTAACCAGGGCAGGTTTCTATGTTTTTGTTTGACTTGTAGTATTCCTGTGGTTATTTCAAAAGTTTAATTTTCTTCACTCAGTGTTTGGGAAGAACGGGGAAGCATCACTCACTCCACTACTTCTCTTTTTATCATGTGTGGGCCCTCTACTTTACTAAGAAAACTGTGCAGAACCCTCCAAACCCCAAAACAACAGATTTTTGAGGAGAGCTGTTAAAACAAAAATATCTCTATATCATCATGCCACCAGAAACACTAGGCAGAAGATCTGAATTTTTAAGCTGAAAAATTGAATTTATAGATTTTTATGGTATTCAACACAATAAATAACATTAGGACTGAGGAAGATCCCTCTGCAGAGTCAAGGAGCTGCTGGCAAACCTTGGTCCAGTTATACTGATATGTAAATCCTTGAAACTACAATCAGTTCTTTCCACCTGTTAACACCTAACTCCGTGGTGTACCATCATCTCCATTGTGATGGAACACTGGCAATTGTGTTGCTGCTGGAGTTCTCCTGCTCCTGTATGCGAAGTGTAGTCTTTGCCTCTCACCTCTGAACCAACTCATATTGAAATTTCAGCCCTCTGCTGACTTGTTCTAATTGTCTGCTGTTCAACGGCAGTTCCTCACCCTGTTCAGAGTAAGAAAATAGTGAACGAAGGTTGGTATTTATTAGACACATGGGAAAAGGAGACCAGTAGCATTTTCCCCAATGGCACTTTAGACAAACAAAATGTATTTATTCTTGGTGCAGTACTTAAAAGCTCTTAAAGTGACAAGCCTAAACACAACTGACTACCACTTAAATAAACAGCTGAAAGACAGGCTCCATCACCCATATATCCAGCTCCTTGGGAAACTGAAATATTCTAGCTATATAAGATCTACATAAATGAAAGGCATAATTCAAAAGCTGTACTTTTAAACCAAAGCATCTTCAAGTAAACCAAGCACCTTCTATCATGATGAAATAAGAGTACATCCCAGGAGATTTCTTTGGTTTAAGTTCTGTCATTTGATGAAACACGAATTAAATGGTGCAATTTACTTATATACAATTAAGTCTTTGTTATGGTCAACGTCTTATCATCAAATTATAAGAGGATCATGACTTTTCTCTCAACTCCTTTCAGTGCCACTAAAGGGTGCAGCAGCTTCAGGAAGCAGAAGTGGAGAAACCTTTACCAGACTTCTAGATGCCCAACCAGACACTACCTTCCTCTGAAAAGACGAGCTGTCTTTTTTACCACTTCACAGTAAAGCTGAACATCTTCTAGGAACAAAAAATACTCCCACTTAAGACATTTTCTTAGATACACATGCCTGCATAAGTCAAGCCTCAGGGCATGGTGCGAGTTGGTTTCTCAAGAGAACAGAATTCATGAAAAGAGGAAAAAACAGAGAGAAATATAAGAGCATAGCACTCCTCCCACAGCATCAAGCATCAGCCTTTGCTTCAAACAGGGATCAGCAAATCCCTGTGTGAACAATAAGAAGAATGATAAATTTACCACAGGGAAATGAAATGGATTGTTATAGTAACTATTCCTACTGCCCAGAAAATGTTAGGCTGGATGTCTTTGGTTGTGGATCCAATCAAGACATTACTCCCTAGTGCTTTTAGCTACTAAAGGCTGGAAAAAAATTATGAATTTATCTGAAATAAAACAAAAATTAAATACTTTCTTTGACTTATTGTACCAGGGCAGTGGAGCACAACTTCTTCCAGCTCCTCTCTTTGCCACCTTCTGTCCCTTTCCCTTGCACAGTAAAAAGCGTTTTGGAGAATTGGAAGTCCAGTTAGCCCTGTCCTCTTCTGTGTGAAAAATTGATCCCTGTTATTTAAAATATTATCTTTGGGACTTATCAATTTTGAATGCATACATGGGTACAAGTAAATATTTAGATGGCTGGAATTTAGTGGGAAAATCCAAAACCAAAATCAAACCAAACAAACTAAACAAACAACAAAAAATATTTCAATGGGAACAGTAATAAGTCCAAAAATAAGAACTTCAAGCATTTGGGTTGCCTGAAGACAAAAAAAGATATATTATTTTATTATTTCAAAATTAAAATAACATATACCTAAGCCTTTTCATTTAAGATTATTTTTTAAAAAAACAAACCATTTTTAAAAATTTCTTTTAAAATGTAGTCGTTTCATTCCAACACTAATAAAAATGGAGGTAAAAATCTATAATATTTAATAACACATTTTTGCCTCAGGTTGACCAAAATTGTAAATTTCAAGGGTTTTTTGCAAAAAATTTTGCATTTTATGAATGTATTTAGATACCTTTTTTTTCCTATTGATGCAAATAGATTTTTCCTGCTTACATTTTCTGTTTTATCTACTTACCTATGAGCTGAAGTATTTAGCAAATGTCTCACACTTTTGCTACATTCTCAATTTTATTTCCCATTAAAAACATATGCAACGTAGATCCCTCTGATAGTTGGTTTAGACAATCTACCCAGTAGATGTCCCAGAGATCTACAGTGGTAGGAGTCACTTCCACCCATGAGACTGATATCTTCCTGGAATGTCCTGGGGATTCAGGTCAGGCACTCCTGTCCCTCTCTGAGTTATTGACATTCCCTTACCTGGCATTGTCCTTCCAGGTCTTTTTTCTTCCTACTTGAAAATGTTCATCAAATGTTCGATCAAAAGAGGGAGTAGGTGAAAAAACCATGTCTATTGTCAGAGATTTTTTTTCAGTGACTGAAGTCTCAGAAACAGATGTCATCTGACACCTTTGGTTGGTGTGCTACGGGCATATTATCTTCTGTCACAAAAGATGCACTATATGTACCAGACTGCTCCACATCAATGTTGAACAGTTGATTCTTTGTGAAATGTATCTACAGTGCACTGTGGAGTGACAGTTGCCAGTTATATTTTCATATTTCAAGCAGAAGCTTCTTTCACTGAAAATTTCCATTTTTGCAGCTTTTCATTTCCTATAATCCCTCTTGTAACATCCATGCTCTGATCCTCCATGTTTAGCAGTCTCTCTGCTGGAAATGGCTACAAGCACAGATGCTGCAGTGTTGGTGTAATTCTTCTGTCAGAAGAAGTCTTATTTCTTCTGCTTTGGCAGAATTACAGCAAATATCACAGTGGCTGGCCACTGAACCAGGAAAATGAGAAGCAGTTTGCTGCAATACAAAAGGAGAATTGCCAGGTGATGAAGGCAATCACTGACCAGCTACAGAGAGTGGAGTGGTGCCCCTGGGCCTCTGAAACAGCTGAGAGTTCATAGCAATTCAAACTGAGTTATCAGCAAAACCATGAGAATTTTCCAGTATAGAAAATGAAGCCTCTGGTGGGCCCACGTGGTAGAGCATCCAGCTCTGCTCAGGAGCAGCAGCACCAGAAGATAACCCCAAATTCTTCACCAGCTCTTTGCTCTACGGTCAGACTGTAGCTCTTTCCTCTTGTCTAACAGTCTTGTTCATTCATTTTTTTCTTGGCTTGTTCAGCAGTTGAATAAGGATCACTAATTGCTGTACTTATTCAGCAGCTATGGTTGCACTGTGGATTCACTGAGGCAGGGTAACACATTTTTAGACCAACACACAGCCTGTGATTTTTTTAAAAGGTATTTTTAAAATATGGCAGGATTTTCTGTAATTCGTTGTTCTCATCTGAATTTTGGCTGGCAAGTGATAAGCCAAGAAACAAAAACAATTAATAAAAACCCACTAAAGCCCCACTAAAGCTTGCCTATGTCTTGAGTCCTTTAGCCACTTCAATGACTGCATCCTGCTTTGGGAGGAAGCGATCCATCTGATACATACAGCCATATTTCAGTATTTTTCGTGCATAGCTGCTAGTATCAGCAATGCTGCTCCCACACAAGGCATTGTGCTGTGCCATAAGGGACTTATGTCATTATGGGAGGTCATCTGTATGTGAATGACAGGAGGTAGAAGTTACTTACTGAACTCAAAATTGAGAAATGATGCACACAGGGTATAAACACAGATATAAACAGAGTTAAAAATGCCAAATTCCCTATATTTTTTTATTTTACACTATACAAATATCAGCCAGCTAAGCTTTCCACATGCTTTCACTTTACACCCTCAAGTGGCAGGTAGTGGAAATACCAATTTTTCTGATCAAGTATGACATCATTACATTTATAAATTAAAACACACATGATTGAGTGTCTCTTTTCTGATCTGGAACTACAATCTGCTTTATCTTCCTTTAAATGGTAGAAAAGATTTGGGTTCTGTTTACTTACAATGAGTGTTTCTTTCCATCAAGACCTAAGGCATTTCTAATTTTGTTTATTTAATTTAATCACACAAATACAAACCTTTTCACGTTATTTTAGCATTGAATTTGTATTGAGAAATCTCAATTGCTTCTTTGTGTAACACTCATTTGCTCTTGGGTTGCAATACTTCCCTATGAAACTCAAAAAAAGGATTTTCTCACAAGTTAAGGGTGATGGATCTGCTTAATCATATACAAAACTTTGAGATTTCAAAGATTCTTATGGGAAAACACAAGTTAAATAGTCCCATAGGACCACCTGAGTGAGTGCCCTGTCTCACAATCTGAGTCAAAGATGATTTTCAGAGACTGGTTATAATGTTAATCTCTTCTTTTTTTTCACTATTTTTTCACCCTTTTCATTACACAAAGTATGCACATTGCAGGGCTTGAGTCATGAACAAGACTACTTTCATTCATGAGAATTAATATCAACCACCGTTTACTGATGGTAGAGGCACTACTTTAATTTACGGAATCTATGCTTATATGTGTCTACCATACCATGTTTTAATAGATGTTTTTATATACAATCATGAATAATCATTTAAAATAATTCTCTGATACAGCCTTGGGAGTTACTGACTTTAGTTCACGTGATCATTTGTTTTAATAATAGATATTGTAGATTATCTTTAGTGCAGTGGAGTAGTTGATTATACTAAGACTGCAAAGTCTGAAGATAACCTATCCTATTACAGATATTGGCTGATGGACATGGTAAGACACCAACTCCAGCGGAAGCTCTTCAGTGATTGAAGTGGAAGGAGGAAGGAAAGAAGTTGTGCGCAATTGAAACAAGGACTCACTGCCAAAAAACAGTGCAGAAGAATAGCATATGATGGAGGGATAGGCACAAAAGCCTACAGCACAAAATGATATACAGCTGGAAGAAAACATAAAAGGCAATCAGGAAGTGCTCTGAAATGCATTAGATGTAATAACAGGATGAGAGAAAGAAGAGTTTGTTAGTTAAAGGAAGAAGGCGAGCTATTGAAGGGGACAGAGTGTTCTTGCTTCAGTTTGGTTGCTTTATTCGATGTAGAGAGGTTAGTTCAGACCAGTTACTTAGCATGGTTAATACTGACAACAACGATGAAGAAAAGAGGCAATATTACAGGAAAAAGAACAGATCAATTATATTTAGATAACTTGGATTTTTCAAGTTATTCCCTCATGAGAATCCCTTAAGGCAACTGGTTTAGGCAGTTTTCTTGGATGACTCGTAAAGACTCAGTGGACTGAAAAAAGGCAAACAACCAGTATCCATCAGGGGAAAAGGGAGGGAGTAGAGAGAGGAAAGCTTAGAGGAGGTATAAGCCCCACAGAATATGTGAAATTGATGCCTATAAAAATAATAGGAGCCGTGTTATTAATCAATTTGCATGAACCTCAAGAATAATCAAGTCATAATGAACTGCCAACATTTGTTAGTCATGGCCAGGTTTTATTCAAAATGGTCTTGTTTCCTCTTAACAGGACAAATTTCCTAGAAGACACAAGAAAAAGCAGATGCGATCTCTTTTGACTTTAGTAATGCTTAAGCTTGTTATCAAACTAATGCTAGTGTGATAGTAGTTTGAGTAGTCCTGTAAGCGTAAAAAAGAAAACAAAAACAAAAACAACTTGGAAAACTGAGTTTAGTCTCAAAGTAAAGAGAGCATTTTAGCTCATGCAGTGGTCTCACTTATTTGATACTTATTATCCAATTGCTATTTATGACAATAATATAAACAATGGAACAGGAAAGTACATATCTTAAAACTGGGCATGACACCAAACCAGAAAACAAAGACTTTGGAAGTGGGATAAGAGATCAAATTATGCTTATAAATTGAAGAAATTATAAATACAAAAAGTTACATAATTACAAGAATAAAGAACTAATCTAAGGAAAAATCTTATATAAAAATTTATGTTAGGCAACAACTATCTTGAAAACTGCAGTGTAGAAAAAATTCTGACACAGTGGAATGCAAACATCACAAAAATATATGTTACTGAAAATAGGGCAAATGACATTTTAAGAGGCATTCTTTAGAATGAGTTTTGTGTACACCACAAAAGTCAAGGAATTACACCTTCCCATTCAACACTGCTAAAGCTTCTAATGAAAGGTCATATCTAGAATAATTGGAGAAAAAAGTAAAATGCAAGAGTTAGAAAACAAGATCTGTGCAGAAAAGTTAAAAAAAAAAAAAAAAGCAGAGAAGACTAGGAAAGGGATGCTATACAAGAGGTTATTCCAAATAGGAGAGAGATATGTCATTCTCTACAGCTATCGGGTTAAGAAACAAATTGGGGGTCTAATCTAGAACTCAGAGTAGACATAAGACGAGGCTGTCCAAGTAAAATAATGTTTAAACAACAGAATACAAACAAAATATCTGTTTTCAGAAAAGCTTCATGCCAGCAATTCACAAACAGTTTCATCAACATATGCCAAAATCAGTTACCCAATAGTAAGCATCAGTTGGGATGCTCAAACACAGTAGTATGATCTGTTTCTTCATAGCCTATGAAAAGATCATCCTTGGGGTTTAAGAATCAGAACAGTACATTTGGATCCCCTAGAAATTTGCCACTGCATGATTCCTCCATTTTCTGATGGAAGAATATTAAGAATATTTCTGCACTGATTCAGCAAAACATGTTTCCTTTGTCCCATCTCTTAGCAATCCCACAGGCAGTACAGTAGTTTTCTGTTCTATGAGGTGTCCATCTACTGGAAAACAGAAAAAAAAGAAAAGAAAGGGTGACACTGAATTGAAAGAATGTATTGGGAAGACAGATAAGATCATTTCATTAATTCATCCACGTACTTCACACAGTCACTTCAGAAAAGTCCCTTCTCAACAGTAAGAACTGTGGGATAATACTGTTTTAAATCTATAATTAATCTCAAATACTCCACTGTTTCGGAGAAAGAGGACCCAAACTGACAATCAGACAGTTATTTTATACATATATGAGTAACTGACTCAAAAATATCCTTTCTGTAAAGAAAAATGCACATTTTTATGGTGTCATTACACTTCATCAATGAATATTTATCTTTAAAACAATAACTGATGAGAGAATAGTACTAAAGTGTCAAAAATAAAGTGAGAAAAATATTGATTAATAAATATACACATGCACAATTAATTTACAGCTCTACAGAAAATTAGAACTACTTCTATTTCCCTAACCTCCCCCTGCTCCCTGACAGGGAATATCTTGATGTTCCAGTTTTATGTATGATCTGTTTATTCATAATTTTTCTTATTTTATATTTTTAACTGTGTTTTATACTTCCTCCCTTTGTGCTTTGACAAACAGCTATCAGCATAATAGTGTTTGGAACTGAGTGAATGCCAGGGAGCAGATGCTTGAAATGAAGTTTAGGCAACTAGGAACACAGAACAGTATGTTAGCTGCAGTACTAGCCATTTAACTCTTTCTTGCCATCAGAGCCATGATTTCATTTTCTTTTTCATGCAGAAGCATAGGCTATAGGGACTGGTACCATGCGGTGAATTGATGTGACCCTAAGACTGGGAGATCAGGATAGAGCTCAAGCTCAGTGGACTGAAGCATATCAATCTAGGGTAACTGCTGCAACAGAGTTTTGTTACTTGCTCAATTTAGTGGATTTTGATTCCTGTGCTGAATGCCTATGACCCAGTGATACTGCATCAAATTTTTCCCCTGGACTTTCCACAAGAATCAATTCACAAGCATTATATTTTTCCTTAGTCTGTCAATGTGTCTTACTTAGTTTTACATCTGCAACAATCCAGTACTCTCTCCTTTGTCTTCCTCCCTTTTCACATCTTAAGAAAACAGATAAAAGAAAAACAGTGCCTGCTTACTATAAAATACATCTCCAGCTAGAAACATTCCTCCTTTAATCTGTCAGCAGCTTTTAGGTAAAGTGAGATTTTGCAACATGTCTTGAATAACTTTTGTTCACACAGGTATTATGAAGGCAACTTTTCCAGCTTGGGATCTTGTTACATAGTTCCTCTTTCCTGTGAGTTTTTATGGAGAGGGCACAGATGAAAAAAAGTCTAGTTTTGCACTGCTACACAAACATTTATTTTAAAATGTACAGGAGAACATCAACTAAGTTTACTTCAGCATTTGTGCCCTATCAGATGCTGAAAAGAGCTGATCTGTAACTATTTCTAGTCTGGGGCTAGGCTTGTGTCACTGCTTTTTTCTATCTCACTTGATGCAGCTCATTAGAAGCCCAGTCAAGACATTTTTGCAACACCATTTTTCCAGTCTTAGGGAGATATAACAGCTGCAAAGAGATCAGATAAATAATGACAGAAGGCAACTTCAGACGCAACACATTTACTGTGTTTTCTTTCATAAGATGTTGACGAGACAACTTTGAAAACTGAAGACTGCTTCAATTTTATCCTTCTCAGTGATTTGAAAAGAGAAGTAGAGTTTCATTACTGCTTGTCTTGCCCAGGACAGAAGCAAGTCTAGGATGAGTATCCAGAGAATAGAGACCAGTATTATACATACTATGCATCATACCTTTCTAATGCTCTTTATCCATTCATTTACCTCTGTAGGAAGACACCTGTTTAAAGGCCTTACTACTTCCTTTTTTTCAGGCCAACAATTCGTGGTAGACTCTGCCATATGAAGAAAGCAAGGGAGGTGAAATCCCTAGCTGAAGAGGAGTCCATACTGTATGAATAGAGACTGTTGCCCTGATTTTTGCTAAAGCCTTCTGTTTTTAACCTTGGAATCAGATTCTTTCACACCGTTTCATGTAAATAATAGCCAGTGTTTACTTAACGGTATTTTCTGTTTTTCATTCCTTTTGTGATAAGAGAACTTTGATGAGCACCTTTCTTCTCCAGTGGAATTGAGAAGGAAATGACATGCTCTCCAATCCCTTGTGGAGTTGGGATGTGTATATGAATGTGAGATTGTAAATAATAAACATTCATTCCCTCCTTTCTGCTGAACCTGGCAAGTGTAAGAGCGTCTTTATTGTGTCTCCCCAGACACAAGAGACCATGCCTTACAAAACACGAGGCACCTTATTACAGTTTTCCAGTTAAAGAAAGGTGCAAAATTTGTACCTACTTAAAGATTTTAGCAATAAAAGGTCTGGCAAAATATGTCCCCTAAACACATGTTGTCTCCATTTTGTCCAGCTGCTAGAAGAGGAACTCAAATCTATAAAATTCCTAGTAGAATGGTGAAAGAAGGATCATACTGTAAGAAACAACCCAGGGGGGAAAATACTACTACTACTAATACTACTACTACTACTACTACTACTACTAATAATAATAATAATAATAATAATGGTAAAAGTAATAGTAATCATATATTTATCATAAGTGTCACTTAGATCAATTAATAAGCTCAGACTTTTTGATGGATGAATGAAGGAATCATGCTTTAAATTTAGGCTTAAATTTCTCAGATGTGTCTACATTAAGAAAATAGTTGAGACTAGCCACTGAATTTATGTTTTAAGAACAAAACAAATGCAGATGATAACCCAGCCGCATTGGCAGGTTTGGATATTATGGGCAAGAATGCACTAATTTATTATATTTTACTATGGATATGTTGTTTGATGGGACTATTATCTTTTAGCTCAGTGACAAAGTGAGCAAACAATTTAATGAAGGAGGTAGGCACACATAGCAGCTGGTATTAGGTGGTGCTTCCGGTCTTGTAATTTGGAGTAAGAAACAGCTTCAAGAATCAGCTCTAACAATAATAGCAGCAGTAATGAGAGGCTGCTAAATTGGCTAAAATTTGTACAAGATGTTCAAGTGAAACTATGTATGTCCTTGAATTTTATTGAAGCCGTTTAACATAAGTTACTTAAATTAGACTGATTCACTTTATATCCACCCATTTTGCAGTTAATTAATGCTTTTATGGCCATAGACACCAAAAAACTGACCAAACTAATAAATCAATTTGAAAGAAAAAAGTAAATGAAGCGTTCAAATGAATAAAAATATAATTTGCATGAACCACAATCCTGATAAACAATGTGAAGAAAAGAAAAGTAAAAGATGTGTTTCTGGCTTCTATATGGCATATTCTGTATCTAAGAATGTAGATGGACTTCTAGCAACCGCATGACAGGAAATTAAATTGAGTGTCAGAGATATTTAAATAAGGAGATATGATCACCATTTGTCTTAATTTACATCATGCAACTCTGCCTAAATTTCAGAAAAAATCTAGCAAATCATCAGCCAAGTCCCAGATCCAGGCACACCCAGGCTTGGCTGCCCCTGCCGAGCCCCCTTGTGCTTCTGTTCCCCGCTGTCCACCGGCCAGGATCCCATTTTGGACCCCTGAGGCCACGGGCTCCTGCCCCAGCAATGCCACAGCACTGACTGTCCCCACCTGCATCTCCTGAATGAAATACTTCTCTGTGAGTAGGGTGAGGGTAGAAGCCGTACTCAACACAGGTTCTTTAGCGGGTCAATTTCATACACTGCAAGGATTGACATGTAAAAGGAAGTTGAGGCTAGGATGAGGAAGAAAGGGAGCTTTGGTGCTGCTACAGCTTCTGCTAGTGGAATCCACACTGACAATCCAGGAGAGACGCTAATTAAAAAAATAAATTTTACATTCTACATCCCACAACTAAAAGGAGATTTCCAAAGTCAAGGCCAAGGCAACCTGCTCAGGAGGCTTTTCTTGAACACCAATTGCTCACGTTATTACTGCAAGCTAAAGAAAATAAGAAAGAAAGAAAAAAGAAAAAAGAAAAAAGAAAAAAGAAAAAAGAAAAAAGAAAAAAGAAAAAAGAAAAAAGAAAAAAAATTAGGAGTGCTAGTTACTGTTTGATGGGGGCTTTTAAGCACTAAAATCATGTCGGGAAAAATTACAATATTAGTTTATCACTTTGGGATACTTCTGAATGTAAAAAAAAAAGTGTCATATCTTTTAAAGAAAAGTGAAGTGTTTTTAATCTATGACTGAAGGTACTGAAAGATATAATTATTTGCCTCCCTTGGCAATTTTGTTCTACAAAAGGCACAGTTTCACAGTTTCTACTTAAGCTCTTGCTTCTTTTATTATGTTCTTCTCTTCCTGTTTCATCTCTCCCCCATATTACTCCACAGTACTATTTATCCCTCCCCCAGGTCTAAGAAAGTGACAAATTTTGATAGGATTTTTTTTATTCTGTGTTGTACTTTTTTTCCCCTTTTGTTACCTTATTTTCCCTTAATTTCTTTAACTCCTTCCCTCTAGACTTGTGCTTAATTTCCAGCTCGTTCCTTGATTCTCTGTTTCTCCCTTTTCTCTCCATTCTTTCTTTTTTGTCTTCCTAGAACCCAAGTTCTGATCACTTTTCTGCATATTTTATCACTTGCTTCCTGATTTCTTATTTTTCTGCTCATGCCCTTCATCCTCTCCAACACAAAAAGTCAGGCAAGGAAGGTAAGAATTCAGCATGGCTGAGTCAGGACCTGCTAGTCAAATTAAAGGGCAAGCAGCAAATGCACAGGCAATGGAAGAAAGGTATCCTGGGAAGGATAGAGGGACACAGTCTGGTTGTGTAGGAGTGGGGTGAGGAAGGCCAAAGTGCAGATTAAGCTGAATTTGGCAAGGGATGCAAAAAATAACAAGGGCAGGTATGTCAGACAGAAGAAGAAGGGCAAAGAAGGCACCCATTGCCCCTCTCCCTTTCCCCCCCAATAAAAAAGGATGGCAAACTGGAAATCATGGAAGATGAAATGGATGGGGTACTCAACAACATTTTTGCCTCAGTGTTCAATGGGAAGCTCTCTTTCCACACCTCTCAAGTGAGTGGAATGCAAGAAGGGGAGTGGAGGAGCAAAGTGCTTCCCACTGTAAGCAAAGAAAGAACAGTTTCGTGACTACTTGAGGAATCTGATTGTACATAACTCCATGGAACCTGGTGAGATGCATGCCAGAGTCCTGAGGGAATTGGCTGAAGTCATTGCCAAGCTATTCTCCATCGTATTTGAAAAGTCACAGCAATCAGGAGAAGACCCAAATGACTGGAAAAAAGGAAACATAGTACCCATCTTTAAAAAAGGGTGGAAAGGAGGATCCTGGGAAATACTGACCAATCAGCCTTCCTTCTGTTCCCAAAAACACCATGGAATAGATCCTCCTAGAGGTGGTGCTAAGGAGAGCTGTGCTAAGGCACATGGAGGACAGGGAAGTGATTTGGGACATCTGTCATGGCTTCATCAAGGACAAGCCTTGTCTGATCAACCTAGTGGCCTTCTATGATGGAGTGACTACATTCAGTGGGAAAGGGAAGGGCTGCAGTTGTCTCTTACCTGGATTTCTGAAAGGCCTTGAAAACAGTTCTATACATCTTTTTCTCTAAATTGGAAAGAGGACTTGATGGGTGGAATGTTTGGATGAGGAATTGGTCGGATGGTTGCATCCAGAGGGGAGTGGTCAATCGCTCAGAGTCCTGACAGATGTCAGTGACAAGTGGTGTCCCTCAGGGGTCTGTTTTAGGACTAGTGCTATTCAATGTCTGCATTATGACAGAGACAAGCGCACCCTCAGCAAATTTTCAGATGATACCAAACTGAGTGGTGCAGTTGATACACCTGAAGGATGGGATACCATCCACAGTGGCCTGGACAGGGTCAAGCAGTGGGCCCATGCAAACGTCATGAGATTTAACAAGGCCGAGCGCAAGGTGATAGACCTAAGCTAGGGCAACCTACCAGCTGGGGTACTGCATCCAGCATTGGGGTCCCCAGCACAGGAGGGACATGGACCTGTTGGAGCAGCTCCAGAGGAGGGATGAAGATGATTAGAGGGACAGAACACCTCTGCTGTGGGAAAGGGCTGAGAGGTTGTATGGTGTTTTGAGCAACCTGGTCTAGTGAAAAGTACCCTGACCAGCGTCTGTGTGTAGTGGGGTGTTGAAAGCAGATGGTCATGAAGGTCCCTTCCAACCCAAACCATTCTATGATTCTCCATCTGTAAAATCACTAGACATCGTGAAAAAATTGTTGTCCTGTTTTTTGCTAGCCTTCTGTTGTAACCTTGGAGTCAGAAATTTTCACACAGCTTTCATGTAAATAATAGCCAGTGTTTACTTAACTGTCCTTTCTGTTTTTCAGTCCATTGTGGTGAGGGAAAAGTTTGACAAACATTTCTTTTGTCCACTGAATGAAAGGGGAGGCAACAATGTCCCTCCAATCCCCTGTGGAATTGAGAAATCTATAAATATAAGAATTTCAAAATAAACTTTCTTCTTTTTCTCTTTCTGCTCAACCTAGCAGGCTTCAGTGTCTTTTCTCGTGTCCTATAGCAACATCAAATATAGAGAAGACAGAAGTCATAACTGCTGCAAGACCCGTCTGTGTCTCCCCTCCTCTGGCACCAGATAGCAGCAGTTATTGAGGGATTGTTTTTTTATGAAGGAGCCTTCCTCATCCATCTCCTGTCCATGGGATTAAAGAGAAGGAATCCTCCCTTCTATTAGAAAGATCTGGTTTTGGCACCCCAAGAAGCAAAGCAAAAGCATATGCTTGAAAACTGTCCCAAATGTTGATATTCCTCCTGTTTGCAATAGCATCCATAGTCCCAAAAATTCCTTTAGGAGTAGGGATGACATTTTCAAAATAACCTACTGTTGAATCCTTGCTTCTCCTTCTTCTGAGTTACACTATATACATGCAAGATTTTTTTTGACTGAGTGAACTTGTTTAGCCCCTTCAGAAAAAAAAAAAAAAAAAGAGGAAAAGGGCACCAAAGACACCTTTCTGAAACACTTTAGTTTTGGTCATAACTACAAAGTTAAAGAAGATAAATGTTTCCTGGTGGAGCAATTCTACTACTTAATATCAGTAATCAATCATTCACAAGACCATTGTGTGGGCACTCTCTGCCCCAACGTCCAGCTGAAGCCATCCCAATCCATCCCTGAAAGGAGTGCCTACTCCTAGCACAGGAGATTTTTTGAAGCTGCCCTGCACTGATCAGCTTCATTTTTATGGACTTCCTAAATGCCAATTCTGTCAGAGAGACACCGCCCCACTCTTTAGAGCAGAGGAGGGTAGACACCTGTGTTTTAATTGCTGGTTTGACCTGGCAGATTAATTTAAACCCTTCTCCCTCCTGAGAGCACCACACCATGAGAATACAAAAATATTCTCATTTACCTTCCACTTCATCACTGATATCAATGACAGACTTTTTGCTGACTTGAGGCTTTAATAAGCTGCAATGTAATTATATTACTATACTTTATAGTGTTATACTTTTATATTCTATACCATAATTATACAGCATTGAATTAATTACATGCAAATGTGTTAGCACATCATTAATAAGATTTATTGTGCATTCTTCCAAGTAAATTACAAGAAATGATCACAACCTGGTAATGATGTGGTGTCATAGCTTTTTGGAAAGCCTGAATGGCAGGATTAGGGCTTTTGTACAATCATTATTATGCTGCCTAATGCAATACCTCAAGAGTTTGTTCAGGAGATCTCAAGCACTGCCACTGTTGCTTATTCGAGACCCACAGACACTGCTGAAACAAATGTATTCTCAAGTGATGGCTTAAAGCACAATTTTCTTTTTACGAGGCCTTAAGCACTCCATGTCTGTGAATATCACTCTACAAGCCTGGATGTTATATTGTACAACCTTGGCTTAATCTTGAGCAGTCTGCAGTCTTAGAAATTCCTGAAAAAGCTTCCAATGGTCTCTAATATTAAGAAATTAAATGTAATGCATTTCATCTTCCTATAGTGCTTCAATTTGTACCACAGATTTTTTTCCACGTGGCTCACTGTCATTTCTCTAATGCTGCTGTCAGACACGCAGTTTTTTCAAGGCAGACATAGATTTTCCACATGGATCTCAAAGCCAATAAGTAGCATGGAAACCATGCTACCTAACATTGTTAAGTAGCATGATTCTTCTACTTAAGATAAAGTAATACTAAGAAAAATGTACTGTAAACAAAACAGGGAGCATGCCAAAATGGGATGTCGGACACATGGGGATCTTCTTCCACTCCAGTACCTTGCACATCCAGTGAACCATCCATACTGTAAAGTAGTAATTTAACTTCTCAAACAACTACATAAAGCAATATTTACTGAAGTAATGGCTTGCAAAATTCGTAAGAAAATCCTTAATGTCAGTTCAGAGGAGGTTAATAACGCTTGTGACAACTCATTAGAAATATTAGCTGCAAAGTCTATGACAGAAAAATCAGATAATTTGTGGATTCAGGTAAGGACAGAACACACAGGTTTAACTCTGCAAACTTACATGTTTAAATAGATTCCACTTATAATTAAATTTCACACTGTTTCTGACAAGAGGAAAAAAACCAAATAGCCTCTACTGCTGTTCATATATTTGTCCCACAAATTTGGCAGCTTTGATCAGCTTTGTCATTTCAGGCAGGCAGTAGTTTTTATATTGATTTGGGCATTAATCAGAACACATTTTTTATTTCAGAATTAGCATACCAGAAGTGTTTTGTGCGTTATCATGCTAATATGTTCTATCAAAGACTAAATTAACATTTTACTGCTGCTAACCAGAGGCAATGCTTCATATACAATTCAGATGATGTTGCCAAACTTTTCACATTACCAGCTGTTTAAATTTGAGGGTGCTTAATATCTTTGGACCTAAAGAAAGATCTCTTGAAAATAACCTAACAAAGCCCCCCACAGTCCAGTACCAGTATTCCCAGAGCTAATGAAGCCCCATACTGTTCCTGATCTCTATTGTGCTTCCTGTAATGAGGTAAAGCACAGAGTTCCAAACCCCATTATGCAGCACCACTTTCCATCTTCACCTTCCTTTCATTTTTTCAAATAATTTTTTGTCTCAATGGTATTCTGAAAAAGGATAGGAGAGCAGAAGAGAGGAGGGAACTGCTAACCTGCTGCATCTGAACTGCTTTCATTTCCTGGGAGTAAAAGATAATGACATAGTGGTAAGTCTGTATTTTGCAGTTTTCCACCATCTTTGCAGGAAAACTGCTACTTTTCTTCTAAAGCAACCACCCAATGTCAACAGTTACCATTACGGATTAGTGTTTTGCTGGCAAAATTCCTGTCTGTTACCACAGAGGTTTCCTATGGCAACATCCCTGTTTCATCCTACCTGTAAATGCACAGATCGTGCAGCAGGTACTGCTTGCCAGGAGCCATCATTGATCACCACTCAAGCGAATTTTCTTGACTTTTGTGAGATCTGTATAACAAAAATCAGCATGGCATCTGTGAAATATTGGCAGCAGAAGTTTGTATCTTCTACAGGGAAGTAGAATTTTTTCCAGGAATCTGATAGCAACAGTGGAGGGTAGATGGCAGTTTTCACTTTTTGTCTGACAATGGGTCCTATCTACAATGAGGAACACAGTTTATGCACTCCACTTAGAATAAATATTATCTGGGTTTAAATTCAGATTTGAAGTGTCATTTAAAAGAACAAACCCTCATATACATTTAAAAAAGCAGATACACTGAATTATAGTATTTAACACTGAATTTTAGAATCACCCTTACATAACCAACCATGATTTAAAAATAATTAGATAGTGCCAAACCGGATTATCCAGGAAGCTGACTTGTTCCAAAGAATTACCCATCTCCTGTGTCACCTTTTGATACTCAAGAGCGTTCAAAAGACTTTTTCAGCAAGGTAAGGGCATAATCAAATTTTGGCAATGTCAGATCAGAGGTACCAAATTCCTAAGTACTGATACTGTCTCAGTCAATGATGTAAAGAAATACCAACTGAAGCAATAATGGCAAAGAACAAGAGCTAAGCTGTTCCTCAAATATCATTTGCATTCACTCTGGAGTCTGCAGAAAGCCTGTACAAACCTGAGAAGAACTATGCTCCCATCAAGTTCCTTTCCCCAGAATCAATCTGCCAGAATCCCCATTAGCATCCCTCTATAAATGTCAAACATTCAGCAATAATTTAATGTTTAAGAGGTTAGGACTTGGATGACACTGCCAATGTCTGTATCCACAAGGGAGGTCACAGCTCCTTAGCCAAACACCAATAATTCAAGGCTGTGTGGGTTTCTGCTGTGACATAGTTGTCAAATAGCACCTGGGAGTTTACAATCACATCTTAGCTGTGGGTACTCTTACCTAATGGTGGATACATTTCTTCCTGCAGAGGAGCTACGATTACTCCCTCTGTCTCCTCTGGCTACTTTCCCAAGCTATCATCACAGTCTCAGTTAATCTGAGTTGATCCTCAGCCAGCTAATTTACATCTCTGCTTTGCTCTTAGTGAACAGAGGTGTTGCGTCATCCATCATAAACTGAAACAGATTTATACATGTTTTCTTTGTCAATAGATTAAAAATAAAAAGATCGCATACTTGCTAAGGATGGGATTCATTCATTTTAACTTTTAGCCACCTGAAGCCCAATCTAGTTTCCCATACCTTCACAAAAGAAAGGGGAAAAAAAAAAAAAAGCAGAAGGCAAGTTATTAGACCTAGTTTACATTTAAATTTATCCTGCTTTCAAAGCCTGCTTCTCTCTCTTTTCACTGTGGGGATAGTCAAAGTGTCTAGCTCAGATTTGGCCAGATTTTTTTGGCCCCAGATTTAGATCCCACACTAACTCCCAAATGGCCCCTTTTCTGTTTGAACAGAAGTAGAAACCAAACCTGTGACCAGCCCTATCCTCACTAAAATGACGTTTTGGGGAAAAAAATTATCCATACTTATCTCCTGAAATCTGTCTAAGAGGAATAAAGAAGACACTGAAAAATAGAGTTTCATCATGCTCTGATAAGTGAGTCACTTAACTTGTCACTAAGTCATTTAACAGTCCTTCACAGGCAACAGTGGTGAAAGCAGTTGTAATCTTTAAAGCAAGTGAAAAAACATCTACTCCAAATCACCAACTACTCCTTACACAAATTATGTCAGCCACCTCAATCTCTCTGGCAGAACCATCCTCAATTTTCACATCCCAGTGCTCCAAGCCCTCAGTTTTAGAAGCTATGTAAGAATTCTCTTCATATTGAGGCAGGCTGTAATCCCCTGAAGATGATGCAGCTTTTCATCAGCTTCCAGTTAGATTTTTTCCAAAGACCTTCTAAAATCATGGGTTTACAGAAAGAGGAAAAAAAAATTAAACAATATCCAAACACTTGCTTAATTCTTCAAAAAGATATGAAATCGAGAATACTTTTCTTACAATGAATAAATAATATATTTGAAAAATATAGCTTTTACTTACAAATGTTTGATATTCAGAGTTGACTACTGTTAGTGAGCATTCTCTTGAAAGACAGATAGCATTTCTCACCTGTGTTGGTTTAACAGTTCAAGAGGAGATATTGCTACTTTAACAACATATTTAGCTTTTTAGAATCTGGGATCGGCAATGAAGAATTCGCAGATTTAGACACTGTATGCTCATGTAGAAAAGTTATTTCCCTTCTAGGTTTCAGATGTCCTGGATAAATAAATGTGTTATCCTTTTCTGGCAACATCAAGGGATCCTGTACCAATGGCAAGTAAGAAAAAGAACTAAGAGAAAACTTTATTCTTAGTACTTTGACTGTGACACAACTTCCAAGTATTACAGTAAGATTTCCTGGAAAGCGGGTGCCCAACAATGGAAAAAACTGAAAAAAACCCCAAAACAAACAAAAAAATGCTGGCTCATTACCTAACATATCTTGCTGTTTCTTCTTTAATTTTATGGAATGCATCTAACATTCAGAGGGAAATTTGAAGATCTTAGTGCCTACTCTCTGCACCTTTGGGACACCAACTACAATTGAAAACCTTGGCTTACACGTTTTCCAGCACAGATTGCAATATCAGTCTCAATCTAGCACAATGTAACTGCCGCTCATTTATGAAACAAGAACAAAATACTTCTACAGCCCTTCACATGTAAGATGCAACACAGCACACAGGGGATCAGTAACAGATCATGCAGCATTTGATTAATGAGCCACGAGCCAAGGCTGCTTACTCCATCATTAGGGTGAAAAAATGTCGGACTAGTTCTATAATTTCTGCATCAGCTCATCACCCAAAGTGCAAGGCAGCTTGCTGAAGCAATGAAGCCCAGAGACCTGTTCCTTTCCAGCCTACTGAGCCATTTGTTATTAGTGTTGTGCTTTCAAAGACACAACAATTTCTCTGCCTGGGAAAGAGGTAAATTTGCATTCTCAGAAATCTGTTTTTTCATTAAGACACAAAAAGAATAAACCAAAACATTAATCAGGGTGTCACAGCAGTGAATCCAGTGAGAGGTGGGGATATTTAAAAAGGTTTTCTTTAACCCAGGAATGCAAATATTCCGAGTAGTCCCTATAGAAGGAAAACATGCTCTCAGAGGTGCATTTGAGAGCAGGCTCTAAAATGCAGGTGCTCTGACTTACCCACCAAAGGAGCCTCTTAATTGCAAGTCAGATTTTCTTAAGCTCCCTGCAAGCCTGACCTTTTCTGGGTTTCATTGCCTTTGTACTACTCCTTGTCCCCAAAGAGAGGAAAAGCTACTACCTTTGACTGATGCTAGCAACTCCTCTCCCAGGGAATAAGGAAGACAGAATCAGACGAAATTATTGGGAAGAACTTAGTTCATTTTAAACTCATCACATGGGAGCTAAGCCATTGCTACAATTAGAGGTTGTTAGCTGTTCCCTGGCCAGTATAAACTAGTAACCAGCAGCTGCTTTGTACTACATTACACAGGAGAAACTGAGCTGCTGCTAGTAATAAATCAGCATAATTTAGTTTTGATTTAATGTTTATCCTTTTTTTCCTTTAGTAGCTAATAGTATTTTGATCCCTTTAAACATTCTTGTGTCTCACCATAATACTCATTTAGATAAACTGCTGCAAACATATCAAACTTCAGTTTTGAAAATACCCTTTTTTCCAGAAACCTTCCATCTGTAGAGCACCACTGTATCTCCTCTAATATTTAAGTGATAAACCCATTCAATTACCAATATGTTGCTTGCAATCTTTGTTTCACTTGTGAAAGTTCCTGTGACAGCTCAGCTTGGGGAAAGGTGGGGGGGTGTTATGTTTGCAGCAAGAACAAGCTGTAATTACAAGCTGCAGATATAAATATGCACCTCCAAACCACACAGAAAGTGAGTTGCTTTAGCCATTAAAGTTATCCAGCAGTGTAAACATTTGAAGACTGTAATGACAGCTTGTTCTCATTTCCTTGCTTACAGAAATTGGACTGCTTCTGGCTGCTATCAATTAGCACATCCCAACACTTTGCAGGAATGTGGCTGTCAGCGACCCCACATTCATGTGTCAAGATAGAAGCCATGTGCATCTGAATATCTGTCCTTGGCTTTCCTAAGCTTGATGACAGCTTGGGTTGCTAAAACACTCAGTCTGGCACTTCACTGAGCAACAGCTTGCAAGAGCAATAATAATAATAACAACATATCCTTATAATATGGTAATACGTTTGTAATAAATAGAATCTATTTCTAGCTGGAGAATAAAAGGCTACACTGGAACAAGATTGGTTTCAGCTTGATCTCTTTATCCAGTACCCTACACCTATACTAAGGCATCAAAAATAAGTCAAAGTCAAATATTTTATTTATAAAACACCCAACTTTTTAAAGAATTGTTGGAAATGGAAGAAGAGATGTATCCATGAATATTTAAACAGTCTAAATAAATAAAGCATAAGTGATGAAATGTGGGAATAGGTAATTTTTGAGTCTTCTTTAAGCAACAGTTTAGGTGCCGCAGAACCTACAAAGGAACAATCAGTCTTTACATCTTTCATGTAAAGTGTAGTGCTGTATTTCCCCTCTCCTTTTCTAACTAAACATCTGCCCTTCCCACATTCTTCTCCCTTCCCTGCCCCTAGTCCTGGCCCCTCCCTTGGGTTTTTCCTATTGGTTCCATACCTCAACTCCGCCCATGCACCACCCCTGAGCCCTGAGACCATTAGTCCATGTGCTCTCTCCGCCCCCCCTTGTCCCCCTATCAGCTAGCTAGCTCCATGCTATGTGGGCTCTCTGCTTTTGGGAGCGTGCATATCACTATGTGAATAAAGATCCTTTGTGGTCTCCATGTGGAGAACCTTCTCACCTCCTTTATTACCACCGTGTTGTGGAGCTGACAGCTAGCTGGAGCAGGAGCACAGGGCTGCCTGGAAGGACTACGGGAAGCAGAACAGCCGCTCTCCCTGATGCAGCCCGCAGCGCTCTCCGGGAAGGTTTGCGGCTTGCCGTGCCAACGCAGAAACTACAGACTGCAAAGGTAAAGTATTTTTTCCAGTCTTTGCTCTGAACATTTTCAGTAGTTAAGCTTATGTTTCCTACATTACTGTTTCCTTCAAAAATTCATTTGAAGTGTTTTGGTGGAGGTAGGCTGCCTTCTCCAACCATTTTTGTCACCCTCCTTATTTTGGATGAGACGGTCAGATCTGGAAAAGTTATAGTTAGACTAAGTCACTGCCCCTACAGCTGGCCTTCCTCAGCAGCTTAGATAATCTAGTCCATTGCTCTGGGTCATGAGACGTGACATAACCCAAAATGCTGAAAATTTGCTGAAAATGCGGAAAGAACTAGCAGCAAACATGAAACCAAATTTTCCTTTTTAGGAATTACTTTTGGCTGCTTTAACTCATCACCATTTCAGCTCATGCATGGATTTCCACAGTACTTAATTCTGAAAATCAGTATCTAGAATTCAATTCCCAGAGCCTCCAGTCGGACACAACGTGATGTTATCATAGTTAAAGGCATTTGAGAAGGTTTTGAGCTATTTAAATTCAGAAAAATCAGTTGCATTTAAATGAGTTATTAATTAGAATTAGATTTATTCTTTCCCATCTGCAGTATGGAAGTCTTTGATTTCTGTATTAGGGGAAAGTAACCACATATTTAAGACCAACTTAAGTCCTGCCTCCTGCTCCCTTGCTCAAAAGAAGCAAAAGTAAGTTGTCTTTCTATCTTACCACACTGATACACATTCAATTCCTTGAAACAAATAGGGTTCTCTGAGCATGCCAAAGCATTTCAATCAGTTGACAAGATCATTGCAACAGTTTGGACGGGGTTTCAGATTATCTGCCAGAATTAACACTCAAAATGCTGCATCTCATAAAACAGTTTTAGAATCATAGAATGGTTTGGGTTGGAAGGGACCTTAAAGCTCATCTATTTCCAACCCCCCTTCCATGGGCAGGGGCACCTCCTACTAAACCAGGTTGCTCAGGGCCGCATCCAGCCTGGTCCTGAACATTTCCAGGGATGGGCCACGCGCAGCTTCTCTGGGCAACCTGTTCCAGTGCCTCACCACCCTCACAGCAAAGAGCTTCCTCCTAATATCTAATCTGTATCTTTTAGCTTGAATTTCTTTTAGCTTGAATCCATTTACCCTTTTCCTGTCACTATATGCTCTTGTAAAAAGTCACTCTCTGTCTTTCCTGTAGGTTCCCTTCAGGTACCAGAGGGCTGCAGTTAGATCACCCCTAAGATGGTTCTTTTCCAGTCTGAACAAATTCAATTCCCTCAGCCTTCCCTCACATGAGAGATGTTCCATCCCTCTAATCATCTCCGTGACCCTCTTCTGGACTCTTTCCAAGAGGTCCATGTTTTTCTTGTGCTGAAGTCTCCAGAGCTGGATTCAGGTACTTCAGGTGGAGTCTCATCAGAGTGGAAAGTAAGTGATTTAATGTTTGTCCACCCTATATTTAACAGCTACAATACAGTAAAGTTTCTTTCATTTTTGTTTCATTAATTCTTGTCAATAAATATTGAACTTGTTGAGAAGAAAATTTCAATTATTTTCAAATTATTTTCAAATTAATATCACATCAAAAGTTTTGGAGGAAGGAATAGGCTCACGAAACTAATGAAATCGTAGAGTTAGCGTACTATGTCTAGAAATCTAGGTTTATTTCTTTTCTTCTTTTGAGTTCAGCTCTCATCGTCATGTATTTTGGGTGGAAAATTTTATTTAAGCCCATGGGATAAACTAAGAAAAGAGGGGGTCTGGGCATCCGCCTCTTCTTGACTCCATCAGAACACAAGATAACTTGGAGGAAGAGGTTCTCACTCCTCCTTGTTGGAGTTATGACACTTGAAGAAAGGAGTCCCTATGCCAAAAAAAAAGAAATACACTCCAGATCAGTAGGAAGAATGCTTTGGGACACTTTGGAGCCACTACCAATACAGTCTACTTGCTGATCCTGTAGGTACTGACATTGTACAGTTTTTTTACTAGGTAATGACTTGGGAACTATCATGACCTTATCTATACCTTTGGGTTTGGGAAAAAGCATGCAAAGTAACTAAATTCCCATTAGTGTATAAGGAGACTAAACCTCCTAATCTCATATTCTAGTTACCAAAAACTTCACATTTTTTGTAAAAATATAGGTGAACTTATGTCACAGACAAAGTTAAAAAAAATTATATCACCAAATCAGGAAGCTGACAGAGAACACTTGCCTGTGAAAGCTAACAGTGTGCAGAGGAACAGAGAATGAAATGTTCTCTATTTTAGACTTGTAATAAAACTTTCAGTGCTTCACAGTGCCTCTGGTAGCTCTTCAGACCCTCTCTAAGGAGCTGTGACTCATCAGCTGAAGAATGCTAGTCTGGGGTTCACTTTTTTTCCTGAGGCCATGCCACCTTTACTTTAGTGCCTACACCCATAACAGAAGTTGAAAATGTTATGATTCTGCATTGTTTGGCATATTCCACACTCCCAGGAATAAAATGTTTTTGCTGGAAAAAAAGGCAGATGTGATTATGTAAAACATTCTTATATTTGCAAAAAGTTATTGCTCTGTTCTACACAAGTTCCTCATGGTTAAAATTTCATGTTAATAGCGTTGGGGAGTAGCAGGAGACAAAGCCAATGCAGTGAAAGAAGCTAATAAAGCAAGACATCTCTGGGCCTTCTGCCTCCCTGTGTTATCTGTACTGTACTTTCATTCAGCTGCACATCCTAAATTTTGTAGTGATATAAACCTGAAAACTCTGATTGAGAACACTTTGGCTAATGTAAATATGCATCAAGAAGGCTTTTGATAAGATTGAAGAAGAAACAAAGGAAAACCCCACTGGACAGGAGCTCTCCAGAACATTATGTGGGTTTCTCGGTTGTGTGTATTCTTTACAGATTTTCATGCTCCAGAAAAAAAATAATGTGGAACACATAGGGGAGAGAAATGTGGTCAGAAACATTCCTATGAGTTTTAATTGTCTTTGAATGAAAAACAACTTCAAAAAGACCTGGAAAGTTTAAAAGATGATATTGCGATGCTGGAATAGTGACAATATTTGTGGCACTGTTAATGTGAATCAGTATCAGAGTGACATGATGTCAGTACAAATTATCTTACTGTGCAAATAAACACATCAGAAAATTTAAGACCTAATTATGTTGTGTGTGGAAAACTTGTGGCAAGAGATACAAAGAAAAGGTGAGTTGGTGCTGTATCAGTAAATCGGAGGCCTAAATCAAGTAAAAAAGCAAACATAAATTTTATGTTAATTTGTGAATAAACACATTACTTAGTGTCTTTTCCTCTTTTGAATAGCACCCATAGCCATGAATAGCACTGGTTCCCTGTCCAGACAGAATACTGTTTACCACAGGAAGGGAGAGGATAGAGAGAATGTGGGTCTGTAAGTCCCCTCTGCCTGGAAAAATTCTAAGATTTCCAGAGAGTCTCAGACTCAGACATAAATCAGAGCCTCATGCCATGAGCACTTTCAACTGGGGAAATAGGCTGACTTAAAAATATATTTATATGGCAAAAAAAAGGCCACAGAAGAATGAAGAATAAGGCCTTTCATGTGCAAATACTGTAGGATGGGGTGAGAATTAGGATCTTGACAAGTACTAATAAGAGCTTTTAGGCAATAGTCAGCTGATTCTGCTGAGGAGAGAACTTTCAGCCTGAAAGAGCCACTGGGACCTTTCCTTACTAAGACCAATGCTCTGAAGGGATGTCGGGACTTAGAAGCATTTTTGTACAGCTCACTCCCCATCGAGCTCACACGCTCTGATTAGCCACAGTCTTTGCTTAGAGCCAGGTGTACAGCATGGTTGAAAACAATGAGGACACAGATGGACTTGGATAGGAATACTGTTACCAAGAATAGTGGGAATGTGACCCAGAAGAACAGAACCCAGTATTAGGTATAAATTTTTAAATTGTGAGAATTCCAAAGTTCATTACAAAAATGCTTGAACTGCATCGATGTTAGTGGATCAGGATCCTTATGAATATAAGGAAAAAATCAGGAAGCCTGCCAGAATAAAAACCTGTGACAGAGTCTCAATTTATATACCAAAGAATTATTAAAGTAAAATAGAAAACAATTGGAAAAGCTAAAGGGAAGACTACAAGACATATAGTTTGCCTGTTTTAGTAATTTGCAGAAGCTTAATTGTGGAGTTTTCTAACTTCATAACTGAAAGAGAACTTTATATAAGACCAGGTAATGGTTGCAGGACCATTTGGTTGAATAACCAAACCATCAAAAATTATTTTGATATCTTCTGCAAAGCAATACAGAAGTAAAAAAGGTCTATACAGTTGTTTACTGCTTATGCAAACTTGATTAAGGTGAACTCAAGAATCTGTACTAATGCAAACAGTTTAGGCCTTGGGCTCAAAATGTGCAGCCAAGTGCTTATTATACTTATTATCTCCTCAGTGCACTTTTTACTTTCCCTTCCCTTCTGCTGCCTGGTATACATCATCAGCAATTTTTACCTTGATTTTTTCACTTGAAAAAATAAATTTGGGAATTTTACAGATAAACCAAAACCACACATACTTCTACAAGAATGTTCCTTCATGAGAAAGCAGACACATGCACACACCCACACATACACACACCCCCACAATACACACACTCCACTGCCCCGATTTTCTCGTATTGCCCTCCTGTGCTTCTGTAAACAGTTTCCTGTTCAGGTAGGCATGTTCAGCAGGAGTTATAAAAAAAAATAGATCATTTAGGAAACTGTAGGACAGCTTCCCCATATGGTATGCCCAAAGGATACACTAGCAACACAATAAACTGAAACTCAACATGTCATACTGCTGCATTAAACACCTCTCACTGCCTCCACTTGTAGCAGAGGTCTGAACCAGAAAACTTGAGATAATGTATACACGACAGTTCTCATTCTCCAAGTAGTCCGTAGCAAAAATTATTTCTAAGGAATAAAATAAGAATGTGCAGGGAGAATAAAAACTGTATTGAGCAGATGAAATATTACCTTTTCTGTTCCTAAATGCTTTCCAGGCCCAGTAACATGCAGGCCATCCAGTGCAGAAAGGTAAAGGTACTGCCCCAGTGCCTAAGTTGCTGTATTATTATATCAGAGTTAATATTATATTATGTTATGTTATATTTATTATATTTATTATGTTCTATATATATTATTATAGATTATATTATTATACTATATTATAATGTATTATATTTTTATATATTGCTTTATATGTATTAGGATAGTATATATTATTATATAAGAGATATAATAAAAGCCCTCAGCTTTCTGATTCAACAGATGATCAACTATTGCCCTGCAATGTGAGAAGAATACAAACCAAGTGCTTGTGAGGCCTTCCTACTGGTGTACATGCACACAGATGGTGCAAGGCACCTGAGAGTCTGACCTAGAAATTCATCTGTTGTGAGGCCCCTTTAAATCCTTTGCACACTCTCTTTGGAGCCCTGAATGAAAATAAAAGCTTTTAACTCTGCTTCTTTTTTACAGAAGTCTCCACTACCAACCACTGTTAAAGTTTCACACAGTGAAGTACCTGAAAAACCTCTGCTGAACTCTATGATTTGGGAAAAAGGCAAAAGAAAAAGAAGCAAGGGAAGAAGGAAGGAGAAAGAAAGACAGCTCACTTCTACTGTCTTTGAAAAAGAGGAGCAAGGTGGGATTAAAGCATCAGATGAGACAGTTCAGACACAAAGCACAACTGACCAAAAAGAGAGGTTGGTCACAGGTTAGAACATCTGTGTCTGGTGGCTGATTTTTGGCAGCTGCTTCTGCAAGAGCAATGACTTGCCACTGCTCTTCCGACCAGTAGCTGAGGACAAAACACAGCATCCATCACTCACACAAAAAGCTCTTTATTGCTCATCAGCAATGCTCCTTGTGCTACAGCCCTGAAGGGTGGAGGGTGAGTTCTCTAGCCTGTTTACTCTTAGCTAAACTGAACTATATTCAGGTATCACTCAGAAGACACCTGACAGGAAAAAAAACACAAAGGTTTTTGTTCAGCAGTAATCAGGCCTGCAGATCAGCATCCACTGTCTTTTCTTTTTATAGAAACATAGAGGCATAGAATGGTTTGGGTTGAAAGGGACCCATCTGCCATGGGCAGGGATGCCACACACTGCACCAGGGTGTTCAAATCCCCATCCAACTTGGCCCTGAACACTTCCAGGGATGGGACATCCACAACTTCTCTGGGCAACTTGTTCTAATCCCTCCCCACTCATACAATGTGGGATTTTCTTCCTAAATCTTATTTAAACCTACTGTCTTTCAGTTTAAAGCTTATCCCCCTTCTCCTACCACAGCATACCCTTCTGAAATGTCCCTCTCCAGCTCTCTTGCAGGCCTCCTTTAGAGACTGAGAGGTTGCTATTTGGTCTCCCCGAAGCCTTCTCTTCTCCAGGCTGAACACTGCCAACTTTTTCGGTCTGTCTCCATAGAGTTGCTCCAGCCCTCTGATCATCTTGGTGGCTCTTCTCTGGACTCACTCTAACAGGCCTATGCCCTTCCTGTGCTGTCCAACCCAGGCTGGATGCAGTACTCTTGGTGAGGTGTCCCCAGAGCAGACTAGAGAGAGAGAATCCCCTCCCTTGCCCTGCTGGCCCCTCTGCATTTGATTCAGCCCAGGACACGTTTGGCTTTCTGGGCTATGAGCTCACCAAGTCACACAGAGCTTTTCATTCACCAACACCCCCAAGTCCTGCTCCTTAGGGCTGTTCTCAATCCTTGTCCATCCAGCCTGTATTTGTGCCTGGCCCATGTGCAGGACCTTTCTCTTGGTCTTTTTGAACTTTTTGAGGTTCATATGGACCCACTTGAGACTGTCAAAGTCCCTCAGTATGACATCCCTTCCCTCCAGTGTGTCAACTGCACCACACAGCTTGGTGTCATCAGCAAACTTGCTGAGGGTACAAGAACCCTTTTCATTTATTTCATTTGTATTTATATTTGTTTTATTTTATTTTTTCTTCACTTTTAAATATGAGTTGTCATTATTCAGTTGAAAAATTACCACTCTAACTCAAAATTTGCACCACAAGTCAAAATGGGATGTAATTATAAACTTTTAGTATCATTATGAAATTAAATTTTAAGAAGATCTTATGCAATTGCAACTAAACATTCTAAATAGATGGTAAAATTGCGCTTTCCTACGGCTAAGTGAAGCTGGAAACAGGACAGGGTGTTGATAGGAATCAGTTACAAATGTAAAATTGATCACTAATTGACCAAAACTTCACAGATAATCAACCTAATAACAGGTAATCAAACAAGAGTTACAAGTTAAACAAATAAATCCTTTGCTCACAGTCTCTCTTTTTGATACCCTGCTCCCTATGAAGTGGGACCTCGTTCACTGATCATTTAAGAGACCAGACATTTTTAGAGTTCATCCTTGCTCAAATTGTAGACAGACTTGAGACCGATTTCATAAAACAAAGCCTTCAGCACCAGCGGCTCCTGTCACAGCACATTATCTCCTCAGTAGTACTGACACAGCTGTCTGAGAGGCTTTACTGTGAACGAGACCAAGGAATTGATAAAGCTGGAAATAATCCCATGGATTTTTAAATTTTTTTTTCTTCAAGTCAGATTACTTTCTCTGTCTAGATCTCGGCAGGAGTGGGAACACACAGAGAGGTGGCAGTTATCCGCTGCCTGCTACTTAAACTCTAGGTCACAGTCTAACAACTTATTTTCTTAGCTTTTCCTTTTAAACAGTTGCAGATTATACATGCAAAAGCAGTAATAAGTACTTGTCATTTAAAACATGTCCCAGAATCTCAGCTTTGGAATGAGGTATGTGTTGAAGCCTTAAAGATGTGCACAACTGTACTTCTGCCCAAGACTGAATTATAGAACATGGATAATGTTGAAAGTTCCTTTTTTCCCCCCACTTAAATATTTTCATTCCATTTTCCAAATATCTTCCGTTTTCCTCTCTATAGCACCAAGTTCGCAGTAGCTAGGCTCAGGCTGCTGGACACTCTGGACGCTGTCTCCAGTTAACAGAGGAGAAGGAGAACATGGAGGTGTGTTCAGTCTATCTGCTGGCTGGAGCCTTGAACCAAACCATCCATGCTTGACTTGGAAAACCTGAGCTGTAACAGATTGACCCACACCACCTCAGTCTATCTAGGACACTGCAGTGGAAACCTACACCTGTAATTAGGGGCACCATGTGCAGAAAACTCCAAGCTTGGGCTCTGATGAGCAATAATACGTGGAAGTTGCAGGATTTATAATGTGCAGTTGTGAGGAAATCTGTCTCGAGAACATGTACTTAACTGATGGTACAGACATGCTGAGAGCTATTCTTCTGAGAGCAGTTTATTCCTGCAACATTCAGTTATTGCTTCAGGGGACTTTAAATATCATTTCTTGTGGCCCAGATGATCACAGGTATTCAGGCACATACAAGAAATGTAAGCTTTCCAGAGTGCTATTTCACTGAGGCACAGATGGAGCTGTATGATTTATCTGAAGTCACCCAGGGATACAGCAGCAATCAACCTCACCACGACTATTCCCCAAAGCACAGCCAGACTTCATAATAGATGCTGACTAAGTACACACTCAGCACAAGGAGTAGAAATGGATTCCTCCACTGAATTCTGTTTATTGCTATAAACAATTTACATGGATAGCAGCTTGTTATGGGCTTGGTGATGCATTGAGATGTCTTACTAGATCATACTTGCTGTATAACTTGAACTGCAGGTGCAACTGGTGCCTGTGAGGCTGGGGAGTCAGCTATGTTTTGGCTAACTTGTGGGCAATTCAAACAGGGGATTTCTAAACAATAACATCAGATTCAGTGGCAGGTGGCAGAAAGCTCTGCATAGAGAGGAAGGAGTTGTGGAGAAAGGCATAAAGTTGTCAGCTGTGAGTTACACTTGTAGTCTAAAGATGACATCACATCACTGAAGCCACAGCAGCAGTTCTTGTATCATCTCCACGGTCTGGCTTTACCTGAACTGATCTTTTAAGTTTCACTGACAGTGATCTCAGCCCAGCTTATCTTTTACACAAAGGTATTTTATACAATTTGACCATTACAAAGGTCTCGTACCTTTCATTGGCACCTACTGTAAAAATGCTTTTTAACAGGCAGTACAGACTGGAAAAATCTCAAGATGAATGGGATTCAGATCCCTACTCTGCCCTGTTTACTGTGATCCTGAACATATGTTGAGAAGCCTATAATAGTTTGCTGTAACAACCAACTCACTGTGTAATGGGTGACAAATGAGTTATAATATTTTACTGCACTTGGCTAAGTACATGAAGTGGCATGTGCAGGGAGTATATTTCAGGATTTATTCAAGTGCAAGCATTGAAACATTCACATTCTTTGCAGGAGGCAAAAAGAAATAAAGACTGATTTTATTTTTTTTTTTTTTTTAATAAAACAGAGGCGTTCTGGGAAAGGGTTTGCTCTGGTTTTGCCACTTTGAAGTACTAAGCAGTTTGGCAGAGTTACGCTTAAATTATATTCTAACATTTGCCACTATGTATAACTTGAGAGGAAGAGGGCTGTTTGTGAGATTCTCAGATACAACTCCGTTAGATGCTGCAGGGAAACTGCCTGAGTCAGGGAAGCAGGAGGAGACGGTGACCAGTGGCACAAACTGCCAAGAGCTGGACAACCCAACAGGCCTCTTCTGTGGGGTTTCTCCACACATATTTGACTTAGGTCTGTGGTGCATCAGGGAGGTAGCATTGCTGGCATGAACACCTGCTTACATTATCACCTCAGGTTGCTCTTTGCCATTTAGTTTCCTTTCTCTTATGGAAAGTGGGTTTTTCTAAGTGAAGTAACTGCACCATACCTATCTTATATAACAGAGGACAGTTGTAATATGGTATTGATAAGTGTAAAAACAAGCTGTGGACTGATGCAGTAACCACAGTTTGCCATCCTATCTGTTTTAAGCCAGAGGTTTTTCCTAAATCTGAATATCTTCACTCCCAATACACAGCCGCTTAAGGAATGAAGCACTCTTTTAAGCTCTCTTTTAGCATAGCATCATTAGATTTCCATCAAAAGCTGCCATTTGGCTGGTTTTCACCCACAATAGGAAGTTATCATGTTCTATCACTCTGTCCCTCTTTCCAAATCTGATGTTCACTTTCTCCTATTTGATTCGACATCAGGATATGGACACTGAATGTCTTCTATTTTAATTTAATGTCAAATTGCTACATTGCTACCTTATTCAATTGGCCCCAGACAACAGCAAAACTCAATCTGTGTGAAAGTCAAACAAGGGAAATTCAGCTGTGGGAGAGAAAACAAAGCAAAGCAAAACAAAATAAACCAAAACAAAACCACTACAACAAAACAAACAAAAACAAATCCATTTTTTTGTATGTGTCCTACAATACTAAAAATACCTTGTAAGGGCTTCAACACAGTCCCACACATCATCCTTATCTCCAGCTGGAGAGATATGGATTTGAAGGGTGGACTATTCAGTGAATAAGAAATTGTCAGGATGGGCACTGCCAGAGAGTTGTGGTCAGTGGCTCAGTGTCCAGCTGGAGGCTAGTGAGAAGGCTCTGTCTGGGGACTGGTGGTCTTCAATATTTTCATCAATGATATGGACAGTGAGATTGAGTGCACACTCTGCAAGTTGGCAGATGACACGGAGCTGAACATTTCTCACTGAAGAGTGGGAAGCCACCCAGGGGGACCTGGACAAACTTGAGAAGTGAGCCCACGAGAAACTCAGGAAGTTGAAAAAGTATAAGGCCAAGGTGCTGCACCCAGGACAGGGCAATCCCAGATATGAATATTGACTCGGAGAAGAACACAAACCAAGCAGCCTGGAGGAGAAGGACTTGGAAGTTCTCATGGATAAAAAGTTGGAAATGACCCGGCAATGTGTGCCTGCAGCCCAGGCAGCCAACTGGATCCTGGGCTGCATCAAAAAGGAGTAGCCAGCAGGTCAAGGGAGGTGATTCTGCCCCTCTGCTCTGCCCACATGAGACCCCACTGGGAGTAGCTGCATCCAGCTCTGGACTCCTCAGCACAAGAAAGATGTGGACCTGTTAAAGCAGGCCCAGAGGAGGGTCATCAAGATGATCGGAGGGCTGGAGCACATCTCCTATAAACACAGGCTGACAGAGCTGAAGATGTTCAGCCTGGAGAAAAGAATGCTTCAGGGACACCTCATTGCAGCCTTCCAGTGCCTAAAGAGGTGCTGTAAAAAAGAGGAATACAGATATTTTACATGAGCAGATAGTGATAAGTCAAGGGAGAACATTTTCAAAGTGTATGAAGAGAAATTTAGATTAGGTGTTAGGAAGAAATTCTTTCCTGTAATGAGGCACTGGAACAGGTTGCCCAGAAAAGTTGTGGATGCCCCATCCCTGGCAGTGTTCAAGGCCAGGTTGGATGGGACTTTGAGCAACTTGGCGTAGTGGGTGGCATCCCGTTTGCAGCGGAGGGGTTGGAATTGGTTGATCTTTAAGGTTCCTTCCAAGTCAGGCCATTTTATGATTCTACAGGAGTGTGTATATTTCCCCTGATATCAGATACATGTATTGGTTTTGTTTTAATCAGAGTGAATCCTCATCTACATTAATGTGCCACCTTAGCTTTACAGGGACTATACAGTCACACTTTCTTCACACAATGAGAATGCTGGGAGTCAGGTTTTATGCTTCAAAAGTCAGGACAACAAGCCATCAAGAAAGGGCAGAAAAACAAAAGTGATTGAAACAAAACTGCACTGTCAGCTGCATTTTCCTCTTGATTCTTAATCTGCAAATGACCACATAACTACATAATTCACACATTTTCATGGAAGACAATTATATGGATTGTCTTGCACAGTAAATTATAGAATCCTGGCCAGTGTATACCTTTCCTGGCAATTAATCACAATGATATAATTTAAAGATGCTTTCTCCAACTTGTTTTTTCACCAACAACAAGAAGATGAAAGCCTGAAAAACATACTTAGCTGAGTGCTTTCCTATTGATTTATTTTATCCTATTAAAGCCTTTTTTTTCTTAATACAAAGTAGGAAAATACTTAAAATCTGTATGACAGAAATCCAGTCACAATAAACTTTTTTTAAAGTGATAGCTCCACAGATACTCCACACCATCTTTGACTCTATAAAAATAAACTGAATTTGTATAGGTGGTAAATAATGCTAAACTACAGACCCACAGGTATGGATATACATAAGACAGGCAACAATGTGTTTCTCTCCTGTTCGCCTTGATCATGACAGCAGCAATTTCCTGTGTCTCCAAGCAATGTTAGATGATGTTCAGGACAAAATATTGTCTACAAGGATTGGGTTAAAACCCATAACATTAGACATTCTATTTCAAATATACAGGCTTTAAAAATGTACCCTGTTTGGAGCACAGAGCAAGAGTGTGCTACAGGCATAATGCTCCCAATGAACCATGACAAGAAACCAGAAGATACTGCAGGAAGTTGTTTGTTGTGCAGATCTCAGAGAGATTTGCTGTTTCTGTCCAGCCCTACAGGCTCTGCAGCCTCTCCTTCAGTGCCTCCACTGGGTTACTGACTGCCTGCTTCCAGGGCCAGCTCCCATGTGGCACAGCAGTGTAACCTCAGATCACACTGATGTGGAAACCTCCAAGCTGGTAGAAAAAGATGTGAAAAGCTTTTTCTGGAGCTTCCGCACCTTGTCCTGGGAGCTGCCCTTGTCTCACACCTGTCTTGCAGCTTTGTGGTGGCTGTTCTGGAATTCAAATATCCGTCATGAACTTTCCTCACCGATGCCGTCTGCAGAGGTCCCTCTTCCTTTTCAGAGTCATTTTAGGATATTTGACCTTCCTTGTTCAACTCTGTCTTGTGCCTCATGAACACTATTTATGAGTCAAGCTTCCAGGACGGTTCCAGCTTCCTAGAGACTTTTCAAGACAGTCTTACTGAAAACCATCTGGATCAGTTTTAGCTCATTTTAGTAGAGCATGAGAGTGTAGACATTCAAACAGTAGCAATGGGTTAGGGCCAGGCAGCCTACTGTATTACTACAGGGTTGCAGTAACTGGTTGCAAAATAATCATTTATCTCAAACAATTTGAGATAAAAATTACTTCTTCTGACACTGCTTTGGCTTAGGACATACATTGAAATAACATTATAAATATGAGGCTGGCCTTATTCCCGCCAGGATATGGTTAATTGTTGCATAGACAGGATGGGGCATGGCTCTGGACTCAGACGTTATTCTCTACCACCTCACATCATTTTCTGGGAACAGGGGAAAGGGCTCCCTTCTGGGCCAGGATAATGTGGTGGAGGGAGCGGTCGGGTGTTGTCAGGGGGTTTCCACAGGGTAAGCAATAATGTTTCTTTTCTTGTACCCTCTGCCATTAGTATTATCACCGTTATGGTTCATTTTCTTATCTCACTGCTGTTTTCAGTAAATTGTTCTTATCTGAACCCATAATCTTAACCTTTTGTACTTCCATTTCTCCTCTCCAGCCCACTGCAGGGGAGGCAGAGGAGGAGTGAGCAAGTGTGGCATGGTTTGGAGTAATTTCAAGTGGGAACAATAAATTGGAGAATACCATTCCTAAACCACAGCAGGGACATTGTTTTTACATATAAAAAGTGTGGCTGTTATGTATACATCCTAATATCAAGATATTAACAGTCATGGAAATTCTAGTTACACAGTATTTGTAGTATTCATAAGGTTAGGTACTAGAAATTAAAAAAACCACAAGGCAAGTTTTCTAATTTAGGTAAACTAATTCTTATTGTGTAGCAGATATATGAAAATATTCCCCAGAAAGGTGTTGCTGCGCAATTTTACGTCTCAGGCTGTACTCAGTTCTACAGGATCCATATATGGGTAACTAAAGAATTTTCTCAGACGAGCCAACCACATGCCCTTTACCAAGCTTGTGAGTCAGCATTACTAATTCACAACAACTTCAGCTGGTGGCCAGGGATTGTCCCTCACAGTGTGTGCCACTGTTTAACTCATGTGTATGACACTAATTACACCGGCACATGCTGAATAATTCAAGCTTCCTTGGACTCAAACACAGATGTCAGTAAGGCTTATTCATGCCCACTAAGCACTGTCCCACACTGGAAGCTCTGCAGAGTGCGTTCTGTCCCTGTTTTCAACACAGAAAATGGGAAATCCCAATATAACTGAGGCTGCCAGGCATGTTGGTTTTTCTGAGCTTGTCTTTTCTCCTGACAAGAAATATTTTCCAGGTGGCATCCAAAAACTCTGCGCTGTAATTTGTGGTGCCCAGGCATGATCATGGATGAAGCACCCAGTGTGCAATATGCGTGACACATCTCATCATTGCCATGCCCATAGCCTGGATGCAGCAGAGAGAAGGCAGATGTAAAGAGGGCAAAATAGATTTTAGATTTCCTGGATGTGCTGGACATCCTGAAAATGTGCTGAACCAATGGCCTATATATTTGCAGTAAATTTGATGTACAGAAGAGCTGGAAGCTCGTGTGCATTTGTGAGTCATCTGGAGAGTACATACACAAGGGGTGGGAACTGCAATTACCTCTCTTAGGGTGACATACAGCACTGTCTGACAGATGTTTGTGAAAATGAAATGGTGCTGCCATTTGGAAAATGGCATTGCCAGAGTCAAATCACTGTCACAGCTCTGTTGAGCTACTTACTTGCTGCAAAGAGGAAATGGAAGAGGAAACTGAGCTCCATGGCTGGTATCTGAATGCAGAAGTAGTGTAGAGATGGTGAGTGATTAGGGCCTTTTTTAAAAGGTTGGGTTACTCTGTGGCTTACAGTGAGAGAAGCAAGTACTGTTAATGAGGAAATTGGACCTATTTTCATTCATCTCTGTAGGTCATGAATGCAACAAATTAGTTATGCTCCTAACTACCAACCCCTGCACATTTCAAAAAACTGGATAAAACATAGGTCCAACAGAGAATGACTGAGTCCAAAGGTCATTTAAGATTGTATATTTAAAGTGTTTAGTGCAGTGACAGCTTTGTTTAAAGGAAAAAAATATTCAGTCTGGCAAGGTTTGAGATAGGGATCTGGAAATTACACTAAAAAACCCCTATGTTAGTGAAGAAATAAATTATTTATTGACGTTTTTCTTTCAGCTATATCAGTTGTCATCTATGCGTTCAGAATAAAGTATAGATCTTTTAACTTTATGAAAATTTTAGATAAGATTCAAGATCATCAAGACAACAGAGAGGAAGTAGCTCAGAAAGATGTTAAAGACAATTGCGTCAGCCTTAAAATAAGCAATAATTTAATTAAGAATAATAAAGCTAAATTTCATCCACCAGCCCACACACTCAAACTATATTAAAGCAAGAACTCAGGCTCTCTTTTAATTTTTCATCATAATAGAATATTTGGTACCCACTCTTCTACCTATGCAATATCTTTACTGAAAAATTCAATCTTGGCTGAAATTAAATCCCTTTTGAAATAAGGTAAAATTTCATTCCCATGTTCTGAACAACTGACTTCACACAGGCCTCAAAGAGGGGTTTTTATTCAGGAAAGAGATAGTGAAAGAATAAAATAAAATGACCAAGACAGGTTTTACTCACCTGTAGGAGTTTGCATCTGAATCTCAAAATGGCAGTCACCACTGCTGTCTCCCCTCAAGCAGGGAGGATAACAATGCTTTTTTAATGAAAGAACTGCACACACACAACTAAATGTCATTCTCAGTCAGGCATTTATATTCCATTTCCCTTGACTAATTTATTATTTTTTTCTTTAATTTCATGATGGATGATTTTAGACTTTGGGAGAGTCTGTACAGCAATGTTGTGGCCGGATGTGTGTATCACAAGAGATAATTGTCATGTGCTCTTCCTCATTTACACCTCTAGATTTGCCATCTGCCTCCTGGCATCGGAAGAGAGTCAATGAAATATTTCTGTTCTTCAAACACTGAACAAGAAACTTGATTAGTAAAAGGAACATTGTATTAACCTCAAAGCTACTGTTCTCCTTTTTCCATTTTACTGCAGAGTTGTTCATAAAATTCCTCTCTGCCTGGCTTCTTACTGCAAGCCAAGATAAACAGTTTACAACACTGTCACAGCAACCACTGCACTCTTTTATTTACATTGCCTTTAGGCTGATAAGAAGTGTGATCGTTTTCTGTTTTCTTATTAGTCACATTACCTTCATTTGGCATTTGAAAGTTGTTTATTCTAACTGAGCAATTGTTAATCAGTCAAAAGGTTCTTTCATTAATGTACTTAATACTTCCTCCCAGCATATTCTTATTACTTTTCTCCTTCAAATATTGCTTCATTTTTAAGTTTATACTCAAACCCTCTGATCTAAACATAAAGCCCTAGGAGGCTTTATTATTGTTGCAGTTATTCTTTTCTCTCTATCCAGTGTTTTTACTGAATCTAATAACTTGATCTAGCAAATCAAATGTAGATTGTAACAAACATTTTAGAAGTCAGGCTACTGGAGCTTTTGGCACAACATAGGATTTGCGGTATGGAGTTTCAGAGGCATTTTTGCCCTTTACGTATCTTTGAAGTACATTTTGATATCCTATTAAGAACTATTAAGAGAGGGTTTTATTTCCAGCTATGTTGTTCTTTCAGCTTTGACTTAAACTGGAGTGGGATCAAGTCTTTAATCCCGAATTTATTCTGAGAAATTAAAGATCAGAAATTAAGAGTTGTTATCTTAGACAACATGCTCAGATACTTCCAAGGAGTAAACAGCATACAATACTTACATTGCAGAAGCATTTTTCACGTGTACTCTTTCTGGCCATTGGAAATTAGTACAGTCAGTAGTAGTTTATTTTACCTCTTGCATCATTTCTTCAGAAGCAGTATGTGGCCCCTGCTAGAATTTGCTGATCCTGTTTTAAATAGAGTTCCTTGTTTTAGTAATCCATAAGAAACCTATCCAACAGTTTTACACCGTCAGACACAAAAGTGCACACACACACAAACACACACACACAAATATGGGTTTTTTCTATGGTTTCAGGAACATCTATGTCATTGTTATGTTAGAGTGAGTGTATTGGTAATTTTTATTATGACACACAATTTCAATGGTTCAGGAAAATACAGACTTTGTCTTTCAGAACAAGCCAGGCTGATGAATTATCTTCCTCTTCCTGGGACATCTCCAGACAGGAAATAGTTAACATATTGGAATCAGCGTTATCCGCAACATGCAGCAAATCCTAATTATCCTGGAAGATGAACAGCTCACTTGTTTTTCACTGAAGAGTTTAGCAAGTTCTATTATTCTGTTTAGAACAGGCACAGAGAAATAGGCAAAAGCCCAACATCATGCATAGTACAAAACAGAGCAATGAAGTGACTGCAGCTCTCCCTGATCCTAAATAAGCAACTCAGTCAGGTATCTGTCCTCGTTCCTATACTCCAGATTCAAAGTACAACTCTTCTGTTTTCCAGTAATAACTTATTAGGATACCTTTCCTACTTTCAGTTCACTTTGAACATGCTTTGAGGTATAATTCTTTCTCTGCTCTTAAACTAAAAATATATCTTCCTTACTGATATTCTGGTTTTGTCTTTAAATAAAAAACATTGTCATTATACTTAGCAACCTGCATTCCTCAGTCACCTTTCTTTTGTTTGTTTTGTCTGTTATCCAGTGTGCTGAACTTGATCCTCCAAGACTATATGAAATACCTATCAGTGAACATTCTCTCTGATTTTATGTTTCCCAAAGATGTGAAATTTAGTTGTTAACTTGAACCAAAAAATACATGCTATCTGTAGAAAATATCAAGGATGAATACAGTGCTGTTACAGGATCCAGATAATACAGAATCTTTTCTAGAAATCATGCTGTATCTGAATACAAAATAATGCTTAAGTAACCTCTCCTGGATATATAAATAAAGATTTATAGAAGCACAACAAAAACTAAAAAAAAACCCAAAACAAACAAACAAAAAACCCAGAAAAAACCAATTACAAAATTCTGGGATTACTCTTAGAATGTCATTGCTGATGCACACACACACCTTGTGAATGAAGTTGCAGGAGTTCTGACCCTCTCATTCTGCCTTGTGGGCCACCTTTTGTGCCCAGCCCGTGCTTTGGCAGCTTTGGGAGGAACCAGCTAAATCCCCATAGACAGTTATTACCAAGGAGCAGCACATCCTGTGGTGTTGAGCTCACTGTCAGCAGGAATATCCATGTATGTAGCATAGGATGGAAAAGACTCAGAAAGGTCTTACTAAAACCTTTACAGGTAGGTTGCTGCTCAGAATGGACCTCTATACCCCCAAGGCAGGAGCCACCTAAAATCAATTTTTATCGCAAGATCCTTAAAGGCTTTTTTTAATGACCAATGCCTCATTCAACACACCACAGAGCACAGTCCCCTGAAATAATCCATCTTTCAGAGATGTGGAGAGAGTGAGTCCATTTGCATCAGATGTGTGCAGTTTCTCCAGTTGCAACCTGGGGATAATATTTTTTGCTTCTAAAAATCCTGAGGTCTGTTCTTTGAACACTTTTAGCATTGTTTTCTACAGCACCTTAGTTATTTGGCAGTTGCACACATAAAAGGAAAAGGTGTTGCTATCATTATAGGGGAAGGAAGGGAGGAGGCACACATACATGAGTGCCATACTTTTACTTGCTTTTAATTTGTCTCAGCCTTTCTTGAAATTTAAAAGAAATTCAACACTGTGTGGAAGATTCAAATTTCAGGAGAATTTTAATGAATAACTAATGATATCAAAAAACTTACCTAGAATAAATATGTACAGCTATTACATATTTACTCTGCATTCATTAAAGTCTTTCAGGGTGATAACTTCAAATAATTTTGAAGAAATGATTGGAATTTAACATCTCCATTAATAAATCATATAAGAAAAATCTTGCTTGATTGAACAGTGTAATTATTGTCAAAATGAAACCTCTTCAGACACTATTTTTTTCCTAAGTATTCTATCAAATTAAAAATTGTAAGAAGTGCATGATACACTGAAGAACATTATGTGATACAAAACAGTGCAGTGGAGAAAAGTAATGGTAATACACAGGCTGTGCCACTTCCCAAACAAAAGATAATAACAGTTAGTCAAACAGTTGGCAAATAGACTCCACACTTACTGGAACACATGCACTTCCAAGGAGCAGTTTATTCCAAAGCAAAAAGTGACAAAAGTAGTCTAGTTGAACTGGTTTTCAAAAATTCTATTAGTTTTTATTCACTATGGAGAAAAGCAAGGTTATTACTTTAAATAACCAAATCCCAGACATCTATGGTAGGTGGGATGACTGTCACCTAGGATTTCTAGGTCCTAAAGTCCAGGTATATACCTTTGGAGCTGCATACATTTATGTTTAAAACCCCCAAAAACTCTCTTGCATGTATTTCAGTAATGGATACATACATTTACAGATAACTCAGGAGTGAAAATATTGAAATAATGATGTAGGTCCTAAATTCTCTTCTAAATTTCTGGAAATCACATTATTATCAACTACACAGTACAAAGAGGTGAGATAAAACTCTTCAGCTGTCAGAATAAATGCATTAGTGACTACCCAGTTCAGCAGTTAAGAAACTGACAGTTACATAGAATATCACAACAGTAATTGGCTGTGAGGAAAAACTAAAGTAAAATTAAAATAACTGTGAGAAAAAAGAACAAAACAAAATTAGAACAAAAATATATAGGAAAACAATTTTTCTCAGCAGACAAAAATACAATATATCACCATTTTAAGTTATCATACTGATATGAACTGCATATTTATCAAAGACAATCTACCTATTCTTTAAACAAATTCCAAAGATTTTCCAAAATTTGGATTTGTGCCCCTGAAGCCACATACTCTCACTTCAGGAAGAGTAGTGATGAATATACAAGCTTTAAGAGAATTTTCCTTAGGTGCACTGAAGGTGCACTATACAAGTGCAAAGTGGAAAATTACTGGCACAGAACTGCATCCTAAAATTCTGGGAGTCACAGTGTTTCTTACACAGTGCTGTGGCTAATCTTTCACTTTTCACTTTTAAAACTTGAGACCTCTATGCCCAAATACAACGTATTTCCCCTTTGCCACCAGACAAACTAATGCCTAACAGTGTGTATTCCTGTGACATGTAAAAGCAGTTTCTATTTTACTTTGAGAAAGAAATTTCTGATTTGCATTAGTAAAAATTAAGTGAAGAATAGAAAATTTACCTTGTGATCGGAGAAAATTGGGAAAATCTAATATTGGGATTTAAAAAATTAACTTCAGACCTGTTACGCAGCTTAAGGTCAGTCCAATGATGAATAACACGTGGTGGATGCAATTTATGTGACAAAGGATGATGTCATATGGAACCATAGGATAAAAACTAGGAGTTCATATATTCATTATTAAACATACAAAAATGAAAGGTGCAAGTTAGATGTTTTTATTCTAATGTGCGAAATCCAAGCAACAAGCACCAAAATACCAAAAAACACGTGCTTTTCAGGCTTAGTTATATTAGCTGAAAAAAAAAATTATTTTCAGTCTAAGCTGAAAAACATCTTATTTGCTATTCTGTAGTTAACAGATTTCAATTCTGAGAATCATCCATTCTCAGGCAAAGTTTCACTAGATATTAAAGTATCTTCAGGGATTTCTTCTGATTGACAATTTAGTTATGGTTCAGCTTTGCCTCATTTGATTGCATGGTTGTTCAAAGGAAGGTTAACTTGACACCCTTCTCTAAAGAAGGATTCAGTCTCGACTCCCTTCATTATTTTTCACCAGATAATCAGGCATTTGCAAAAGCTGAAGACTAAATAATTAATCAGTCAAAGAGCTGAAAACATGGAAAACTAATAAATCAGGGTTTATGTAAGAGTCACAACTCCTGTATGATGGAATATGTGTAGGACCAATTTATATTTTTATTTAGACTTCACCTTTACAGGTACTCAAAATTAATGTCTATAGCCATTTTAAAGGTCAACAGGATTGAGTATACTGATGATTTTGTATACCAATCTGAATTCTTTTTAAAGCTGCACCTGGTGTGAGTGACTTTTGAATCATTCTTTGATCTTTACTGAAATAGATCAGTTAGCAACAGAAATTGCATTTCTCTGAAAATCCCATCTAATATACAGAGATTTCAATCTCTCTTGGAAAGGTTACAAGACATCCAGTTGTGTTAATCCTTATGTAGAATAACTTCTTTTTTTTAATTCCAAGCAAAATAGGCAATATTTTCCTACTAACTTTAAGTAAACATGGATTGTCAACAATATGTGTCTTTAGAGATTTAACCAATTTTTATTGCAAAACCAGATGTCATGTATTTTATTCAAAAGTACTGCAAGGAAATGGAAATGAAAAGGACCGTACATCTAGCAGGAAAAGACCAGAAGGAAAACATGACACTGAAAGATGAAAATGACAGTGAGGTCAGGGGAATTGCCCTGAATATGCCAACACATAAACAGCAGTGCAAGAGGGTACTGTAATGTATCGACACAGCATGAAGAGGTTGCTTGTCCCTCTTTTTGACTGTGCCATGTGTTTGTCTACTCTGACTGCTCAAAGCAGATTTGTTCCCTGGTAAAGACAGTCCAATCCTGCAATAAATGTCCCAAACATTGTGCTGCAAAGGTGGAAGGCTCTTGGGGTATATCTAACACACTGGTAAGAATCCTTTTGGATCATTTTCAAGGGTTGTCAAAAAGATATAGACAGACAACTGGAGAGCTTTAAAAGCCAAAAGAGAAAGAGAGGGGATTTTTAGGTTTTTCCCCCCTATTTATAGTGACGTATTGGCTACCTCTATAGCAGCACAATAAAGAGCATACAGTCTCCTGCCTGAGGATTGCTGTGCTAGCAATTAAACTGTTACTAGGAGCCCTGTTTCAACTAGAAAACTCTCAAACAAATCCTGGACGTGCATCAAAGGTTTGTATGGGCCAGGAATCACTTCCACCAGGCTGGCTGACTAAGGTCATCCTCTTTAGGTGGGTAAGAGCATTAATGGTATAGACATAGGTCATATTGTGCCAGCTGGACACAAAAAACTACTCTGGATTGGTTTTTTGTTGCTGTTTTCAAACTTCATAAATGTAACCATTGGATTGAGCTGGTCTGTCGCCCGGGTTTTTGTAAGCCTTCTGTTTTTAACCTTGGAGTCAGATTCTTTCTCACACAGTTTCATGTAAATAATAGCCAGTGTTTACTTAACGGTATTTTCTGGTTTTCATTCCTTTTGTGATATGACAACTTTGATGAGCACCTTTCTGCTCCAGTGGGATTGAGAAGGAAGTGACATGCTCTCCAATCCCTTGTGGAATTGGGACGTGTATAAGAATGAAATAATGTAAATAAATCCATCCATTTTCCTCTTTTCTGCTGAACCTGGCAGGTGTAAAAGCCTCTTTATTGTGTCTCCGCAGACACACTGGTCCAATAGCTTGTCTGTAGCAATGACAAATGGAAAATGTTTAGGGAAAGCATTTAAAAAGCAGGAAAAGTACAGTGATATATCCCTTGGTGTATCCTGTTTTCTTCCAGCAATCAAACACCTAGGGGATTTAATGAGTCACAAACTGCAACCAGAATCATTGATTTTAATAGCTTTGTCTTCTTCCTTCCAGCCATTTCCAGCTTGGCATTTCCCATTTTCTTTAGGTTTAGTTTTAAATTGAGATATTTGGCCAAGAGGGGAGCACAACCTTCCTGTCTTCCAGTTTATGAGACCAGGTATGCACGAGCTGCATTGGGTCACACCAGCTCCAGTCAATGCAATGGGCTGGATCCAAAAAATTCAGTTCTGGAAAGATCCAAGTACCTGCCTAATCTGTTTGACTTCTCAATCAGTGGTCTGCTTTGGGCTCCCATGCTGAAGAGAAACAGTCTCTCCCTATGACAAGGTGACAGAAGTTCCATCTTGCAGTAGCACTTAAATAATCGAAAACTTGCATACTTGAAATTCACGTAAGCAATTTCTGATTTTATTTCAAAGTTGGATATTTCATTTCCAGATTTAATCAGCACTATTTTGCCAGCACTATGTGTTTTCTGGATTTTGTGGATTTTTCATGAGCTCTTCCAAAGCTACCTTGGCTGATAAACTTGTAAAGATAATTAAAATCTTTCATATAAATAATTTATTTTGAAGATTACTTGTTTTCCAGTTTAATTAACATCTCTGTATGGAGTTGAAAGTATGACATCTGCCTGTAAAAAATACAATTTTTCCTAAGTTCAGGAGTTGGTGCCATTGCAGAGAGAGAGGGCAGGGACCTTAGCAGAGGAAAGCAGGCAAGAGAGCTTTTGAATATATGAGAGGAGAAAGTAGTCTAGGAGAAGAGCAGAGGCTGATGATCTGAAAGGAGAAGTCACAATCTGTTATTAATTACTTCTTAAAGATAAACGTAATGTGAAAAATACTTTTGACTATAGTTCCCATACAATTTATATAAAGGCAGTTTTTAATACTCTTTAAAACCTAGATTGGGTCTTATTGGATGCAGGAGACCATGACGAAGAGGAATCTAGCAGAGATAAAGTACTAGTGGCCCCTGGACATGAACAGTGCAAGCAGCAGGTAACACTGCTGGTGGACGCCACCGTCATCTGTGTGTCTGATCACTTCAGGGGGGTTAACATTCCACCTGGGGCACTTATGCTACTGTTTAGCAATCTATGATCCAATGCAAAACACATTTTTTAAACCAAGAGACAAAAAACTGTGCCTTAACAGAAACCTCAGCTCTGCACAGTCGTTCTTTTACTTGTGTTAAAACCCAGTTTTGTTGATAACAGTTTTTAAATGTTTTTCCAAACACTGCGTCTTTACGTATCTAGGTGTAAGACTTTGTGTCATACTTCCTAGTACAAAAGAAATCAAATTGTAAGTAAATCACTCAGGGCAAATATGTTACTTATAGACTTCTTCTTCATGACAAATAACAAACAAACTGGTTACTAGTCATATTTTAATTAATCTTGAAAGAATATAGTAACATAGGCTAAGATGAATACTACGCTTACCTAACCAGGAAGGTTGATTGGTGTTATGGCCTAGGCTATGAAACCTTTATTTTACCAGCAATGTCATTACTTACTTTTTTTTTTTNTTTTTTTTTTTTTTTTTTTTAAATACAGAAAAAACCCTGTATTTTTATTTGATTTTGTTTCTAAATTAATTTTCCATCTCAGCTGTTAAGGAAATGAGATGTGAAAACAGTTCTGTACTGTGTGTGAGCACATTCTCAGTCTAGCTGACATTGTTGCAAGGCTACATTTATCTGTTTTTTTCCACCAGATGAATAAAAAATCTGTGCAAATTAATCCTCTTTTTTTTTCCTCTTTCCATTAATAGAAAACATTTAAATAGATTAAAAAGATAAATTTCAGTTTGGAATGTCAACAGTGCCCAGGAAGTCATAAACCGTCAGTGACCCAGGAGGCTAAGCAGTATATCACTGAGATTTGGAAATGTCTCTCAGGATTTGCAAAATCCTCTGTCACATTACAAATATGTGCCCTCTGCACAGTTAAGAGGACTGGCTCACTCATCTATGTGTCACACCTGAAACAATATGATCCTAATTTCGACTTCACATCAATTTCAATTTACTGTAGTTGCAAAGACTCCAGTAGAGTTATTTCAGAAGTACACATATGCAGCTGAACCAATGCACACAGCTCTCTAATATCACTGCAGGAGCTCATCTTCATTATCCCCCACATTTCTTCTCTCCTCTCTCATTGTACTCAAGAGTTGCCTCTGTTTCTTCTATATTTCAAACTCTCTGGAACAGACTGCTTATTTATACTTTTCCCGTCATTGTTTCTGGACATTTCTGTAAAGTGAATCTGAAATAATAACAGTATTCAGAGAGTGTCTAGACAAGAAAGAAGCAATTACTGAGCCAAGGCCCTTGCATGATCATGCACTGCCTACCAATTGCATAAAAATCATCTGACTTCTCACTGGAACATATTGTTATTTTTCAGTCACGTGAGAGGTTTGTTGTCAGTCAAAAGCTGATGGCAATCTGATCCATAGGATCATTTTGCAATTTCTCCTCATGCCCATAACATACCCAGGCAGCCCATCTCAATCAGAGCACAACAAAATGCAGTATCCCTTTGGTGTCCTCACTCTTTGTGCAGCTTGCTTTGGCTGACCACCAATCCACACTTACTGCTCCCTGCACTTCTATCTGAGTGTACTCACTAGCAATAGAGAAGGGAACACTGGCATGCCTTCCAGGTCATCCAAACTGATGGATGCTTACTTTCTATATTTTTCTGCAATATCAAGTGCTTTCATTTTTCAGAATTTGTTTTAGAAAAACAGATCTTCTTTCAGACATCTCTGCATAGACTAAAGAAAAAAAAACAATCAAAATTCTATTTTGTAGTGGTATTCAAGGTTTTGTGCATTTGTTCTCATTTTGTATCCAACAAGCCTGAGATACTCGATGTTTTCAACTTTCCCATCATTCAGGTAGAGCCCAGAGACAAAAATCCCCACTGGGATAGGTAATAACAATGTTCAAGGTGCCTTGAGGTACAACTAGAAAACAAACTTTCCAAATATTCGTCTGTACGTGAAAAAAACAGCTTGAATTTTGAATGCTAATTGGCAGCATCTACTTGTGTGTATGTCTGCTGGGGTGACTGTCTGAAACTGAGTTTTTGAAACTCTTCAACTTCCAGGCAGAAGACTTGGTAGATACAGCTGTTGCAGCTAGTTGCAAATTTTGATGATACTCAGACTGCACAAAGTGACATATCCTGAATCCTCCAGCTAATAAGAAAACATGAGGCAGAATCATCAGTTAGAAGGGTAATCATGTGTTGTCCTTCCACAAATAAGGTATTTAGACTGGGAGAATGGGAGACTTGGGGACCAAGAAAGAAGAGCTTGTGCCAAAAAGAAGTGGTCTCAGGAAAGAGAAGGGAACTGGAAAGCAGATGATAATCCTGGCTGAAGAAAAGGACCTGGAGGTGGGGAGCACACATGCTGGAGATCAGAGTTGTGTGGAAATGAATGCTGGGATGGCCAGGGAGCTTGGCCTGTGATGCCAAAATCTGGCACCTGAGAACTGTAGAACACTCATCATTCTGCGTGAGTGCCTGGAGCAGCAGTGACCTCGCTGCGGGGAAGGGAAGTCGGGACCTGAGGTAGCACAGCACTGTGAGGAGAGGGTGAGTCAGTCACTGACTGAGAGAAGGAATGTGTGAAATGAGCAGCATGGTAAAGGCTCTCATCTTGTCAGTCCTTAAACAAGCTCCAGCATCCAGGTCAACCACAGAGTGTGGTTCAGTCTGCCTCACCTGTGACAGCTCTCTACCAGGCTGTCCTTATTTGCTTTCATCTACTTTCTGTCTTTCTTCCTACCTGTTGGCTGAGTTATGTATGAAAACCATCCATTTCAAGAGTCTCCATCTCCTGCAAAGTGTTTGTCAAAAACATCCTAACTATTTAGGCAGTGAACCATTGTAGAAATTCTTTCATTTCCAAAATGAATTCAGAAATTTGTGCTATCTTACTAGCTGCTGCATTCTCTCTATTAGGATCTGTTGCTTGCTTGCTAATTGTTTCCTAGGAGCCCTGAATGACTCTAACAAAGGCAGCACTTATTTCTCCTGAGTTTTAGGCCCACACACTTAATTGTTTCACTATAATACACTTTACTATGTTCTTCTTCAAAAAAGGTCATCCAACACCACCTGTAAGCAATCACATTTCAGGTGCTGCAGTTGCTATTATTTTCCTCTTTAGGAATTGAAATGTGTGAATAATGTCAAGAGGAAAAAGCCTATTCAAATTATTAAATAGAATTAGCTAACTTGACACTTCATAAATGTAGAGAAATTCTGGGGGGAAATAAAAGACCACAAGCTTTTTAATCTGGAAAAAATTTTGTCCAGTGCAAGGAAGAGATGACAGGAGTTACACAAATTTTTGTTAAAAAAACCAAAATTTAAATTAATCCAAATAACATAAACCTGATTTAACTGTACTGTTTCTCTCCACGTGAACATTTTGTTTGAGCTACCCAGCTGTCTGTCAATGCTAGCCTTTCAAAATTTTGATTGGCAAAATACCTACCATGCTTACTGAAATTTAAAAAAAAAAAAAAGGCAACAAACTTTTACATAATTCGAAATGTTGCATATCTTGATTTGTGACACTATGCAATGAGACTTAATATTTCTGTCAATGGCATATGCAACTCCTCTGCCAATTGTTACTTAATTAACCTCTGCCAGCTATCATTAAAGCTGGACAAAGAATTTTAAAGAACAGAAAATTCAGCAGAAATTTGGCTTCTGTCATCTCAAACTTCGCAAATTTTACTCTAGTTTCATCCAGTCCCTTCAAGTGAGAGTCCTATGTTCAGATTTGGTTTGGTAAAAGTAACAGTTGGTGATATTTCCTGCTATTCTCCAATAGTTCAGTGGTTCAAACACTCTCAGAGGAAGACTCTTCTGATTTGTGTCCATGGTTTGTAGAGCCCTGGGAAGGATTTTAGTATAGCTTTTCTTCTCTTTCTTCTCAGTCAAACGGATGGCCTGCTCAGAGCCTTCAGAATCAGGCCTTTGCTCAGTCCCACATGTTGAAACCTTTCAATTTTTCATGTTGGAAATGTAAATAGTCAGAAGCTGCTAAAACCAGTAGCTGGGCTGATTGCCCTTTCCCACCACCCATGCAAAGCAAGACTATCTGCTAAGGACTCCTAAGGTATCCAGGAAGGGTGAATGTTCTTCAAGAAGGAAATCCTGAAGGAGCAGGAGCGGCTGTACTCATGTGCCAAAAGGCAAGGCATCGGAGAAGAAAACTGACCCAGCTGAACAGAAGGATTTGTCTGGGTCTCAGAGGGAAAAAGGAGACTTATGATCTTTGGAAGGAGGGGCAGGCAACTTAGGATGTTGGGAGATTATGCAGGGGAAAAATGAGAAAGACCGAAGACCAACTTGAACTTAGCCTGGTTACTGCTGCAAAAGACAATTAAACCATTTTTATAAATGCATTACCAATAAAAGGAGGGCTAATGAGGTTCTCAATGCTTTTTTGGATTCATGGGGAAACAATGACAAAGGATAATGAAAAGGCAGAGATACTTAATGCCTTCATTGCCTCAGTCTTTAATAGTAAGAACAGCTGTTCTTCAGGTGCTCAGGTCCCTGGGCTGGAAAATGGGATGTGGAGCAGAATTAAGCCCCAATAATCCAAAAGGAAATGATCAGCAACCTGCTGCACCACTTAGACATCCAGAAATCTATGGGGTGGGATGGCATTCACCCTAAGGTTCTGAGCGAGCTGGCAGAAGTGTTCACTGAGACATTTTGAATCATTTACCAGCAGTCCTGGTTGAACCCTTCTGATAAATATCCTTAGTTTAATTATTTTCTAGAACACTTTTGTAGAGTTAATTTTTCCTCCAAAACTGTTTTCAAACAAGTTAGTGTATATTACTGACCTTGATTTTTCAGACCCAGTTAGATTACATTTATCATCAGTTCCTATATTAATTTTACATTTGGCTGTTAATGTCACTGTAAGAAACTCAGCTACAAGGGCACTCTGGGAAATGATTCAATAAGGAGATGCACACACACTTCCTTGTCTTCTATCTTCTCTCACTTTCATTACACAAAATACATCAGCAGAAACTTCTTTCTTCCTTCTCTTCCAGCATCATTTCTTCAGGTTTTCATTTCCCTGACATGTTGAATCTATCTAAGACTTGGCCTTTTTTTTGTTATTTTGAGTGTTTTCTATTTCTCCAAAACTTTTGTCCTCTGAAGAGCTGAAGTACTCCTGTTAACTTCTCTAGTTCTTCTAGCTGCTTTAAGTATGTACATTCTTTAAAGATGTCTGCACACTTCAAAAAATCAAAACTATTTTTGGAGAGGGTCTTAATTCAGCATTCCACAAAAACCCTAGGCCCTCTTGCAAATATTTAAATACATTAATTTGTTGTTAAATTAATTAACTGTTAAATCCAGTTAAATTAAATAACTGTTAAAGCCTGTTAAATATTGAAATGTCCTTGTAAACATTTTTATTTTTTGCCATACAATTAAAATATTCTTCTAAGAATTAAATTTTATCATAAAATATAAAAAATAAGAAAATACCATTTAAATTTAATAATAGTTTGCTTCCATTTGATTTTGTAATGAGAAGACATGATAAATTCTATCAAACAGGAAAAAATACTCCCACCATCCATCTTTCTTTTCTCCCAATCCAGACTGATGACCCAGCCCAGATATATTCCATGTCTTCAAAGACAGAGCTCTTCTCCCGATTAATTTGAAAGCACTGATCCTACAAAAAAAAAAAAAAAAAAAAGAAAGAAAAGGTATGGTTTCACTTCTACACCTAAAGCCCTTCTGGGTCCACGGGATCTTGTTCACACCTACAATAAAACACAAACTGTGTATTGTATGCTGAGTTTATGCAGTGCCTGCTCCTGTGATAGGAAAATCTTGATGCATTACTTATGAAGGGAAGTTGTAGGAGAATCTATGAAGCACTGTTTTGTAGAATAAAACCGTAGCTACAAAAATGAAGAATTCAAGGACTAAATGTTTAAAGTACATTTTGGTTGGGATTTTACCAGAAAAAATAATCCCCCAAAAATTATATGAAGTTGCACAAATTAGAGTGGGTTTTAAAATTTAGCTATTCCTCAAACACTCTCCCTGCTTAGATATGTCCTTGTGAATTCTGAGTGGTTTTAAAAATTAGAAAGATTTTACTGACTGTGCCAAATAAAGGAAATAAAGAATCCACTGCAATACAGCCAGAAGCCAGGTCTCCTTTGGTCTGAGAAGTAAATCAGAGCCTGGGGAAAAAAGAGAAATATTTAAAGAGTCTGGCTAATAAATCACAGAATCAAAGAATATTTTGAGTTACAAGGGATCCACAAGGATCATCAAGTCCAACACTTAAGTGAAATGACTGCACAGGTATCGAACCCATGACTCTGGCATTAGTGTCATGCATAAGAACCTTTTTGCACCAGCTCCACTGAAATGGTTCTCCCTCTTCTTTGTACAGGTGGACTGATGTTAACAGAGGAAGGCTTGTGGGAATTTTGTCCTTGCTTTTATCTATTTAGAAAGTTCTCAGTCCATAGCCTAAGAAAGTTTTGGGAAGATATTCGTCTGTCCTTGCTTGCTAAGGCCTCAGTTATGATGATATCAAAGCCAGAATTCAAAATTATGGTAGACAGGTCTGGAGTATATTAGATTGATGCTTTTTATAGCTGCCTTTCCTCTTTTTCATTGTTTTCACTTTTCTTCTTCAGTAACTTATTATGTTGCCTCAACACACAGGGCTGTGCTCTAACAGAGCCAATAGAAGATATTGCAGTGATAAAAAGCTTGCCAGAAAACCCATGCACACCTTGCCCACAAGAATCTTAGACCTCCTTCAAGACTTCCTGGTACCACAATATACTGATCTGGTCAAAAAGGTCCCCAGGGCAATTTCATATGTGATGAATTTTGAATGTCCACTGAAGTGAACCCATCACTTTCTGAGCTGCTAAGGCAAAAGCCAGAGTCAGTAACCATAGCTGTCTGCCAAGTATACCAAAGAAATCTTTTAAACATTTACAGGAAAAAAAGATATTTGGGTAAATTAAAAAGAAATTTATTCTAGAAAAAACATCATGTCATAAGCAATACAAGTATTAGCTGTATATCAAAGAGATTAATTAAAATTCAATTAAGGAATCAAATTAACTTTTTAGCAAATTACAAGGGGTTAGGATTTCTGTTAAAAGTCATTACAGATTGTTAGCAATTAATTTATGTCACTTAGTATTGACGTGTAATTAAGTTCAAAAAGTAACTGTTATTTCCAGTGGAAGAGCTTTCCTGATTATGTTATGAAACTTAATCAGGTATAGGAGCCACAAAGGCATTCCCTCTCTCTCTTAACAAGCAGCAATCTATATTGTCTGAGCTTAACAGGCAATAGTTTAAATCTACATAGTTTTAAACCAATTACATATCTTGTCTTTTATTTATGAAAGCATGCTTTTGGCTGTATAATTTCTCCCAAGAAAATTTCTATCAAACTAAATTACAGGTTGGAAATAGATGCATGAATCAGAATAGGTAGATACAAGTTCTGAAACAAATACCAAGCAATTTGTATTTACGTTGAAATAACAGGCTAAGCTAACCATTAAACTTAAACATTTTATTTATTTCCTAGTTCTAGTGTACTTTATATTTTGAACTGGAGAAAATGTGTTGTTAACCAATATAGTCATAGCATCTTATATTTTCCTATTTCCAAATGACTCTTTTAAAAACTGTTGCCAAAATGGATTGTTTATTATGGCAGAAAAGACCATGAGGTCCTGAAGGTTAATAAGGCAACCATGAGAGAGCAGTGTACCCTCCTGGCAAAGCCCCCTCTCCTCCATTCAATACTTGTTGTCCTGTTTTTTGCTAAGCCTTCTGTTATAACCTTGGAGTCAAAGAATTTTCACGCAGTTTCATGTAAATAATGGCCAATGTTTATATAACCATCTTTTCTGTTTTTCATTCCTTTTGTGATAAGAGAAAGTTTAATGAGCATCCTTTTTCTCCAGTGGGATTGAGGAGGAAGTGACGTCCTCCAATCCCTTGTGGAGTTGAGAATCCCATAAAGTATGATAAATGTAAATAAAGTCTCTCTTTTCCCTCTTTTCTGCTGAACCTAGCAGGTGTGAGCGTGTCCTTTATTGTGCTTTTACCAGCACAAATACTAGTGAGGCACTGGCTGGATGCTGGGTCCATTTCTGGGCTCCCCAGTACAAAAGACATGGACATACTGGAGTGAGTGAGTGAGTGAGCCCAGCACTGGGCCAGAAGGATGTTTGAGACTGTAACACCTCTCATATGGGGAGAGGTTAAGAGATGGGACTGTTTAGCCTCAGGAAGGGAAAGTTTAGGGGGATCTTATCCAATGAAAGATGGTGGGTGTATAGAAGACAGAGCCAAACTTTCCTCAGTGGTGACCACTGAAAGAGAATCATAGAATAGCATCATATAATCATAGAACAGTTTGCTTAGGAAGGTCCCTTGAAAGGGACCAATGAAGGGTGATCTAGTCCAACACTCCTGCAATGAACAGGAACATCTTCAACTAGATCAGGTTCCTCAGCATCCTGTCCAACTTGGCCTTGAGTGTTTACAGGGATAAGGCATCTAACTGCTCTCAAAAACCTGTTCCATTATTTTACCACCCTCATAGTAATTTTTTTCCCTTATATCTAGTCTGAACATCTCCAGATCTCTCAACCTTTCTACATAGGAGGGGTGTTCCAGCCCTCTGATCATTTTTGTGGTTTTTCTCTGGACCCATTCCAAAAGATCCATGTCTTTCTTGTGCTGGGGACCCCAGAACTGGATGCAGTCCTCCAGGTAGGGTCTCACAAAAGTGGAGTACTGAGAGAGAATCTCCTTCCTCAACCAAATGGGCATTCTTCTTTTGCTGTAGATCAGGATACAGTTGAATTTTTGGGATGTGAGTGCACATTCCTGGCTCAAGTCCAGCTTTTCATCCAACAAGAGGCAATGGGCACAAATTAAAAGATAGAAAAATAAATCTGAGCACAAGAAAAAACTTTTTGATTGTGAACATGGTTGAAAAATAGAATGAGATATCCAGGGACGCAGTGAATTCTCCATCCTTGGAGACAGGCAAAATCCAATTGAATGTGATTCTGGGCATCCTGTGTTCTGAGCAAGGACAGTGGGATAGATGATCTCCATGGGTCCCTTTCAAGCTGTGCTACTTTGTGATTCTGCAAATAAAAGTAATTTCCAGTGTCTGAGCACAATCTGTGGAGACTATTGTGATTTTTCTATTGATTCCAAAAGGGCATGGCCAGACCTAATGGATGGGTTGGTGGCCTTGTAATACTCTGAGCTTGTTAATGTAGTGAATTCAAAGTTGCAGAACAACACTGGTGTGCTTAATTATTCTGTTGCCTTAAAGGTCAATACAAAAATGGTCTGGAATAGTGAGAAAAACACACTTCAGATTGTAAATGATAGCTGTGAGCTAACAGCCATGGAGCTGACCTGTCTGAACTAATGGAAAGATAATTATTTCTCAGAAGTTCTGTGTGTGAATTAACCTTGATACAAAATGAATGACACATGCCTGAATTTACAGGAAACAGAACTTTAGGTTCATGATACTGAGTTCTTGCAGCTGACTATTCTAAAATCTATTGCTCAGTTAAGGAAGTCTCTCCCGTAAAGGAAAAAATTTTCTTCTTTCTAAGACATTTTTCTTCTCTAAAGCAATGGGAGCTTTCAGCAAGAAAACTACCCTCAAAGGCTATGACTACTAAGATCCATTTGTTTTACTTGCTTCAAACTTACATTGCATGAAAATGAGATGGCTAAATGCAGAGTTTTACCATGTTTCATATTTTTTTGCAGCAAAGGATTCAGAGTCCAGAGAAACGTGAGCATATTACAGAATGCAGCACTGACATATACTGCCTTTTTATTCTTTACCCATTGCATTATCCTGTAAAATCTCTTTTTTTTTCCTATCCCCTGTCCCTCTCGCCCACCTCAGAAATCTTGATCAAGGTCAGACTCATATGAGTGGATTAAGGCTTAGCATTAAATCAGACTCAGCTGTCTCTCTTGGGATGCAATATGCTTTCATTTAATTTACCATCCAATCCTGAGTAAGACTTTTAAATAGCAGTCCACCTCCCTAGCTCTAAACACCTGACATTTCTGAATTTCTCAATTTTTTTTGCCGCATCATTTGGCAATTTTATTTTTTTTTTCTTAAGGGAGGATTTATTTGCTTAGCCAGAAATTTAGGGGCTGAGTGGAATATTTGCAAGTAGGTACGTTTAAAGTATTTAATCTTAGTATCTCTACTACTAGTAACAGCAAGACAGAAAGTTTTGAAGATTTTGAAGCTAACCCTCCTGAGAATAATACTGTAAGAAAGTTAATTGTACACTTTTGCGAGATGTCTATACTAGATTATCAAGAAAGTAAACCTCAGACCATTATACTGACCATATCAGTATAAAACAGTAACTCTGAGCAAAAGATTACAACTCATAGAATCACAGAATCATTTTGGTTGGAAAAGGCTTTTGAGATCATCGAGTCCAATCTATGACCTAACACCACCTTGTCAACCAGACCATGGCACTAAGTGCCGCATCCAGTCATTTCTTAAAACTCCTCCAGGGACAGTGACTCCAGCACCTCCCTGGGTAGTTCCCAATCACCCTTTCTGTGAAGAACTTCTTCCTAAACCTCCTCTGTCACAGCTTAAGACTATTCCATCTCATCCTCCTGCTGGTTGCCTGGGAGCAGAGACTGATTCCCACCCAGCTACAACCTCCTTTCAGGCAGTTGTTGGGAGCAATAAGGTCTCCCCTGAGGTTCCTTCTCTCCAGGCTGAACAACTCCAGCTCCCCTAGATGCTCCTAATATGAATTACTCTCCAGACCCTTCACCAGCCTTCTTGCCCTTCTCTGGACACGCTCCAACACCCTTCTCAACATCCTTCCTAAACTGAGGGGCCCAGAACTGGACACAGTACTCAAGGTGCGGCCTCACCTGTGCCAAGTACAGGGGAAGAATGACTTCCCTTGTCCTGGCCACACTATTCCCAATACAGGCCAGGATGCCGTTGGCCTTCTTGGCCACCTGGACACACTGGTGGCTCATGTTCAGTCTGCCATCACTCAGTACCCCCAGGTCCTCTTCTGCCTGGCTGCTTTCCAGCCACTCTCTCCCCTGCCTGTACTGCTGCATGGGGCTGTTTTGGCCAAAGTGCAGGATCTGGCACTTGGTTGTCGTGGTTATACTGGATGATGAAATGCTGCGACCTTCCCAAAAGCACCTCTAAGGAAGCCTCTCCATGCAGCCGTCACGCTTGCACGCACACACGTACACTCACACACCAGATTGCTTCTTGACAAATCGATGGCAAAGAGGTAGGAAGGGTGTTTGTGTGCAACTCCACCGCACTGGTTTATTTGAGCTCCATGTGTGAAGTGGAGGCAGGGGAAAAGAGGTTAGAGGATGTGGAATTCCTGGTTATATAAGGGGGCAGGGAAAGCATCAGGGATAGGGCTGGTACATAGGTGGGACCTTGACGTATAAGGGAAAAAGGGGCAGGGAAATCAATGGGCCAGTCAGGGAAACAGAACTGGGGTACATTGGCATGGTAGGACAAAGCATCCTGGGAGGCTTCACCCTAACTTGGGGAGATCTCTCAGGGTCTGTCCCTTTCACTGGCTCCCAGACTTGGTCTTGTTAAACCTCATACTGTTGGATTCAGCCCAGCGACCCAGCCTGGGAGAATTTGAAAATTAACAAAATGGATCATTTTAGTTTTTACCATGAGTAGCTAGTGAAAACTCTTTGGCTTATTTAAAAATTTAAGGTCCAACCTGGTAACAGTTTGCACATATTATCACATATTTTTGCAAATTAAAATGCTTATGCTAAGGGGGAAAACAAAAGATAACATAAGTTATCATGAAGGAAGATAAATTGAGAAAAATAGAGACTAAAAATAAATTATTATTAGCTACAAGTATATTACCATTTAGAACACTTTACTAATATTGCAGAGTGTGTATCACCTGATATCTTCATTAGGAACTAAATATTTTGGTCACACAAATATTATACGCTCTGGTAAGTACCTTCTGTCAAGTTTCATGAAAAATGTATGCAAGACGATGGTAAGATTTTTCTGGCCTTCACATGCCACTCTAACTTGATTTGGTTTTGGCAATCTTCTGTGATCATGCAGTGAGATCCAAAATAGTACTTTGGCATCTGTAGCATAATCCAGAAGAAGTTTAAGGACTTTTTGTTACAACACTCAAAAAAACCTGCTTAGATGATCAAGAGGCCATAACTGCATAAGTTTTCACAAAATTACTTGTTTTTATGCATACCACAGGCACTTACACCACCACTGAGCATGCAAGTATCTTTGGCCCCAGTGTTAATTCAGCAGGTAGACTCAAGGCAATATTAACATGTGATGATCCATTAGGTACATGTGTTATTTAAATTTAAGAAAAGACACCAGAAGAATGGTGCTAGTGACCTTGCATACAATACCCTCATGATAAGATCTCTGAGGATTTTAAGTGGCAAAAATAAGGAATCAAAACAGTAGGACTAAAATATATTTATATTAGAATCAATTAGAGTGCTGTTTTTCCTGCTCCCTGACTTTATCACGCTGGGCTCAAAGAGTTCTCACATCAAAACAACGATCAGTAAGAGTGGCTGACACAGGGAAAGAAGGAGAGCGCAAGAAATATGAGCCTTGGCTGATTAGACACCTGACATCTGTCACTGAGCTCAGAATGCAGAAATGAAAACTGCACCTTCAGAATATCCAAACACCACAGTCTCCAGGACTGTGCACTGTCTAGAAACTTGTTATGTATCAGTTGCAGCTAGTGGCTAATTGTTAAAAAATCTGAAGAGAGTGGAGAACACATGAAAGAACAAGATATTAGATTCTAAAAGAGGAACCCTGTAGATATAATCTCTACTCTTTCTTTCCTCTCTACCCTTTTGGAAGCTCCATCTCACACGTAAGAAGGCATCCAGAAACAACCACTTTGTTTATATCTGAAATCAAAATTCTAGCTGTAAGACACAGTCACAGTTAGCTACAAGTGGTGTAGTGCCACTACTTCTTAGCTTCACATACATATATGTCTGTATGTCCACATATCAATGTACAAAGCAAACATCGAATCCCAGAACCAGCAGCACATCTGTGATGTTTATAGAGTCAATTTACTAACAAGTATTTAGCAATGGAAGGAAAGATCAAAGTAATTTCTTTTTCAAGTAATACAGTCAATTTTTGTTTGTCTATGCTGTTTTTGGAGAGAAGCTATCATAATATATAATCTTAATAAAAATTTTCTGTGCCAATTCCCTGTTTTCTTTATTGATGAAAATCTGAAGTTTCAATCTGTGTTGAATTTAACAATAACTCCCTGAGCTACTACTTTATATTTTGATTTGATGACCATAAAATGTCAGAAATTATATCTTTACACACTTATTCAAATCAATATTGTCCTTGACAAGAGACAACAAAGATCAAATGACACATAGTTGAACATCTTATAGAGAAAAATAGATAATAGCAATTACAGGCACCCAAACGACTTTATCTTGCTACAACTAGGACTAACTATATAAAGGAAAGAGAAAAGTCAGTGGGCTCTCATTAAATAAGTATCAGTCCAGTTTCCCTCATCCTTGTTTATTTATCTTATAGCTCCGTTCACTGCTTTCTGTCCACCCTGCAGATACAGAACAGTAGTGATTTCTTTCTGGTCTTTCCTCTAATGGTCTCAAAGAGTAATCTTTGATCTGAGTATTAAAACAAGGTAAGAAAATATTATGCATTTGCCCTTCTTCAGGTCAACATAGTCACAAACAGGCCAGCTGGACCTCACACTTGAAGAAAACACTCATTTCTCACACACAGAATAACATGAGATAAGCATGAATTAGTACAGTGCTGTCTCCAATACTGATTTCAGCATTTTGTCACCTATAGTTGAAATAAATCCCCCTGCTATGTAGCACATAGGCACCCAGGTCACACAAGTGGTCAGCAAACACCCTGACACAGTGATGATTTATGAGCAGTCTTGGTGCCACCAACTAGCTCCATAAGCCTTGGTTGTTCCATGATGGAGGTACCTCCATCCTGGTGAGGCAGGAGTGGCAACACTCCTCACACATCTCCATCCCTTTGGCTTCCTAGCCTCTGAGGTAATTCTGTTTTAAGTCTGCAAGAGTCCTCCCAGGTATGCTTGGAGGAGTTCTCACTCTTTTGCACAAAAACAAACCTTTCCAGCATACTAACTTTCAGGAAAATGACACTTGCACTCACACCTGCTTCTAAGAGTCCAGGGTAAGGTTACAAAGCCCATCACAGGATTCAAATGTTCATTTCCTTCTGCCTAAGCTGGGAAATATTCTGGGGTCTTATAATTTAGATGTAGAATTTTGATGACTCGGATGTCCTCTTTATCAACATTCATTTCTACAGTATTCCTCTAAAATATATTTCTCTTCCCACAGAACAGGATACACATGCTCTTTTTGTTTTATACTGCGAGTCAAAGTTTAAAATTGAAAGTCTCAAAGATGTCATAAACTGAGGATGCTCAGTTAGAGAAGACTTGAGACTGACCTAATGAAGTAATTTGAATTTCAGGTAAGTTTGTACCTGTAAAGGAAAGTTCCCAATGACAGAAACAGCTGGTCAGAACTGCTAAATGTCAGCAGGTATGGATTGCTGGGTAACCAAAAAATGAAGAGTTTAATATTAGCAATCTTTGAAAACTTTAGGTAACAGGCCTACCATTACACAGAAATAATATGGAAGCCACAAGATCAGAAACCCTGACAATCTAATGTTTTGTCCATTAAAAAAAATTCTTTTTCTTTAGTTAGTTCTCTTATGGGGTCTGGGTCATCCTTCAGAGAATAGAAAATTTGGCAGAAAATGCAGTCTTAGAGTGAAGAGAGTAGGAAGGGATTAAGAGAGAGGATCATAAGAGGAGATTAAACAGAATGCACCTTCACAGAATATTAGTGTATACTGCATCACATGAAAGTAAAGCAGCCTTCGAGTATAAGCACTTTAACCCTTGATTTCAAATAGCTGTCTGCTTTTGAAATTCTCCTATGTGGGGAAGAAAAACTTAAATATATTTGATAAGGTGATATGAAACACCTTTTCTGGTTTGTTTTTCTTTTTGCCTGGTGGAAATAATAATAATAATAATCATCATCATCATCATCAATCATCATCGTAGTAGTAGTAGTAGTAGTAGTAGTAGTAGTAATGTTATCCAAAAGTCTTCTCATTATCTCCTGAAAAAATATGGGAAATAAGTAGTATTGCCAAGTCCCTATTCAAAGTTTTACTTGTCCACTCCTTTTTAGTGTCTGCAGCAAATTAGGTAGAACCTGGAGTCATCAAGCTTTTTAACCATAATCTTTGGTTCATCTCCAGAAAAGGTCTGTATTATACAAGGATTTATGTGGATAATGCAGCATGTGATTAAATAATCACAGCCAGTATTGTAATGCAAATACAAAAAGACACAAATGGGGGTTGGTTGATCATAATCACAGAATCTCAGCCTGGTGCTAAGATCTCAATTGTTAGTACATCCAAGAACGGGATACATATCTCCTCAGACAGCAATATCTTCACACTCTGGCCATTTCAAAGATGGAAAGGTCATGACAAAGCAGAATGCATTTATGAATATTTGTCATCAGGATTTTTAAAACCCATCCTTGCAAATGAATCCCTTAGAACCAACTAGATCACATTTATTTGGTTAGTCTCTTGATCTGTGCATAGGTACAAGAATATATAAAAAACTGACTAGATTCACAGCTATGCAGTTTGCCCAAAAGATATTTTTTTCACAACAGTAGCAACTATATTTTTCTAGTCTTTCTACCAAAACCAACTCAAGCAGGCTGAAAACAGGCAAGCTTTTGGTAAAAAATTTGTATGTCTATGGAACTACCACTAAAATTGTACTTTGCCTTAAGACTGCACAGTGGTGTGATGCTGTGCCAAAGACATAAGAGCTCTCATCAGTGTACCTTTGCAGATTAAAAGCAGCATAAAAAGAATAACCTGTTTTTAACAGGAACTGGCCTGAAATACGTTGTAGTATTTTATGTGACAGATAAGTAGAGTTTCAATTTAGTTACCCATTCCACCCTAGAAACAGGAGCATCAAAACCTGATGGAAACCGTTATTACCCAAATCTAACCCCACATATGGGTATCTTCAATTAAAACTACATGAACTACACTATGGAAATCTAAAAGGGTGCCAAGAGCCAGTTCATTGAATTACCAGTTGCATAATAGTTACCATTGCTGATGCCCTCCCTTCTGCTTTCCCCTGCTGCTGTAAAGTGCATAAACAGCCACTGCCATCTGTGCTTACTTTCAGCAGGGCACTGTCACATTTCCTGACTGTCGCAGCACTCAGCAGCAAGGGCAGGGCCATCCCCCTTAACACACTGGATGTTTTCTCTTGCAAGACAGCATGGCTTTCCCATCCCACCCACTCTACCCCTTCCCTACAAACCTGGAGATACAGCCCAAGAGTGGGCTTCACAAGCCCTCACCGATGCCCTCTTGTCCTGCCCAGTTGGAGAAGCCTTTCCATACCTTGGGCCAGACCTTCTATGTATCTCTGCTGTATGAATATCAACATAGCTGTTTGGTCTATTTCCTCAATACCTGCATCTGAACAATCAGATTAACACAAGATAAATCTTTTACATACATAACAGCTGGATGTGACCAGCCCAAAACAGAGAGGGTCCAAAATACGTTTCCTCACAGAAGTTAGCTGGAGGACCTTGGTGAGCCTGCCCACATTGCAATGCTTATAGCAGCAAGTCACTTAGTTTTACACACTGCCCAGAGAAAGAGGAACAACACTCACAGAACAATATACCTTTACTTTAAGAAGCCTAGTAAAGATATAAATTTTGCAGGAAATTCTTTTGGTTCTACTCTGCCCCAGATGGATCTGTTCATGAAAGCTTGTGACATATTGTGCAAAATACAAGTACTTCAAGCTTTTCACATTATTTAAGAAATGCAGTGTATTCCAAATATCTAAGGTTAACACTACATATATCTTTTTGACCTGACATATTCATCTACTCTTTAAAGTGGAGAGTGACAAATGACTTAGATTGTGTGTATATGTACACATATATGTAGACAGATGTACATCACAGATTTTAAGAAGTGTTGTTTGAAACAGGACAGAGCAACTTTGCAAAGCACAATTACTGTTTATAAATCTGTACCAGAAAGGTTAAGAAGAAAAATTAAAGTTAGCAGTTATTTTGTTTGTATATTTTATGTTTTCTGTTATAACTCACGTGATCCAAAAATTACCAGGTTGTGACTGCAGCCTGTAGACACACCATTCTGTTCCACTGAAAGCTGCTTTGTCAGGCACTTTCTAAGCCTCTTCAGAGAATTTTATTTCTAGAAATGTCTTGCAAGAACAAAATGCATGTGGGAAGAAGAGTAAGTTACCCTCTTGTATAACTAATCTAATTTGCAGCAGTATAACAGTGTCAGATGGAAAAACAAATACAAGTTTTAAACACATGAAAGCACAATAAAAAAAATTAGGGCTCACATACACCAATAAAAAAAAACCATTTAGAATTATATAAACAGCATCATCAGTCCAGCCTGGATTATGATGCTGATAATATTGATAACTTGGCCCAGACTGCTCCTTTGCTGAAGAGTGCTACTAAGAATCTCCAGAGATGTCTGACAAATGTTATATGTACCTGTTGATGTGCCAGCTCCTTGCCCTGTAAATAAAACATTTATCAAGCTCACAGAGGGGATCGAATACCATTTATTTACTAAGAAATGGTTTGCTTATTGAACATTTGCCTGGTGTGTATTGTACATCTTGTGGGACAGGATTATCTTTCTGGGCCTGCAAGCCAGCTGTGATTGCAAATATTGTGCTTTTTCATGCATGTTGCTATCCAAGGGTCAGACCCATTCACACTAAGACTGTTTTACAATATTCACGTGAAGCAGGAGGCAGTACTGCACCCTTTATTACTGTCATCATAATGACAGCTTTGTACAACTGAGAAAAGCTTAAGACTATAAGTGACATCAGTGAACAGACAGGAAATGCTCCCTTCCTTCTAAAAACACATACCTTGAAATCTCTGGGAATTTTGCAATTTGGATATCCCATGCTGTTCTAGGCCCAGTTCTCACCCTCTAAAACCAAACCAGATTTTTAAGAGTTGCATCATGGGTGGGATATTGCAATGACAATCAGGATAAGTAGATTTCACAGGATAATTTTTCTTTGCATCAACTATTCAGCCAGCGCTGAATTCAGATGGGGCATTCAGTGTTTATCAAATACATAGATAAATGGAATTTGTCTAGACCTTGGTAAAACACCTAGCTGAAATATCAGAGGACATCTGTGAGAAAAGTGGAGTTGCTCAGCAATTCATAGGGTGATATCAGGGTCATAGATGTCTGGCTTATTTGATTTATGTGAATGACCATTCTATGGTGATTTGAGCTTTTACTAATCTACATCCACCAAACGCAGTCATTTGTTGAGCCCACATAAAAATGAAAGTTGGTTTGGTTTCTTTTAAGAAGAAAAATATTAATCCCTATAAATAATAAAAGACTGAACAGCAAATTGTGGTATTGTTTGTGGCAAATAAGTCCCTAACAGGGGCTAGGTTATGACTATAAGTGGGTAAAAAAAAGCCAACCCAGGGTTAAGTCAGGACATGGTTAAAAGAGTGTGCCATCCCAAAGAAATTGCCCGATTCTGAGTAAATACAGAGTGTGAACAAAGTGGGCAAAGTATATGCACATTTCAAAGAAACCAAAATACTAGGAGAGGAGAGACCTTTGTCTCCTTTAGAAACAGAAGAGAGACAAGCATTACTTTACAGAAACATGCAAAGATCAACGAAGTGTGCACAACATGGGTAAAATGACAATCTATTTAGCCAAATAGATTTCTTTAAAGTCTTCATAGCTGCTGTTGCAACTGAGAGGACTAATTCCTCAGTCTTCTACTGCTTAACAACACTCAGCCCAAAATACAGAGTGCACACAACCATTCACTGTTTTACAGGCATATGCAGAAAGAGAAAAAAACCAACAGAAAGTAGAAAGTTATTTGATAAACCTGAACGTTTATGATTGTAACCTTATCCCTGTAGGGGAGTGTGTCAACTGAATGTGTGAAAGCAAAATAATAGATGGGAAACGACAAAATTTATAATAGAACCAGTGAGAAATGTGTCTATTATAGGGATGAAAGCTCATCAAGCCATTGCTCTCCCTCAAGAAAAAAGCAGTCACTGAAAGGCTGAAGTTTAAAATAGATAAGGAAGAATCTGAGACTGTTTTCCTCCTAATGGTGAAGGAATAATCAGAAGACCATAAAAAGAGAGCTGAAAGATCATCACCATGGTTTATATATAAATAATTTTCTGTACCCTAAAATAAAGGTTAAAGGAAGAGCTCATTACTTGGATAATTATTATTTAAGTAGAACAGCTGGTAAAGCAGGCATCTTAACTCTTACTTGCAACTGGAGGTAAAAAGCTTTCCTTTTGCATCTCCTGGGAAAAATTTAACATAAATATGTAAAAAAATTATTTTTCACTCCTTGTCACGTGAGAAATCAAACAGATTTCTCAAGTAACAATGTCTCAGCTAGATCCAGACAAGGATTGAAGACCAGCAAACAGTTTAAACTGCTTCCACTTCTGCCTTTTGTTCTGCATTTCACATATCTCACTGAAAGACAGGACACATTTATGGTGCCAAGGGACTGTAGCTCTCAGTCTGCAATGCCAGTTTCTTTGAGATTCGTAAGGGCAACTAGCAGATTGATAAACTGTTAACAGTGGATCTCTTTTCCTGAGGAAATGAGCTCTTGGCTGGATTAATTTTACAGGACCCAGCAGGAATTCAGAAGGAAACAGAAGAAAAATATCGGGGGAGAAAAAGCACACAAAAGGAAAGGTTCAGAATAGTTCAAAAAATATTTTCTGGATAACAATAAATAAAATACATATCCCATGCAATGAAAATGCCACATGAGGTTCTCTTTGTGGACAAAAAGTAAAACTCCTTGCTTGATATTATCAGACCAGAGTACCTTTGAGCACTGTCTGTCCAACCCAGCTGTTCAAAAAAACATCATAAGCAGAGACATGCAACTGAAGTGGGATTATTCAGCTAAGTAAAGAATATAAGAACTAGACTAAGATTTACATAACAATGACACAGTTCTCAGGTATTCTAAAGAAAGACCAAAGTTGTTCACAAGTATTTAAAGGAATTAAAGTAAAGCAATTTCTATCAGTGCAAAAGTCATTTAGCCCTGTTTCTCCCCAGCGTGCTGTACATTACAGCTCATGGCTTTCCTGTGTTCAGCTCTTCATGCAACAAGAGAGCAGAGAAAGAACATGTCTCATATATAACATCAGGTAAGAGAATAGATGCCATCAGAATACAAAAGCAGCAAAAAAAGTCACTTAAAAGAAGCTTATTTGACATCAAAAGAGATTTTTTTGCACGTTGTGAGTCTTCAGGACCAACATTTTTATGCGTTGTTAAGACCTGTGACTCAGGAGTAGGAGAAAATGAAGTTGAGGACACTAAAGTGCTCAAGGGACAGGGACTGCAGGGTGAGAGGGGAAATTGACAGAGAAGAGGAAACTCTGGGAAAGTTTAATTGCTATTTCCTACCATATCAAGGGACACTAAAGAGAAGATGAAGCCATACTCATCTCAGAGGTGCACAGGAAAATGACACAAGTTAGTTCAAGGTAAACTTGATCTTGCTCAGAAAAAATCTTTCTGCTCAAGGAACATAATTGAGCCCTTAAATAGGTTTCCATTCCTGAAGATTTTAAAAATTCAGATGGACAAAGCCCTGAACAATGATATCTAAACTTTGAAACTAGCCTTTGTTGGAGCAGAAAGTTGGACTAGATGACATACAAAATCACTTACAGTATATTTTTCTATGATTTTTATTTTTTACAATTTTTTTTTTCTATGAGTCTATGCTTTTAAGTAGAATTTAACAGGCCAGTTGAGTATTAACAGTCAAATTTTGGAGTGTAAATACAACCAAGTGAAAGTGAACCCTAGTACTACTAATTATAGAAAAGGGTTGCAGACTAACAGTATTTAATTTTATGATGTACCTGAGAAGCTCATTTCCCATTCACCTCATAGTGAGAAGCTGGCAATAAAAACCAAGTATACCAACATCTGAATTATGCAACTGCAATTTCAGGAAAAACTTTGGACAAATATTAACTTTGTAAATTTTGCAGTGTTCTGTAGGTCTTAACGTTGCTGTTACAATAAAAAGACCATATAAAAGTAAGCCACAAATGACTACTCTTACCTATCAAAAGAGGACCTGGGTTTCCTCATACTTTTGAAGCATAATTCTTTTACTAACTGCACTATCTCATAAGGCTTCCTATATACAATGAGAGATTGATTGTGAGTGTCCTCTTTATTTGTGATGAAATACGATGCACTATGATTGGAGGGGTGATTTCTATCACTTGCTCTTAATTTTGCATGCAAATCTGTAGATGGAATTCTTAAAGTTCAGAGGATGAAGATGCTGAGAAATGGTTGCATATGCTTTGATATGGTCATACTCTTGTTATAGAATTTCCAAAGGCCTCTCTCTACTCCTCTGTGGAACCCATGTTAATATTAATTTTTTGTTTCTGTATACTGCACTATTAAACTTACTCTGTGTTCCTCAGGGTGTGTTCAAAGGCAGGTTGGCAATATTTCTACACGTTTTTGCTTGGGCATGGCTTTTGTTTGTGTCCACTGAGGACAGCAGGCTGAGTGGTGAGACTGTGCAGACTAGAGTTTTTTACAACTGCTGCAGGACTTAACTTTCCAGACAGGGAATTTCAGTGTGAATCTTTTTCTGTGCAATCCGGTTATATGGACTCACTCCCTTTTTAACACTACCCACCAGCAAACCTCTGTGAATTATAACAGCCACATAGAGGCTTCATGCTTCTTTCTCGCCACAAAGCACAGATGCTGGAACCAGGTCTTCATTGGAAACAATTATCTGCTGCAGAATTGTGCATGGGGCTTACGCAGTGTCTACCACAAAATACTTAGTTTTGGATCTTATGTAGAAAAAAGCTCCACCTATTTGGTGCTCATAACCATAACCTGCCCCTTCTGCTGCAGGGAAAACGTGTACAATTCTCTTCATTTGAGGATACAAATTTCTCCATTTATGCTGGATGGCAGACAGGAAAGCGTTAGCAAATCACAGCTGACTCATAGGGCTACAGGAAACTACAATGGAATGCCAACCGCTGCTGGCAGGACAGGGATCTTGGCAATGGCACCAGTTCCTCTCATGCGTTTCCTTGTCCCCATGGAAGAGCTGCCTGTTGCAGAGGTATTCCAATAATTCATGCAACTGTGACATTCATCAATGGATAAATCCCATGTACGTGGCAGATGGCAGGATAAAAAGCAGCTCTCACAAGCTATATAGCATAAGCATCAACCAACTCAAAACCGCAAGAGGGATATGCAGGGGGGGTTCGTTGAATCACAGAATTATAGAAGGGTTTGGTTTGGACAAGCCCTTTAAGGGTCATCTCACCAAACTCTCACTGCACTGAGCAAGACCATCTTCAACTAAATCAGGTTGCTCAGAACCCAGACCAACCCAGCCTTGAATATTTCCATAGATGGGGCTACTGCCTCTCTAGGCACCCTGTATCAGTGTTTCATATTTCTCATTGTAAAAAAAGTCCTCCTTATATTTAGTGTGAATCTATCCTCTTTTAGTTTAAAACCATTAACTATTGCTTTAACATTGTCAGGCCCTGCTAAAAGGTTTGTCCACCTCATTCTTATAAGCCCTCTTTAGGTATTGGAACACCACAATAAGGTCTCCCCGGAGCCTTCTCTTCTCCAGGCTGAAGAACCCCCACTCTCTCAGCCTGTCTTCACAGGAGAAGTGCTCCAGATCATCTTTGTGGTTGTCCTCTGGACTCGCTCTAACAGGTCCATGTCTTTCTTGTGCTGGGCACCCCAGAGCTGGACACAGTACTCCAGGTGGGGTCTCACAAAGGCAGAGAGGGACCAGGTGGCCACACTTCTCTTGATGCAGCCCGGGATAGTTTCAGCTTTAAACTGAAAGAAAGTGGATTTAGATTAAATATTAGAAAAAAATTCTTTCCTGTGAGGGTGGTGAGACCCCAAAACAGGTTGCCCAGAGAAGTTAGGGATGCTCTATCCCTGGAAGTGCTCAAGGCCAGGCTGGATGGGCCTTGTTTAGTGGAAGGTTTCCCTGTTGATGTCAGGGGAATTGAAGCCATTCTGTGATTCTGTGATATGATTCACTGATCTAATGTTCAAAGTTATTGCTCTGGTAGGCTCCCCTTTCACATTGTCTTATAAAACTGGTGCAGATTAGACATTTTTAGAGTGGCTGACCCTTTGCAATGTGTTTTTACCTTCCATTTGCATGGGAAAGCCTACAAGGACAATTCTCTGTAGTAGAAATATCTAAGGCTGCTTGTACTGGCTCAACAGAGCACAGCAGAGAAACAGCATGCACTTTTTCTTATTTGTGATTTTTCAAGGTCATAGGCCTTCTTTCTCCATCTTTGAAAAAAAACTTGCCTCAATAATATAGATGCTTCAGTAACTTAGGGATAAATGAAATGTAAGTAAGGGCATGAATGAAATAAACCTCTGCTCTCATAGGTTCATTCATCGCCATGCAGTGCCCCAAGAGCATGCTTCAAAATCACCCTACCAGGATAACAGAATTGTTGGACAAAGGCAAATGTTGATCAAAGACATAAACAATCATCATAACAATGTCACTAAAACTTGTAAAAAGATTATGTAAATTCTGAGTCTCTGAAGTAACTCAGAGTTTTAGCTTGTGTGGTTATTATGGACTAAAAATGCAAGATTCGTTATCACTTGGTAACTACAAGAGTGCTGAAGCACAAAGTGGCAATTAAACTTTCTTTATCACTAGCATATGGTCATACTGCTTCAAAAAGAAAAAAGCCAAATAATGGTAGACTGAGAGCATACTGGAAAGATGCATAAGTAAGAGAGGCTTTCCCTTTAGTAACCATCTACTGTTATAATCCAAAGCTTTACTTTTAAGGGAGAAAATATTTCATTGCTGTTTTCAACTTGAGCAATATTTGCTAACACAACGGACAACCCAAATAACAAAATTCAATTTTCCACTGAAGTAGAACATCTCCAAGGAACAGGTAAGCACACCCATAACACATCAGAACAGCCAGGAGACAAACCTTCAGTAGACGCACCCTGCTTGTCACTGCTGACAGATCCATAAGGTGGCCTACATAGCTGCTATATCTGCTGAAGCAAGTGCCAAGTGGAAAGAATAACCTTGACACTGCAAAGATTGAAAATACAAGAAATAAAGTGTCAGTAAAAAAAATCGCTCTGAGTTTGGTGGGTATGTTTTGCAATTTTTATCCCTTTGCCTGGTGTCAAAAGTTCTCAGATAGACTAAGGTGACAATGTAATTTCCAGGTAGTAGCCAGGTATCATGTGTCTCATACTTCATACTTCATGTCATACTTACATGAGGATGGGAATTATTAATTTCTTCCTAAGAAATGCCAAAGTGCCTCTTCAAACCCTAGCACAGTGTGAGTTCTGCCTGGGAGCTTGTCAGAGGACCTGATGCCCTCCCTCATTTTTGCATCAGTACAACACCCATCTGAGCCAGGAAAGATCTCTAATGCTTTTTTTAATTATTGTTTTTAGAAAAAGGTTTCTATGCAGATTGACACAGGAGGCTAAACAATGCCCTTTCCTCCCTTGGGGAGTGTTTGTTTTCACATCCTAACCTGTTCGTTGAAAGCTGAGCTGGAATTTGCAGAGGAAGATGCAAGTGGGATAAACCCAATGGCTCTGACACATGAGTTTCTCTGGCACCATGGAGTTCAGAAGTCTATTTCCAACAATAAGCATGTAAAACATGTGTACATCCCCCAGAAGGATTACTAAGAGTCACAAGGAAAGCAGATAACACCTGTAAGTTGAACTGAAATATCTTCAAGCCCTAGTTCAAAAGTAGGGAACTAATTCTCCTGGTGTTCCTGCATGGACTGATCAAACCCACAGAGGTATCTAACATTAACTTAGGGACATAACTCTGTGAGTACAATGAAAAAATAAAGCAAAAAGTACAATTAATTTTTCTTCATATTTATAAAATTTATTTCTCTTTTTGAATCGTGTCTCTCACATAGACACCAATCCCATTGTAGACTGTACAGTGAAGAGAACTTTGTACCCAAAACTTAATTTTCTTTTTCCATGTTTTCTGACTCAGTTGTTCAAGCAGGTTACCAGTTGATGACACTCATGCTTGTGGGAAGCACAAGGAGACAACATGAGGATGGGAATGGGAATGGGAAATGGGAGTACAAAATCATCTCTTTCAAATCATTTTATACACGCTGCAGCAGATTACAAGGTCACAGTTTGAGTGCATCTAGCCATCATAACAACAAACGTGGGATTTTCTTAAGTTTTCTGTTATATGCAGGTCAAGTTTGATGTTTTTCCAACAGTTCCAGCCTACCCTGAATTAAAGCTATTTATCCTGTTCTGTACTTATAATCAAACATCTGCTTTAGTCAAACTACAGCTTCAGGCAGAGGAAGGGTTTAAGTCGAAGGTTCCTCAGTTTATGACAAGGTTAAAAGACTAATTTGATTAGTGACTTTAAGGAAAACCTTTTGCATCACTTACTTTTCACTGGTAGCCGCAGGGAACCTGAGACTTCTTGGATCCTGACAGATTTATTGTCTGAGTGCAAAATTTAAATGTGATTTTTTTCTCATTAACATTGACACAAAACGATTGTGCGCACATGGACAGTTCTGTGGTTAAAAAGAGACAGAGACATCTCCTTCACTTAAGTGTTATAAGGCAAGGCACTGGCAAAGTATTCTGTGAATCTGTCCTCCCTGTTATATCAAGTCCTATTTCTTTCTGTTGCCTCAATACCATGTAAGAATAGTGCTCACCAGCTTCCTGTTGTTGTGAAAATGAGTACATGACCATGTTCATTCTAGTCCTTGACCGATTTCTAATAGATTTGTGAAGCCTTGTTTTCTTGTCATACCAAGAATTATTCCAGCCTTCAAAATACAGTGCTTTTATGTGACCATGAAAACTTAAGAATCACCATATAACATCACAAGATTGTGAGTTTATGAAAATAGACTGTGAGAATTATTTTACTTCTACTTTTTAGTGCTTATCCTGAGAACTGGATGGGTATATCAAGCTGGTTGAATATAGATAACAGAACAGCTATTATTTTAGCAACTATTAAAAATCAATACCAGCATCAACCCTAATAGTAACTAAAACACTGGCTAGGATATTTTTTAAAAAGGATCAATCTTTGGATTCTGACAATGGGATGAATTATATTTGAGAACTGAAATTTCCATACTAAACTCCTAAGTCATTGTAAAACTCTTTTAACCAGAACAATTGTTTAATTTGTAAGGAGGAGAAATATACCAGACACCATATTGTCATGGGTTAGTTTCCTTCTCCCTAACAAGAAAAACAACAATGATCAAATAAATAATTCCTGTAGGAGCAAGAAAATTGGTAAAAACATTTCTTTAAAGTCCAAATGTAAATACAGGGACAGATTCATCTGTTATGAAATAGCATGTTGCTTCACAAATTTCTAGATGCCAAGCCATTTCCTGAATACAGAATCCTAGAATCACAGAATGGTCTGGCTTGGAAGGGATCTTAAAGATCATCTAGTTGAAACACCCCTGCTGTAGACAGGGACACCTTTCACTAGACAGAGTTGCTCAGAACCCCATCCAACCTGCCCTGGAACTTGCAGATATGGGGTATCCACAACTTCTGCGGGCAACCTGTTCTAGTGTCTTACCATCCTCACAGTGAAGAATTTCTTCCTAATATCTAACCTAAACCTACTCTCAGTTTGAAGCCATTCCCCCTTTTACTGTCAGTATGTGCTGTTGTAAACACTCCCATCTTTCATGCAGGCTCCCTTCAGGTACTGCAAGGCCACAATTAGGTCACACCAAAGCCTTCTCTTCTCCAGGCTGAACAAACCCAGTTCTCTCAGCCTTTACTCGTAGGAGAGGTGCTGCATCCTTCTAATCAGCTTGGAGGGGCTCCTCTGGCCTTGCTGCAACAGGCCGATGTCCTTCCTGTGCTGGGAAATCAGAAGGAAGTTCACAGCACCTCAAGACTGTTCCCAGTTTTTAAAAGGATATGGCCAGGCATATCTTCACGTTTTGAACCATACTGAATGAATATATGAACAATACTGAGCAATGCTGACGCTTGTTCTTGCAGCATGTGCCAGGCTAACGCAGCTGTCAATGATGAACATATCCAAATTCCTTCTCTCAGGATGAGAACAAATCTTGCAAGCCGGGAGCTCTAATGCAAGGCAAGTAACCAACTCCTATGTGATCTTGAAAGCATGTCCTTTGGGCCTCAGTTAAAATAGAAAGCAGCTCTAAGCTGGGCAAAATAGCTGGTGGGATGTCAGACCTGTCTGAAAAACTACATTTACTTGGAAATGAAAACTTTTCAAAATAATGTGTCCAATTTGTCTATCTTTTGGGGGAGAAGTGTCAAAACAAATAATTTCTGCATGCTTGTTTCAGTAACATGGAAAACACTAAAGTATTTTGTTTAGACATAGTGGAAATTCTTGCTATAACTTCTGTGATATTAATGTCATTATGACAATATTCATATATTAGATTTATAATTTCTACCGTATGGAGAAAATGTTCAAATTTTTGAACACCATATTTTAACACTTGTTAAATTCTTTCAAAATTTCATTTTGATGCAAAATTTTAACACTCACCTTCAAATAAACACAATTGAGTTTTGAAAGAAATTTCACAAAGCATGACAGTCATTTTCTATCTAGTTTTGCATCAGATGGATTCACAAATAAGGTGCTTAGTTTAAATATTTGTCACTGACACAGTGCTTGGAGATCCTCAGATGCAATGCTGTGAAACAGTAAAGCTGACCAAATACCCATGTATTTTAATAAATACCTGAATTATACTAAAATCTAGAACAGCTGCATTCCATCAGAATTTCTCTGTAGGTATTATCTGTAATAACATCATCCTATTTTTCCACAGCTATGCTGTTCCTAACATCTGGATCACTCTTGCAGATGACAGCTGTCTGAAGAAGTAGCTTTACTTTGTACAGCCTCCTACAGCACTCAGCACCATTAGTTTGGGAAAAAAAAATTCCCCCTTTGGCCATCAATATGCTCTATTTTATTAAATTTGTTCTCTAATCACAAGCACATTCTGTGCAGTTTAGGAAGGAGAAAATATTTTACTACCTGCCAAAGAATTAAATGATTCTTATGACTTTCTACTCTCGCTTCACTGTTATTAGTATCCTCAGGCATAAAGACAGGAAGAAGGGAGGAAAAAAAACAGGTAGGACTCTAAAAGAACCCTATTGGAAATAATGAAAGTAAATGATTAAAGGATAGTCCTCGAATATCAATTCCATTTTCATTCAATAAGACATTTCTCTATATCAGTTAATAACAAAAATATTAAAAAGCCATCTGCTGAGACTGAGATATAAAATACTACATACCAACACCATGGTAACTACTTTTCAATTGCTATGTGTTAATAATCAATTATTATTTAATATAAAATAATTGTTCTAGTGAAGTCTGGGCTTTTATTTGGTTGTAAATAAATAGCAGTTAAATATCAGTTACATGAATTAATCTTTCCCCCAGAGTTACACCACTTATGGATAACTCTGGTTTTGAGTAATTCCTTTAGGAATCCATACAACAACAGGATTTTATTCATTATTGTCCACTTTGAAATTCTTTCCTAAATGCATTGGTTTGTGTTCAATGATTAATAGCTAATGACTTCATTTAGGGGTGTTACTTTGAAGGTACTTTACAGTTCTCTTGTCTCTCGTATTCCTTTAAAAAACACATAAATTTTGTCTCTTCAGTCTTCCCATGTTTTACCTGCTCTTTCCTTCGCTTTATGTTATTTCTTCTATGTCCTTTCTAGTGTGAGTTCTACATCCTGTACAGTAATCCAGATATGTTCAAACTAGAATTTTATAGCTCTATTTGTACTTAATCTACTAATAGGTAATATTAAGTTACACTTCCCTTTCAATAAAGCAGATATGTGAGGGATGTCATGTACATGGTCTGCACATGAAGAACCTGATTTTAGATTTGATGCATTGCAACAACACAAGCAGGACATGTTTGAGGGAACTCAAAACAGACAGACAAAAGACCTGTTATCAACTATTTCATGTTCCTCCATAGATCTTACATAAATGGAAAATTTTGTCTTTCCAGTTTTATGTATAAAAGCACTACCATTTGAACTCTACCACTAGCATTGTTAACACCAAACATGAGGATAGGTATTAACTTTCAAAGTACCCCATCTTCAAAAATCTTTTGCAAAGCAGGCTTTGAGCTTTCTGCTTTATAGATACATGTAAACACTTAGCATCAACTCCTCAGCCACTGCCTCACAAACAGAGTTGAAGAAGTCACCATCAGGTTGGGAATTCTATCTTGCCTGATCTACTACAGTCAAGTGCAATCCTGAGATACATTTCAGTTTTCTTTCAGTGCAATAATACGAAACATCATAGAAGTGGTTTCAGAAAAAAATACGTATAAAAAAATAAACTTGCTTTTATTCTGGATGGCTGGAAACCATTGGTTTATCAAGGTAGAATTTTAAAATAGTAGGCGTAAAGGAAAAAAAAAAGGCACTAAGGAAATATCAAAGCATAACAGAACAAATATACAAGAATTTATCTAAGACGGTTCCAGCAACCCCTTCTTCTTTCATTTCATGGTTCATTATTTAAGTTGGTTGGTAGTTTTTCACGCTGCTCAGTATCATTTAAAACAATGTTTGGATGTGGATAAAGATTTAATTTATACATTCTGGCTGCCCAGGCAAACGGGAAGCTTCACATAACACGATTACTGAATTTGCATGGCTACTGATGGCTATAGGATACAATACTGCATAATGTTAACCCATTTCCCAACACAATCTGGCTGCAACAAGCTCTGCTGAGCTAGCTGAAAGCATTAGAACAGTGAAGCTGACAGGTCTGCTTTAGCATAGTACTGCCCTGCAATGATTTTTCTATGCCTTAAGAGGAGAAAATGTACTTTGTAATTTTCTTCCTAAAATGTTAAAATTCTAAAGGGATTCTGGAGAAGCTGAAGAGTTCCTTGCTTTAAATGAATATATTTAGAATAAATAATCCTTCCTGATACAAAGTGAACAATAATGAAAGTTTAACCATCTTCTTCACCATCTATGCAAAACTTCAGATGTCCATTATAATTTAAGCTTTCACTGATATTCTTTTAGTGGCAGCGATGAGTTTGTTTTTTTCCTCAGGAAAATGCCAAGGATCGTCATGTGTTTGAGAACATTCTTAGTGTGTCCCATATGAAAATGGTCCAAAGGATTCAAAGGTTATTAAACAAGACACAGAAAAACTGGACGGGCAAAAAAACTTTGCCCAGCTTTAATTTCCCCAGAAGTTCAGAGTACAGAAGAACAGGCTCGAGTGCTGCTGCACCCAGAAGAACAGACCACAGAGCACCAGAGCTGAGAGCCCCACAAGAGCATTAGCATGACATGGGACCTGAGCTAGTTTAGCCTAAGTAGAGCTGAACAACATGATACAGCACTCTAATTATGTGACAATACAGTGTCTGGACTGAGCTTTTGTCTTTGGGCCACAACTCACAAAACAGTGGCACAAATCCATATTCTCACCTGCTGGCCCAGCCTGGTGCAACAGCACTGTACTGATGTTGCTGTGGCTAGTTAAAATAAGTCTGTGACAAAAAGAAAAGAGAGGGTATTTTATAGGCAGAAAGATCTTTCTTCAGAAGAACCATCTGTCACTGAGGCAAGAAGAACTTTTTGTCTGACAGATTTTGGCAACAGATTATCAATGCCAGGCAGTGGCAGACAGGAATTGAGCTGCTGATGAATGGGATAGTTCAATGAAGCCATCACTCCTGAGTGCTTAAACAAGCAACAAGACATTTCAGTGGATTAAAGGGAATGAAAGATACCACAAATAAAACATTGTAATGGCACTGTGCTTTGCTCTACTGTAAAGATCAAGGTGTGCTTTTATCCCAATTGGAAATTGAAACAGATCTATGGAGGACATGGATTCCAAACATCACCAAATTTATTGCCACATCTTCTAGATTAAAAAAAACAAAACAAAACAACAACAAAAACTGGCCTAAGAGGATACTTATCACGTAAGAAACCAATAGAAACCTTTTCAAGAAAATCACAGGGAAACATAACTTCTCCTATGTTTTTGAATATTAAGAAAAGCCATCAGACTTGCAGCTAAAGTGATGTAAATCTAAAACCATGCAAAGGAATTATTTTTTTACAAATCACATGTACCTATCTAGTCTATTGGCACAAATGGTCACTGAGACAAACCTGGATGGCCTATAAAAAAAGGGCTGGGTATTCATTGCAAATGTTAATTGTATTTGTGGATACTGTAGCCAGCAATGCTAAAGGATAACCAAACTATATGCATCAGAGATAGCATAATGTCATAAAAATGTCATGTTTAATTGCCAATGATTTAATGAAAAGAAACTACCACGTAAGTTCACAGCTATTTAATTTTACTAGGCAGTTGAGGTTTCTGAATGTCAGATAAAACTAATTCATAATTTTCAATTATCTCAGCAATCTTAGGTATTCTACCTTATAAAGCAGAATTTATATTTTTACTTTTTATCTACAAGCAGGTCCCAGCACTGCCAGTGGTTTGATGATTTCCATGGTGTGAATGAGCTGCTGACCACTTCTAAATTTATAATGGTACCAAGCCACTGTGGTTAAATGCAGATTATTTTCCTTTGATTTTAAGAAGGCTTTCAATGGGGTTTTTGTTCAGTTCTGTTGTCATCATGGGCTGATCATAGAGCTCAGTTCAGCACTTGGAAAGACACATATTTAAAGGCTTTCAGACATGTGCTTAGCATCTGTATGTTTTGCATATGTACTGAGAGTGGACCTAGCATGCAGATACCTTCTGTATTAACATCTGCTCTGTCTGGATGCCTCAGCTTTAATGGGCTTCTTCAGATTTTACCTGCTCATTCCTTCTCACCCCAGCATTTTTTCCCCTCTCATTCCTTTCACAAAAACACCTTCTTTTGAGTGTGCTTATTAAGTCAGTTTTTATTTCCTTATTTTCTACCAAAGGGGTTAAAATAAAACCAGATGTGGTCTGAGTCCATCAGTTTCAATATCCTAATGATCAGAATCTTCCAAAAATTTTTGAGGTGCTTCTACTTTAAGTAGGGTACAGGACAGTCTGCCATGGACAAGTCTTTTTAAACACCCAGTAGATTACAAAAAATTTTAAAAGTGAATCCTAAATGATGATATTTTCAAATAGGATGTACTTACTGCTAAGGCTCACAACCCTTTGTTATGTACCAACGATACTGATTTAATTTTTGGTTTCAGTAGCTTCTTAATTCTATGTCATATAAATAAAATATTTCTTTTTATCAAGCTGAATACACTATATTTATTTGCTTTGCCTGGGTTTTGGCTCAGCAGAAAGCAGCCCTCCCTGGAAGAATATGCCACAGCCCCATTAAAAATAAATAAATAAATAGAAAATTGTCCCTTCTGTCTTTAAACAGCGGTAGTCACATATCCAAAGATTTCAGTCATGAGAAAAATATCAGTTCTTGTCTGTACAATAGCTACAAAATCACTTTCAAACATATCCAATGTTGTTATGGTCTGGCTACCAGTTGCCCTGGAGGAAAAGGAAAATAAACTAAAACTAACAGAGTTAATTTATTAATGTTTAATCAAGTATGTCTGAGGTCAGTAAGGTGATGTGAAGAGCATGATTTACACCCTGTGAGAAAAGTTGCTCAATATAGAAAATATTTTGAGAGATCAGGTCCTTTGTTTTACATATTGTCTTAAGTGTTTATGTTTGTGCATGCCTAGGGATGTCTCCAGTAAACAGTTATACTTGTGACCTGTAAAATAGTTAATGCTGTAGAGGATGAGAAAGTGGCATGACTGACTTCTCCCCCCTCAGCTACTTTAATTGGCCTTAGCAATTGCATCCAGCATCACTGCATCTCCTCATTACCGAGCAGAGCAACTCCAACAGCTCTTTCATGGCCATTATTGCTTTGCTTCTTTGATAAATTCTAGGTCAGAAGTAGACATTTCCATGCACAGAAAACAAAGCTACTAAGTTTTCTTTCATAGGCCAAATTCCCAGCTGCCCATAAGGAGGGAACAGCAATCTCAAGGAGATGAAAGCCAACCTAAATGCATTTCCTCAGCCAGCAAGATACAAAGTGTAGGGGAGCATGACCTGATCTGTGGTTGGGTTTGCTTTGTTCTCCCACTCTTATCCCAGGTCTTATTTGGCTTATATTTTTCTTTGAACAAAACAGTTTTTGCAGGTGCTGAGAATACAATTAGAACTTACTTGGTCTTCAGGCACCTTTGGTTTTTTTGGGAGATGGTGAAGGGGAGGATGGTTTCTCCTAAAATCACAACATGTATACAACTCTCAGCCTTTGACCTACTCAATCAGAAAAACTTCAGAGCAGGACTGGGCACACAAAGGTCTGTCCTTTAAGATAAATTAACTTCCTGAACCCTAGAAATGGTCTTCCCTATCAACTGCATAGATAGGCTACATCAACAGGGTCACATCAGAGTATCCTGCTGTTTCTGGCCGCAGAAAGACCAAGGCAGGAGAGAGGTTCTTGTGGAGAGGAGCCATGGCCTGTTTACTGATGGGCCATGAAGAGCCCCAGGGCTGGCAGACAGGACTGCGCTTCTGCAAGGGCTGAACAGGAGGCAAGTTGTTCCAGAAACCAGTGGAGACCAGCCCCATTCAATAACAACTGTCCCCATTCCTAAGCCTTGCACGAGAACCAAGCAGCTGTGGCTAGTTAACTAAATAGCAATTGGGAGGCGACAGGTTTAGTTCTGCTTAGCACTCTGAGCAGCTTAGCTTGCTGTGCATACAGAAGATAACACTGCCTGCTGTGCAGGCACCTGGATGACTTGCTGCTTCTAATCCTCATTTTACCGGGGGTTACTTCAGGCTTTTGAAATAGCTTCCCATTTTTGTTCATTTACAAGGGCTTTCTGCTCTTATGAAAATGTACTATAAACATAAGATATCATCCCTTAAAGGACACAATATGATTTATCTAGCTGCTTTACCAATTATTTCTAACACAGCTATTTCTTTTGTAGCAGTTAATCTGACATTGATTTGCTTCAAAAGAGAGACAGAGAGTGTATAAGACTTGCTGCTGATACCACAACATTTTATACAATTCAGTGAAGAAAGAGCAGCCTCCTGGGGGACTCCCTGCAGGTTTCACCTCCCATCCATGCAGTCGCTGCAGTCCCATACCAGCTGAGCTGCCTGCCAAGGGGACTCTGCCATTCAGGATTTCACTTGCCACATGCTCCAGGAGGATGCTGTCAGCCTTGCTTTGGCCTGCACCCACATGTGTGCTGCATGAGCAGACTGAGGCTAGACTCAGCTGGGGCCAGGCTTGCAAGACGCTGTGGGTGTCTCAGGGCCTTGCTCCACAAGTGGATAGTACCAGCAGCCTTTCCCAGGCAAAGGCAGACAGCTTCATCCACTCTGGCTGCTTACAGTGTCATCCTTTACCCAGACAGCTCAGATAGGGATTTGGCAGATGACTGGGCACTAAACGTTTTGCTTCTGTGTTTAGGAAGCCAGAGCTGCAGGAAGCACTCAGCCCTTCTTGACTCTGTGGCTGAATAAAACCTGTGAAGAGTTTGGCAGATGCTAATGCAGTATCCTAACAACCTAGTGGAACAAACTTCAGAACCAGCTTAAAATCTGAGTTAAAACAAGGCACCTCCCCATTACTACCACTCAATACTTCCTACCCACAGAACAAAAGCCAGCACAAAAGCAATGTCTAGCAAGCCTGTCCATTCCCAAGCATGAACTTTGCTGAAGGAGAGCTTTGAATGAGATTGAAAAAGAATGATTACAAGTTGACCAAAATGTCTTGTTTCCATGTATAACATCAGGTTGGGAATTGTGAAACACCTTCTTGCTGCTTGAAAACATATAAAAATTGTCCTTTAGAGGGTTAAAAGAAAATGGGTTTCAACAGATATACTGCTATCATTTAAAAATGACATTTCCATGCCTACGTCTGCAGCATGGGAGTCTGAGCTGCCAGAGCTTAATATCTGTTCAGCAAGGTAGCGTGGTCCAAGCAGAGCACAGCGATAACACTGGGCTTGGACTGCCAGGAACCAAATGGCTTTCCTAAAACTGCTGACTCTCCAAATCCCTTCTGTGTCTTTCTTCCTTCCAGGAAGCATAAATGCTCCATCCTCTGCCTGTCAAGGATTTCTGTCAGCTGGTCTTTTAAATTACAGGATGACCCTGATGAAACATGATTTCAATAAAATGTGATTTATCATGTAAAAAGCTGAGAACTAGAATAATGTGCCCCAATATTAGACACACTCAGAGAGACTAGGAATTTGTATCAATATGAAGAGACTGAAACAGCTATGTAAAACCAGCAGTTTTAGACTCTGCCAGCTTACAGCTATGAATATTTGGGGCTGTATGTTCCTTGTCATATATTTCAGCTCACCCAGGAAACAAAGAGACAGGACTGGGAACAGTTGGGGTTTTTTCACTTATCTCCAATCTGTGGTTATACAGGTGTGCAGAGGAACCCAGCTGCAGTATCTGTATTGCAGGCATTGCCCCAGTAACTTATCAGATTTTTCCCCAAACAGACATGCTTCAAGAACAGATCTTAGGTTCCAGAAGGGAGGCACAAAGGGTACTGAATTTAATGAAGGGTACTTCAATTGAAGACACATTTTTGCATTACTAAGTTTTAATTAACCAAGTCCTGGGAAATTACTAAATGTGAACTATTAGACGTTCTTTTCCAAAAAACCAAAAAAAAAAAAAAAAAACAAAAACCAAAACAAAAAAAAACCCACAGCACAAAAAACCCCACAAATAAAAACCCCAAAATAAATTAAAAAATGCCGAACACATAATTATAAGTCAAAATCAGACTTTTCGTGGAAACTAAGAGGAGGAAAATCCGGGGTCAAGAAATGACAAGGAAAATCTCCACTAGGTGGTCTCCGACTGAGGCATGTACTTTGGGCTTTAAGTCCTATCTTCAAGGCCCTACTTCCCTAAACATAGCTGACAGTGATTCTGAAATGCCAAGTATGCATGACCTTCCTCTCCTATCAAAATATGTACAAACTGCCATCATAAGATGATATTTGAGGCTCCAAAACTGTGACACAGCTTTTGAAGCTAGTCACTGCAGGAATAATGAGTGAGACTGATATTTGAAAAAGTCCAAAAAACGATGCAGAATCCTGGACGGATTTAAAAAAAAACCAAAACATACTTGCTAAATCTGGATAACAGATTTGTTGTAAGTACTTAAGATCATATGTTGTTTGTTAACTGGTATTAAGTTTTGGCAGGGAAAGAAGAAGCAGACCTGGAAACTGTATCTTTAAGTGCCTCAAATTCACAAGCACATATAACTAGGGGCAGGGGCACTGAGAAACAAATGTTTATTAAACAGAGCTTGCTGGAGGTGGATACTGAAAAAAGAAGAATGTGATTCAAGTACTTGAAAGCATCTGTGGTCCTACTGGAAATCAGTGACAGAGCTACAAAGAGATTCCAGGCACCTCTCCTCTCCATTTCCAGCTCTAATGCTGGATTCATTCACTCTTAACCAAAAATGCTGATTGAAAGGCTTGTGCTTCAGTGAGTCCAAAATTCGCTTCTTCCCAAACTACATCAGACTGTGGGATTGCAGTTATTTTATTAAGAGAGAATGTGCTCCCTACAGGTGAAAAGAGAAGCAGCTGATTCTACTAAGTTATGCAGCTGGCTCCACAGGATTCACTGATAAGAGATGCAGACTCGTTTTTACTCATTTGCAGAGCATTTCTTTTTCCTTAAGCTGACCAGGAAATTGCAGGATTTGAGATGCCTTCTAAAAGGAGTCAAATCCATTACTACTGAGGCATATATATGCAATAAAAGCTAAAATTACAGTCTTCATATTTAAACATCTGGTCACAACCCAGGAGGGATATATCCCCACAGGCCATGAAAAAATAAATCTTAAATAAGTATAAATTAATTGCCTATAATGATATGGAATCTTTGTAAACATTTATGTCCAAGCATATAAGTATTCATCAAACTGTGCTCTCAGCCATTTAGAGAGATTATTTAACACATACATTACCAAAATGATTAGCTTCAAACTGGAGAAAATACCCTGCACACTAAAACTGTCATTTTATTTTATTCAGTGTCACTGAATCAAGGAGATAGATAATGTAGTCACAAGACAGGAGGAGGAAATACACAGTTTGGGCTTCTATATCTATTTCTCCTCACCTGAGGACACACTATGCATCTACCAATACTTAGTGGGTTACTATCTTGCTCTTTTCCAGCACACAAGACCCACTGGGGTTTTTAGACCTGACCCGTGCCTTTTTTGTGTCTTCCGAAGATTTTAGTACGTGACTCAGAAGAAAAAAAAGAAAAAGAAACATTCCAGTATTCTTATTCTATTTCAGATTTCTATTTCTGTCTTGATCTCCTTAGCCCCTGCACACTTCTGCCATGTTCCATTTGCAGAAAAGTGCAGGTGAGATTCCACACTGGAATGGAAGGAGGGAGGTTACTGGGAGTGAACACCAGCAATGCAGTCAGCTGGAGGGCTGCAAGGAAAGCAGAGTGACAAAGAATTATTCATGCTTCTGCCTGCCATGGCACTCTAGAAGTTATATTTTGTTCATGTTTTTGTTTACTCCTACCTCACTGATCCATGTGTATTATTAGCCCTTTGCTAGTTTCAACCCCTTAACCATCCGGAATCCAGTCATCATGTTGACAAACTTGCCACAGAAACTGAAAGCCCAAGGCATCAGCAGAGAATATTTTAAAGGTTCAGACACACCAGTATAAAGTGATAGAAACTCAGCCACCAACCAAAACTGAGAAATACCCAACTGTTCTGAATCAGTTCAAATGCTTCATACATCTTTCCTAAAAAAGCCTGCAGAAAGATTTAATATAGCTTGAATGTCTCCATCAATGATAATTAGTGGTAAGATTTCCACAAAGGAAAACAGTGTTTCATATAATAAGCCCTATACCAAATACCCCCATATAAATGACAGAAACACAGAATAAGCTGAGTTGGAAGGGATTCACAAGGATCATTAAGTCCAACTCCTGTCCCTGCACAGGACAGCACAAGAGTCACACCCTGTGCCTGACAGTGCTGTCCAAACACTTCTTAAACTCAGACAGGCTTGGTGCTCTGATCACTACCCTGAGGAGCTTGTTCCAGTGCCCAGCCACCCTCTGGACGAAGAACCTGTGTGGGTTTAAAACAGCCTGGATTTTGTGGGGGCGGGAGAAAATCTGCTCAAAACTTTTATGTCCGGCACAGAGCCATTCACTGAAGGCTCTGACAATGGGCAGGTTACTAGCCCAATTAGACAAGTTGGTAACATGTGATGACATATTTAAGAAAGGAAAAACCACAGGAGGCTTTTTTCTTCTCCTGAGGGGTGGTGAGGCAGTGGCCAGGGCCCAACCTGGCTGGGGCCGCCAGGACCCGCACAACTGGGGCCGTCCTGAGGCCGGGACCGGGCGGCCGGGGCCCTCCTGAGGCCAGAGCCGCCCATGCGGTGCTGGCAGAGACCATGCGGCCAGGGCCGGCCGTGCGGTGCTGGCAGGGACCACATGGCCAGCAGCGAGAGACATGGCGAGCAATTCCCTGATGAGGAGCTCGGACGCGATTAACCTCTCAACTGCAACTTACTGACACCAACTTTCTTCCAAGTCAGAGGAAAAGGAAGAGTGAGGATACCTGAGGAAAACCAACATGGCAGCACCGAGGTCAGTGGAGAAAAAGGAGAGGGAGGAGGTGCTCCAAGCACCAGAGCTGAGATTCGCCTGAAAGCTGTGGTGAGGACTATAATACAACAAACTCTTTCCCTATAATTCATGAGGTGCATGGGGGGGGCGGGGCGGCAGAGACCCATGAAGAGGAGTACTCACGCTGGAGCATGTGGATTCTGAAAAGCCATAATCTAGTGAGGAACTCAAACAGAGGGAGATGACCCTTGCTTTTAGATAGAGAGGAAGAGAGCCTTTGCTTCCAAACTAGAACAGCTCATCCTTAAAAGACTAAACCCCATGAACTAAAATGGCCCACACTAGGCAGTTGTGGGAAGACTGCTTGGCCTGTTGGAGGGACTCACACTGCAGCAGGTTTGGGCAGGACTGCTGCTTGTGGAAGTTAAAACCACACTAGAAAAGTTCACAGAGAGCTATCTCCCATGGGAAGGATCCCACGGCACAGCAGAAGAAACTCTTTTCCTCAAGCATACTGAAGAAAGTTTTTTAAGAAGTGAAGTACAGACCAAAACCCCATGTTATTTTCCTTGTGTTGTTGGTGGAAAGAAGGAGGTATTCGAAAAGAAAGGTGTTCTGAAAGTTTGCTTTGGTTCTCATTATCCTTTTACTTTTAATTCTGTTAATAAATCTACTTTACACTGTTTAAGTTTTGAACCTCTTTTGCCTTAAAGTGTTTTTTTTCAGTAATCCTTGACTCATGAAAATGTAGTTTTCAATTCCCCCTCCTTTGCTCAGCTATAGCAGAGGCAAATAAGTAGGTGGGTTTTTTTGTAGGTGCCTGGCGCTTAGCCAGCATCAAACCACAACAGAACCTTTTCCTGTTATCCAACCTAAACCTCCCCTGACACAGCTTCGCTCCGCTCCCTTGGGTCCTGTCACTGGCACCACAGAGAAGAGATCAGTGACTCCCCTCACAAGGAAATTGCAACTGCCATGCGGTCTCCTTAGTCTCCTCTCCAGGCTGAACAGACCATGTGACCTGAACCACTTTTCATAGAGCTTGCCCTCAAGGCCCTTTAGCATCTTTGTTACCCTCCTTTGGGTTCTTTCTAAAAATAAAGAATAGCCAATCATTTTTAAAAGGGAGAAAGAGAGATTTTTTTAATGTACATACAAGAATGTAGTCATGGCAGAAACAGAGTACAAACTGCAGCATGCTGGATTACAAAAAAAAAAAAAAAAAAGACTGTAGCACTTAAAATTTTCAAACAAATTATATGCGGAAAATATGGATCCAGTGGGAAGTTTCTTACAGTAGATGGCCTTTCAAAGACAATGGCAAATAGAAGCAGAAATCATCAGGAAAGAAATCTGAACAAAACACCTTTCAGCTGCAAAAATGGAGAAACCCTTGCTCAGATTACAGATACGTAATTGTTGTGCATGACAGTGTTTGGTGTGATTGGGCAGCATTGGGTCATACCACATATGAATCTTTGAAATCCCAGGATAGTTTACCACACGTTTGTATACTATGAAATAAGAGCGCCCTCAAAGTAGTTCTACATCAATTAGGGTATCCTAGTGTGGGATCTCAAATAAATACAGGAAACAATATAAAAGAATCACCTAAGTAGAAATCTTTGAGTTTAGGTTTGCTCCAGGGTTGCTGTAAATGTATCTGGAGTATCTGGGACATAGTACCACTTCATGTGGATATTACCATCCCTGTTAAAACTATTTATGAATAGAAGAATTACAGAATCACAGAATCATTTGGGTTGGAAAAGACCTCTAAGATCATCGAGTTCAGCCTTTGACTGATCGCCACCCTGTAAACTAGACCAAAGAACTAAGTGCCACGTCCAGTTGTTTCTTGAACACTTCCAGGGATTGGATTCCAGGGATTCCAGGGTAGAGTGGCAACCCTACCAATTCCCTGGCCAGTCCACTTCAGTGCTTAACAACTCTTCCCATGAAGAAATTCTTCCTGTTGTCCAATCTGAGCCTTCTCTGGTACTAAGTTCTCTTCTTCCGACACTGGTTGCCTGGGAGAAGAGGCCAACCCCCACCGAGCCATAAGCTCCCTTCAGGTAGTTGTAAGGAGTGATAAAGTCTCCCCTGATTCTCTTCTTCTCCCAGCTAAACAACCCCAGCTCCCCCAGCTGCTCCTTATATGATTTACTCTCTAGAGCCTTCACCAGCTTCGTTGCCCTTCTCTGGACACATTGCAGCACCTTAATGTCTTTCTTGTAGTGATGAACACAAAAATGAACACAAGATTTTCTTACTAGTCTAATACTTTCACATTTTGCTTTACTTTTAGAATATACTGCCACTTTAGAGATATGGATAGAAGGATGGTTCTAAGTAAAAACAAAGGCTGTTAATGACAGCTCAATCTTCTACAGTGCAGTTCTGCCTCCTCTGAAATGTATGCCAGCAGATCAAAAAAATCAACCATGTTAATCCACCAATTCTTTGTGAAAAAAACACAGCAGGCAGCCTCAACACCCATAATACTTCACCCTCACCAAGTTAATACATCAAATTCACCTGTGATATTCACATCAGAAGAATAAATAGCAGAAAAAACTTTAAAACTTGAGAAGAAGCCCACCAGAGCACAGTTTCATCGTTTCTTGAAGATGTCTTTGGAGCTGCCCACTGCTTATGTATCTGTCAAACAATAAAGATTGTTAGGAGAAATGCAATCATCTAAATGGATTCTCTGGATTTGCTTTATTTCAGGGAACAGTGAAGTAGCAGAGGGCATGTGCAGAGTGCCATAAATCAGATAAAAACATAAACTGTCAGTTCATTTGGTAAACATACTGCCCTACATTTAGATTTGAAATAAAGAGCCCAACTTCCAATCAACCTCATCAAGTCATATGGTAGGGAGAGAGATAATAGCACCATACTACAGCTAATGAAAGTTACTACTTGCTGAGACAGAGTACATTTAATCCTCATGCCAAATAGTTCACCTGTGACTAACAGAATGTTGACAGGATGCGGCTGTCCCGCGTAATTGCCACCCACGGCAGAGTCCCCGGCTAGCTCCAGAAATAGCAAAGGAGCGGGACAAGCCGTATGTCCGGGCCCACCGTCACCCGAGGAGGCCAAGGGTTCGGGCGGGTTCAGAGCGATGAGATCTCTTAGCGACGAGGATCCCAGGGTTTAGGCAAAGACGGCAGAAGAAAGCGGCAAGGCTCCAGGGCAAGGGGCGAAGGAGGAGACAGACCACAAGCCAGATCAAGGAACAGCGGTTTATTCCCCAACCTAAGCCAGGAGGGTCTGAGCCAGAGAACAATGGGTACAATGGAATATAAAGGGGGGAGGATACCAGGGGCGGGGAAAGGGAACAACCAATGGGTGAAGGATATAGGCGGAGACATGGGAGGGAACACATTTGCATAACACCAATGAGCATACAAATGGATGATAGACACATGAAACAACCAATGGCATATCGAATAGAAGGGAACATTCTGGAAGAAGGGGCTAGGGTAGAGGGTGATTGACAAGGCCCAAGGGCCGGGTTTGGAGGATTGACAGGGAAGAGTCTGGAACAAGGGGAGGGGTTCGGGTGACGGACAAGGGTCTTTAGGGCAGGGCTTTACTTTATTAGGGAGGTGGGAGGGGAGAGGGAAAAAGGGACAAACCAACTTTAATTCTTAATGGGGGTGGGGGCAAGACCATTATACAAAGAACTTAACGAACATACAAAGAACTTAAAACACGCACCCCAACAACAGGATATAGATTTGAATTTCAGAAAGGATACAGGGCAAAATAAAAGTCACTTGTGCCAGAACTACTGGTGTGGTTGTGCAGTGTATTCATTTTTCCAGAATGATGTTTTGTGCTAACTCACACAGCCTTGCCATGTTTGGTCCCATGAGCCCAGGAAAACTGGACCTATTAAATGTACTGCAATCACCAAACAGTCTCACCACATGCCAGGGTAGAGACCAGGGTGTTTGGTTCTTTCCAGTCTCTAGCTAAAGGCAAGGGACTATCTACTCATTAAAAGGCCAAGTGCAATCCTGATTTTCCATGTATTTAGATTTCATTTTTAAAAAAAAAAAACAAGATAAAGTTTCACAAAAAATCACTGTGATTACCTTTCCTATAGGCTGGCTGATTTTAGCCTTCCTTTAATTCATAGTTCCTAGAACTATCCTCCTTTTTTGTATTTTTTTCTTATTACCATTGTCTATCACCTGGAGAGTAATTATTAAAAACTTTATACATTAAATTAGCATTGGGGAACCATTTGGCATATTCTATAATACTCTAAGATAAGAGCATCTAGAGTTGACAAGGGCCTGACTTTAGTGTCTTCTAATTCTTCACGGAACAGCAAGAGCCACCTCTTTAGAAACAGAGTTTGAGAACTGCTTTGTCAGTGAGCTCATTTTTTCAAGGACAATAGATTATATCTTCACTTACAAAACAGAAGACATGTAAAATAATCTGGCTTGGACTTTCAACATGTAGTTTGAACTATGTAAATACTGAAATCTATAAATATGAGGTTATATATCTACCTATCTAATTAGAGCCCATGAGGCACCAGTACTTCTAAGTTTAAAAAGTGATGCAATAGTTTGAAAAATTGCTCTGAAAACAGATTTCTATTGTCCCACAATAATCCAATTTCAAGTATGTTCTTACAACCAAGAAAGATACTTTTCCCCCTTCAAGTTATCTAAGAATATGAAAATTGAGTTGTTTCTAGGACATCAATCCATGCCTGGAAAACAAATCAAACAAAGTTAATGCAACAAATTGAAAGGAATCAGGCTTGTTTTCTGTGTCTGCGCTGTTTTCGAAAGGCTAACATGAATAACTGGCCACCCAAAACACTTGAACTGAGAGTGATCAGGTTGTGCAGAATCCAGGCAGGTAAGAAAGGATTTAAATGCTGCACATCTTCTGATGGGGATATGGTTCATATCACATTCCCCAAAAATAAACCAATGAACCACAAAAATTATATTTAACTGTCTGAAGTTAAATATTGAAATACATGTTTTGACAGTTGCCCTTTTCAGAGCTGCTGCAGTTATAAGCTCAGTTTAACTAGGGGTATCTGTAATCCACATTCAATTTTGTGTTGAGTGCAGACACTTAAAACTCAGATCAAATATCTTCAGCCTCTAATTATGGAGTAAAATGACTGATTTAAAACACGTAGATCTGAGATTTTTGGCTTGAGCCTATGTATGCACTTCAACCTCTGACAGCTTCTTCCACTTCAGTGACTCATAAAAGTACTTAGTCTGAATTTGTTTGAGGACAGATTCCCAACTGAAACGTTAGCAAATTGCAAGGTGGGGAATATGAGCAGATACAGCTTGTTCTGAGCTGAGTCCAAGCTACTTTTTCCATTGATAGTCTGAAATTTTTCAGTAGTGTTGCAACATAAGTCCAGTGGCTTTTCTGTAAATCCATACAGAATATTTTAAGTCTTTTTAAGATCTCCTACAAGTTCAGCTGAATTTTCCAAATGTTTCTGTGTACAGCATTTTATGAAGCACCTCCTTAGAGGACATTTCTGAAATCCCACTAGTTCCCACAAAATTAATTCCATGATACTCATATGATTTAAAGGTAACATACTGAGAAAATGTGGGACATGAAAAAATATGCTTAATTACAGTATTTAGATGAAGTTTAATGCCTAGACCATGGTTAGCAGTCAAAAGAAAGCTTAAGGATTTTCATTTCAGCTGTAAAAGTATTGATATGTGCCTTCAGTATTACAAAAAGCAGCTGAAGCCTGCCAGCCAAACAATGGAGTGAAACACAGTGCAAGCAAACTCACAAAGATGCCCAGTGTGAAGGGATTGTATGACCTGCAAGAACACATATTATACAGGTATATTTTCTCCCAGCACAATAAAAAAGCCATTGTTACACTGTTCTTTGGATTGGAATAAAATCCAAATCTGACAGGAAAAATGCCGAAATTCCCTTAGGAGACTGTTCATTTTCCAAAAGAAAGCAAGCTATTTTTCTATAGGGTCATTTTCAGTGATCAGAAACTTTCCTACTACTGGAAAGGAACAGATGATGGAAAACTCTGCATGTTTCTTTTCTTTGTATCAATACTCTTTACACAATCTTTTATAACCCACAAGCTATAGAACACATTAATTAAATATGCCAAGCTATAGAATGACTTAATGTAGCAGTAGGGAGATATTTTTTAACTTGTGATACACCACACAAAATGCATCTCAAGCTTTACAACGATTTATTTGTCACAAGAACCTTCCTGCTAAAATATTCTGTGTGAAATGAAGATCCCTATTATCCTAGTCAACTTTTTCAAGGCTTCTTAAACTCTGACGTACACAATATCTGACCTTTGGGAGTTTTCTCTTTGTTTTCCATCTGCTGGACTCTCAGGAAGAGCTCGGTGGTCATTGGAGACACTTACTGTCATTTTGGTGCGTGTGTACACTCACATGTGGTGCTTGCCTCTGTGCACAGATCGGTCTGGAGAGGAGCCAAACCTAAGATTCAAGACTCCTCCAGCAGATATCCAGAGAAAAATGCACTCTATTACTATGGTGGCAGTATTACTGTATTATAATGCAGTAAAGTGCCCTGCAATGGCAGAGAAAGGGCTGAAACCATTAATAGTTCTCTTCCATCTCCAACATCTATGTAAGAGGAGCACAACAAATCTGAAATAGCTTAGGGAATACTGTAGTGGTTACGTCTTTTTTTTTTCCCCCTCCCAAGGAAAACATTAGAATTTGCTTGTTGTCAGGCTAAATCCCAAATGGTGTACTTTGTGGAGAATCTTGATTGGATCCACTTTGCTGCAGTATTTTACTTATTTGAAACCAAGAAGATGAGAATACAGTACTTAATCACAGAAGAAAAGCTGGAGCTGTTGACCAGGGAAGTTATAGCCACATTGTCTCTCTGTATTCCCCATCAATAACCACTTCTGACCATAACATCCCTCTGTACCCAGGAGCTGCTGTTCTTTATGTTGTACCTTGCACAGTGAATTCCCAACCAAATGCAAAGCATTATTTTTTAACGACCTACAAAAAGAGAGACCAAATGACAAGTATGATTGAAGAAAAATTCAGGGGCCTTTTGCTTTTAAAATTGAAGTGTCGGATTTTTTCTTTTCTTTGGAAAACAGAAAAATAATGCAAATTCTGAAAAAGCTGTCAAGAGAGCATCCAGAGGCCAAAATGCTTCACATGCTTGTGAGTATGTAATGATCCTTCTTTCCAAGGACTTGAGATTGAGCCCTGAAGCTACAACACTTTGCACAGTGTCTTTCTTTTTTTTTTTTTTTCTTAATATTATTCTGTCTCTTTTATTAGTGATAGCTGCAGGCAAGATTTGTTTTCCCTCACTTATTTGGTTCAGTTGTGTCACACGTCATGGTTAGCGTCTTTAATGGAGTGTTTGCAGATGAGGTTGTAAAAATCATTAGCCACGGTCGGCAGATGCTAGGTACTGCTAGGATGCTGTTCCAATCACTCCTTTTCTTTAATTAAAATTCTAAATAAATCATGAGGTTTTGCAAACACAAGCCAACAGCACTTGCATAAGATGAAAGCTGTGCTGACTGCTGGCAGTCTTGATGCAGCTCTTTAGCCTCTATTTCTTCCATGTTTTGTTTTGCTGGTTTTTTTGTAGTTTGTATTTTTTTCCCTTGGCCATCACACAAAATCCCCATATGCACTTCTTCAGTGCTTAAAAATCATTATTGCTGGAGATCAATACCAAGAAAACATCTGCGGCTCTTCTTGGAGCACAAACAGACTTACACAGGGTTTGTTTTAGTTTGTTTTGGTTTTTTACAATAAATGCAACTAAAAGTTCATGTAAAGAGCAAAGGAGATATTCCATATTCAGTAGCCTATCGATTTCTTGTATATTCTTGTAAACATAAATGTGAGAGTATTAAATATTCACAGTAGAAGAATATTTATTTGTCATAAAACCTGAATAAATTGAATCTTTTTCTCCTTGTTTCTATGGGAACAAGTTCTAGTAAATAAACGATCTTTGAATAATATTTTATTCTTTTTAATTACATTAATTATAATTCAATATGTCACATTAAAATAATTTCAATAGTAATAAGAAATTTTAATACTGGTGCAAACTTAAAAAAAATATCTAGTTGACTTTAAGGTAATTTATGCTGCCTGTAATTTTTAGTTTCCATTGTCACGAGAGCTAATTACTAGTTACTAGACCTGAATGTTTGCGTTTGAATTCTTAATAGGTTGATGTTTTATTGTGGTATTAAGAAAAGATATAAAGTAACTCTGATGAAAAGACCAAAAGTTGTAGAAAAATAGTTTTACTGTAGCCATCAGTCACTAGGGAGCTTTTCTTGGCCACAAACTCCCTGCATTTTCCTGTTTTCTATATAACCATTATCTATTTTCTTCTTTCTTCTTTTGCTAAAGTAGCTGACAAACATCCCAAGTATGAGTTTTAATGCAAGCTAAAAGAAGACAGGTATTGCAGCCAAGTCCATTGGTTATCCTCTTATGTCTACATAAAATCAGTGGAGTCCCTCACAGGACATCTCAGAATGATCAATATGAAGAAATGGGCTCCAAAACAACACTGTGATGGAATAGTAAAATTATTTTGAAGTGAGTACAGCAGTATTTAGTCAAAATTAAATTTGTGTTAAACTCAGTCTAACCAATGAGAAGAAGAGGAAAACCAATAAAAACAATAAAAACAGCAAAACAAAACCAATCCAGAACAAACCAAGAGAAAAACATTTATTTAAGTGAAAGCATGCCTAAGCAACATTACAGAGGAATTAAATATAAAAGGTTAACTGACCTTTTTTTTTTTCTTTCTGTTATTACATTGCTGCTGGTCATCATATTGGTTTTGTCATCACACCTAACTGGTCATACACAAAATATCACAAGTCAGAAAAAATGGTTTTGTTTTTTTTTTTTTAATGAAAATCAGTTGTAGACCCACTCGGTATTACCAGCCTTTTCGTAATTATACTGTACCAATGTCAAAATCTCTTCCTTTTAAATTCCTTTTCATATCAGAAAGTCACATAAATCATGACTTCAACAAAATTAGAGATTAAGTGATGAGTCAGAAAATGAATTAAATTCCTGACACAATATGCAATCATTTTAGTAAAATAGCAAAGGGAGATCGAAAAACTACGTGAAAAGAAGAATGTGTTATTACTTTATCAAAGGCAAATATTTAAGCATTCTCATGACTGCATTTGTTTAGAAAACACTGAGCAGCAAAGTTCTGTTCACAGCGTCATAGAACAGTTTGGGTTGGAAGGGACATTTAAAGGTCATCTAATCCAGCCTCCCTGCAATGAGCAGGGACATCTTCAACAAAATCAGGTTGCTCAGAGCCCTCTCCAACCTGACCTTGAATATTTCCTTTCATGCTCTCCAGAGGTAAGGCTCATGATCATAGAAATAGAAATTTACTTCAGATTTTTCATCTGCCACCACTCAAATAAACCTGTCACGATCGATCATCTACACTGGAAATAGTTCACTAAGTTTTAAAAAGCCATTGCAGAGTTTTTCATTTAACAGCTGGAATATCCAATTAATTTGAATAATGGTTTTATAACTGCAGTGTGCTAAAGGATCAGAAATCATTTTTATCTCTTACTAAAAGGAATTATTCACTATCCATAAATATTTAAAATATACACACTTGAAAATGCAATATGCTGCATTTGGCAACATGTTGTGTAAACATGATGAGTCCAGAGAGAAAAAATTCTCAATACGATCTTCTTTGTTCTGCTTTATTGTTTCTTGTGATCTACAATACAGTTTGAAATGGCAGGATTTATTTACTGTAGAATGACAACAATTCTTTTTCAATATAGCCCTGTGTTTGAGAGAGAAAAATTATCTTCTTATTACAGAGGAGGTAGCTTTTAATATAGACTTGTCAACATTTTATCCCAGAAATAAGTGATAAAAAGATTTTTTTTAATGCCATTTTGTAAAACTGGCATATTTAATTCAATCAGGGTATTAGAAGTTGCATTTTGAAAGAATGCAATTTTTGAAAGAAGTGCAATTTGTTCCAGGACCATGTAACTAAAGCAGCTGCTTATTGAGAAATAACTTCTTCAGAAAAAAGCTTCCTGAAGTAAATCCTAATGTACAGAAATGATTCTACAAATCAAAGTTTTAGCTTTAGTGAAGTTTGTAACTGAGAAGGATGCTCAAAAGGAGAAAAGACACTTAAGGCATTCATTTCAAAACAATCGAATGAGGCACTTGTCACCACAGCAGGAAACAGAAAAGCACTTAAAGCTTGTACAAGTAATTTATTTTAGCAATCATCTCAGAATTTATACAGGAAACAAAATGAAAAGGAAATAACTAATGAGAGTTCATTAATCTAAACTCCAGCAGTCACTAATTTATAGGAATGGGCTATGTATTAAAAATTCCCACAATGCAAGCGATATAAAATGAAATGTTTCAGAAGAGAGTTTTAAAGCCAGGTAAAAATAACTTAGCAAGCACCTTAGCTAAGGTGAAAACTTCAGGAAGTACAACCCAGGAGGTCAGAAAATGCATATGCCCAAGAATTCAAAGTATGTGTTTCGTCACTGCTTCAGCAGTCTTTCATTTGTGGGCTTTACAAAGTAACTCGCCATTATTTCCAAAGTTCCAGAGGTTTTAGAAAATGCTCAGTACACTTTCCATAGTTAAAAGTAAAAGAGCCTCTTTCTGGTAACTACCAATTGCTAAATTAATCCTCTGTCTAGTAAAATGCAAGCATAACTAAATGAGAATGCTACATGATATTTTAGAAAGCTGTAATAAGGAATAGGACTACAGGAAAAGCAGCCAGAATAATACAATTCTCAACTGGAATTCGTTTGAAAGAAACAGTAGGGGACTAAGTAGAAACAGACAAACAATAAAGTGGTCAAATGAAGAGTAGGTAGTTACAGAGGAAGCAAAGACAGTGAAACATAGGAAGCACTGAAATAAGGAGTAGAGGAACAAACTGGCAGTGGGTAGGAGATGATATATGCATTTGCTCCTCAGTAGAGTTCTGTTGTTACAGTTCTGAAAACAGAATTTGAAAAACATACAGAATTCTTCAGTCTGCACTTTTGACCTGGACAGTGATATTGAGAAATGGGATAAGAAATCAGAGACTAAATTCTTTATCTCCAGGCAGCAGAACTGCATTACAAGTGCAGTCTTCCATTGCAGCAGGAGCAAATGGCAAGGACCACAACCACAGAGTTTACCATGTTCCTGGGTTCCACTTCAAGAGAAGCAAAGCAGAGTGCATCCTTATCAGAGTGCATTCTTATTTCAGACTGTGGTGACACTTCCAAAGAAAACTTCTTTGTCTTCCACTGTGTTTCATTTCATACTGAAACTGGTCTTGCGCTGCACACACTGGTTGCCTTCTGGATGAAACCAGAATATATAGTAGGTCCAGAGCCCTCCTAACAAGTCTTACCTGCTAATAGATCTGTGGGTGTGGAGCAAAAGCTCTTGACCTACATGTAGGTTGGACGTCACATCTGCAACATCAATAATTTGGACCTTCAGTTACCCTTCCACAGTTCTGCTCTACCAGCTTACATAGATAGTCCCACAGACTTTCTGCACGTGCAGAAACACAACCTGCGAGCTAGTGTCACACGTGCCTCCTATGCCTTTGAAAGTTAGGAAAATTTTCCTTGATTTTGCTTGAGTTTGCTTCCCTCTCTTGACTTCAGAAACTCTCCAGACTGCAAATTGTTTACAATTCATACATCATTGGTTTCAGTGGGTCACATATTTTGAAAAACAAAAAGAAAATTCTTTTTGAAACTGCTGCGTGAAGACTGATAAACTGTTTTTAAAAGTAGGGTAATGCTGGAACATTTGACAATAAGAGCCTTCATAACAGACTCAAGAACATCTGACAACATGATCATACAGCCATACAGATTAAAGACACAACAACTGTATGAAATAAACTACAAATGTGAATGTTTTTAGTAAGATTACTTCATTTCTTTGTCAAGAATAATCAGATAAAAATTCGAAATAGGAACAGTTTTACCAAATATTTTGAAGAATATTTTAAAAGTAAGATTTCTGAGAAAAGACAAAAGACATTCAAACTTTGTCATAAGTTTTCAAGAACAATGCCCAAAATTATAAATTTCCATATTTCATAGATGGATTGCTAGAAGATTCAGAAATTTCATATTCACTATACCAGTACTGATTCATACTTCACTGGGCATAAGTACTGAGGTAAACAAACAGAGAAAAAGATACAAAAAGGAATTAAGGCTATAGGGAAAAAATATTTTTTTCAACAGACAATAAAAATAATTCTGGTTTTGGAATTCCCTCTGTCAGGACCAAGGTCAGCAGAGATAGATAGAATTTTACATAATTTTGAACACCATAAAATGATGACTAAACATAATTAAATAACACATTAGGCATCTCAGGAAAATTATAGCATTTCAGGTATCCCATTTTTTTACATATTTAAAAATTAAACTGCAGGTGTTAGGAACTTTTTCCCCATCTCATCCCAAACAGCCAATTTTAATTTTGTCCTCAAGAAATACACTGTTTAAAGAGTTCCCCTGTAATATAAGGTATGTTTAAGTGACTTAACTAGTCACTTATTCAAACTAAGGACCAAGGCAAAATTATTTAATTTTAAAGAAAAATGAGTAATTTTTTATAACAAAGTAAGATTCACCAGATGGCAACACCTGACCTATTAAAAAAACAACTAATAATTAATTTGATACTCAGCAGTGGCTTTCAGTTGCTGCTGTTTGTGAGTCACCGACACAACCAACAATTTTAATTGTCATTACTAGTTTAAAAATTAAATAAAAGCAAAAAGGAATTTTTCATTTTTATTTTACTGAACAACACTATTTCAGAGATCAATTTAGGAAGTTAGAAGTAGACCACAAAACTAAATGACAGACAAAAAATATGTTATTAATAAAACAAGAGAAACTTTTTGTTCTTTGTTTTGTAGTATCTTTTCAGCTCTTTACTGTACAAGAGTATGACCAATTGACTGGACAAAAGCTACATAAAACTATTCATTGTTTTCCCCATCATAAACAGAAAAACATTTTAATCTATTATTTTTATCCTGTCAAGATCCTACTACACAACATTTCTCTGCATAAGCAAGCTTGCAGTTGATGGCAACTTCCCAGAATCCAGTTGTGGTATATTTTTGGAGTACATATTTCTGTTAGCATAAATACATTTTTAAGAAGACATTGAAATACCATTTTAACAGTCCTCTCCAAAACGATATATTAAAGATTTTATTAACGTTTAAAAACCTATGAAAGAAAAAGTCCAGGTTTAAAAGCCCACAGGTCTGGGAAATCAAAGTCTCTGCGCAAGAAATCATTCTCATGGCTTGCTACAGTTTTCTGCACACTCTGGAAGACAGATTCTCACTTATTGTGTTCCCATTTTTCCTGGTGCAAAATGAAGATACTGACATCTCGAAGTGACGCTGGGAAGTTTAACTCATCTTATGAAATATTTTGTAGGGTTATTCTAATGCAAAGAATATAAATTAAATATAAGGTCTCTCTCACACACACATCAAAGACAGTTCATCATATTTTTTCCTTAGATACAGTTGGATCTGGCTGTTTCTTGATGAAATCACAAGAACAATTTTGCATTAGGGTAATTTGAGTTTAAACAGGATATGAAAAGGATTAGAAATTATCCTCTACATTTCCCCCTCTCATTACCTTTCACCACCAATTTCCTGTATTGATAAGAGTGCTTGGTCAATTTTCTTCTCTTTGGTCTAACAGCTAAAAACCTGATTTCAGTTTTTAAAGCTTGTTTATAAAAATTTCTTGAGCCATGTACCATCATAACTTTTACCATTTTCCCCATCAACATCAAGTGGAAAAGAAACGGACAGATCAAGGATATGCAAACAGAAAAAGCAGTTTCACTAATAAATGTGAAAAACAAATATTTCATCAATTTACATGTCTTCATGTCTCACTTTTAAAGGTCTTGTTTTATAAATAATATCAGCTTGCCTATCAAAAAACTGGGCACAGCAAGATGTATCAAATCGGTGCTCGTCTTAATGGGAGTCTTGTATCTATACTTCAGCTAGACTCCTGCAGTGAAAAATGAAAACAACATTAATAAATGCACACTGATAACAAATCTTAGCTTATTGACTTCTCTCAGATTACACTGAAATATGACTTTCTCTGTCATTTGTTACACCCCACTCTGTTGTATGCTGTAGGAAGAGAGTGCAATATCAAGGCCTGAGGCAAGCAGAAAAGAGAGACTTCTCTGGTGTTCAAGCCTATGCAGAGTTTGATGGGTTTATGCTGAAAAAAATTATATTTCTTCAGATTTACACACTTGTTCCAATCTGACATTACTAAAGAAGGCCTCTGGCAGTATCATACTGCTGAAATACATTTGGGTTTTTTAGGAAACCTTTCAGATAAGTTTTGTTTCCATAACTGTGAAAAATGCTCTCTGACTCAAGGTCAGTGCAAAGAAGAGATTACACTTAGAAGAATGCATTAGTCTCACCACGTTCCCCTTCAGCATAGAGGAGTTTTCCATAATTGTAATGAATTTCTGCACTCTCTTTGCTCCTATATGCTGGAAAACTGGAGCAGTGGAATAAATCCATTATCCTGAATAATGGAGGCACCTATACTAAAGCACAACCCACTGGATGTATCTGCCGCGTTTCACAGACATACCTTATGATCTGTCAGACAGATCAGGCTTCCAATGACATTTTTGCAGTCAGTTCTTTGAACCAGTCCAGACTCAATCATGTAGAATGCAACTCAAAAAGAAGATATATAGATATATAGATATATAGATAGATAGATAGATAGATATATAGATATATAGATATGCAGACATGAACTTGTGTAGGCCCAAGTGCCCTTGGCAGTCAATGGAGATTTGACCAATAGTCAAGGAAACGTATGAACTTTATCTTACCAGACATCTTCTGCCTACCTTGAATCATAGAACTATAGAATAGTTTAAGTTGCAAGAGAATGTATTAAAGATAATCCAGTGCAAACTCCTGCCATGGGCAGCAACACTACTTAATAGATCAGGCTGCTCAAAGCTCTTGTGCAACCTCACTTTGAACTCTTCCAGTGAAGGGGCGTCCACAACTTTACTAGGAGACGTGTTCCAGTGTTCCAACGCCATAAAAAAATTTCTTCCCCGTATTCAGTCTAAATACATCATTTTTCGGTTTAAAAGCATTGTCTCTTGTCACTAACAGGCCCTGGTAAAAACTCTTTCTGAATCTTCCATAGAAGCTCCCTTTATGTAATGAAAGGCCAAAAAATAGTCTCCCCTGAGCCTTCTCTTCTCCAGTCTGAAAAACCCCAACTCTCTCAGCCTGTCTACATAGGAGAGGTGCTCCAGCCCTTTGATCATCTTTATGGCCTCCTCTGGACTTGCTCCACCAGGTCCAAGTCCTCCTTATGTTGGGTACCCTAGAGCTGGATCCAGTACTCCAGGTGGAGTCCCACAGGAGTAGAGTAGAGGTGAAAATCACGTAACTCAAACTACACATTTCTTTTTATGCAGCTTTTGCATATGGTTGATGTCCATTATTCCACAGACAAGGGCTCCACTGGCTGTAGTAGGAATCTGGGCACCTTGTTTATGCAAAGACACCTCTGCTTAGTAATTTGAACCTCTAACTGAACTGTGCTTTGTGGACACCGAATGTCAGGTGTCATCTAATGCCAAGTTGCCTGGCCTGATCTGGCATTTGGCTTCTCTTGCAGAAAGGCACAGAACCTGGATTATATCTGCCAGTCTTATGCGGATGTCTCATCTGGCCCAGGGCATTTTAATTTACCAACCAGACACGGACCACAGTATCAACTTCGTGTGCATGAATTTGATTATCAGCCTCCTTGCAAAAAACAGAAACACACCTCATATCCCTGAAGACACTTTCCCCTGAATTGCACTGTCACAAATATCAGAATATCATAGAATGTAAATTAATATCTTTGATGTGCTTGCAGTCCTTTAACATGATACATCCTAAAGGGTTACAAAAGAAATAAGGATTAAATATTTTTACACTCTAGGTACAAAGGTTTCAAGATTCCCCTATATATTCCTATAATGAGTGGGAGTAAGTCATCACACTTCTCTGAAATAATTAAAATTAATTCTCTTTAATGTATTGTATCAGTGTGGAACAAACAAGATACTGCTAATGGAATGTGTTATGAAGAACAGAAATGTTATCACATAATAGTATGAAAGTTTTCTGAGTTATTTTATATTTAGTAGATAGATAGATAGACAGATAGACAGACAGATAGATAGATGGATGATAGGGAAATAAACAAAAAAGTTGGTTTATTTATGAGTCTGAGAGATTGGCATATTTCCTTGCACAATTCTGTCCTTTTATACATGCCACAGATGCATAAATCCACACAAAAAGAACACAGAACATTGTAGAAAGTTAACTTGGTAAGAAGTCTTAAATTTAAAAGCTTTATAAGTTAAAGACCATATTAAGGTCTAGGATGAATGAAAGGAACACATAAATAAAAGTAAAATCAGAAGAAGGATTCAAGAATCGCTTACCTAGGTTTACATTTTCTTTGAGAGTTGAAAGATTAAAAAAGATACAGAAAATAGGTTCACAGTATTACAAACAGGTCTGTGCCGTGTAGATTCCTCCATTTCTCCCTCTCTCACTTGTTTTTTAAAGTCAGCTTAGCAATAATGGAATTAAAGCCCTGTCTGGCCTTTCAGTCAGTCAGCTGCCTGTCAGGGATGCCAGAGCACTGAAATGCTGGTAGTGTGTCATGGGATCCACGCTCAGAGCTTTGCTCTTCTCCCAGGCCCACCCTGTCTAACTGACCCTGCCCATCACTCAGCATGATGATGCCAAAACACGTAGCAGCCAGGAGCAGCAGGCTGTCACCATGCTGATCTAGCCCTGATTTATGCCAGTTTCCATCAGCGTAAACCAACAAACTCCCCCTTTGGCCCAGGGAGAGACAAGGAAATAGGATCATGATAGAAGAGCAGTAGGACTACGACTTCTGCCAAAATTTATATTTCAGCTTGAGAGCTACTTTCAAGCCTCTGTATCCACTTGCATTTTTTGTGCATTTGAGTTGCCAAAACTGTACCTGTGGAAAGCAAAGAAAATCTTTAACACACAACTTCTACCAGGACTATTATTTGCATGAGGTATGTATGCCCTACAAACCAAGAAGAGACCAGTTCCTGCAAAGTGGTGTCCAAAGCTTTACACAATCTCTTAGCTACTGTCACACCACAGAGTCCCCACAGAAATGACCTGTCTTTTCTAGTTTCCCTCTTGCCTTTTACTGCTGAACCTCCACCAGCTGAACTTGCTGTTTGTAGAATCCTAATGTGAATCCAGCCTACGAAAAGAGTGCTTGCCCTACATACTCAGGACAGCAGTATTGTATGGATACAAATGAGGCTGTCCAGATCAGGAAGCTTATCAACGGATCTCAGAGCATCTCTTTTAGGACTTTGAGTTTTCACACTGATTTTCATAACATTTGTTTTTATCCTGTGTGTTTAAGACCTACTTAACTTGTTTAGTTGTTCTGATTAGAAAGTTTGTTGTTGCGTTTCACATGTCAGCACATTCAGGAAGCAAGTGTCATTCATATTCATATAAGTCTAGTGAGACCAACACAAGTAATCCATCCTTGACATTCTTTGTTTGCCAATAATGCTTCTAAATGACCTGGTTTATTTCACAAAGACATAAACATATTTCTGTTGTCTGCCTAGGAAATACTTTATTCAGAAGTATATATTCAGAAGCCACAGAAGGGTTTCAAATAGTCTATGAAGCTTAGGACGAGTGGCAGCTGCCATTCATCTCTTTTTTTCCTTTTCTTTTATACACAAATTGCACAATGCAAGAATAAATGTGATGAAATTAAGCTAATCTGAGTCTGAGGTCAACAGCATTGTGGATTCTATCCATTTTGCAAAATGGGATCAGGAGATTTTTTTTAAAGGACACTTTTTAACTCTGAACTGGCCCAGCTAATAGCAGGTGCCCTCTGCTTTATGCTGCAGATGCAAGCATGAACAGAATGATGAAAAGTTCTTTCAAATGGATGTGCTTGAACGAAAGGGATGCTTTCTGCGTACAACCTCATTTATTGGCCTCTTTAGTGCTTCAAATCTGAGACCAGAGCATTTCCAGACCAGTTAGTCACTCAGGCACATGTCAGGAGTAATTTGGAGTTATATTTCCCATGATTCTGGAGAAGATTCATTCCCCAGCACTCAATAGTGAGTCAAAGTTTTCTGCTGTTATTTTGTATTATCCTTCATTTTTAATTTTTAGGCTTGTTTGTGGACATCTCGGCTGAGTTCTTACCTCCAAAGACTCTTTTGTATCAAATGGAGATCTCTTTAAAACACACTGAAAATGACCTATGCCTCCATTTGCTTGTATGGTTGAGGGGACAGAAGAAATGAAATTTTGTATTTATGTTTTATTGGTAATATTGTAGCTGGAAAAAAATTTAAGCAGAGGCTTTCTGGTTTAGAAAACCTTTGTTTTATTCTCTTTTTGGTTATTTTTTAGATTACTACACCTGAATTTAAATATATTTTACCTTGTTGACAATTTTACTAGTAGTTTCACTTTAAGAGGTTTTTTCTTCCCATCAACTTAAAAACAAAGTCTAGGTCTGTCTTCTTCTGTTCATAATAGCTTTCCACATTGAGCTGATGAACTATTTCTCTCTCCTACCCAAATTGTTCCTAGATATATTGAAAATATATATCTCAGGATTTCTCCAAATACATATCTGAGGATTTCTCGCAGTTCTTCCTCTCTTATCAGAAATGAAATCCTGCAAAAATGATGGAAAAGCTGTCTAAACAGAAGGCTCCAACTCCTCCCTACTTTGATGGTAGAGGATACATCTGGAAATAAGCATTTTTTGAAAGAGCTTTTTAAAGCAAAATTTCATGACACAGCTCACAAGTCACGGCTATTTTCTACATTGGTTTCTCTGATGTACAAATGTCCAAAAGAATGAAACTAACTCCTTATTTGGTTCCTGAATGCTTATGGATCTGTGTTAAACAACCATTCTCACAGAGCTGATCATCCCTGCTAGGACATTCACAAATTCTTTACATGCCAGTGGTGGTCTTTAGTTTATGATTGTCCATCCCATGACACTTAGGGAGACTGATAGACAGGTCAGGTAGAAACTTAGGAAATGGTCTTTTTCATATGATGTATTTTAAAACCAAAATACAGGATGTTAATCAGATTCACATATTGTATGTGGATTTTGCAATATAATAGTCTAGGTCTAGGATAGCTTTGAGACCCTATAAGGAGTTCTATTCTTACAATTAGAGAACCCCAAGGCAGTTTATTAGCTCCTGGCCCTTGGCTCAGCACATTTGTGTCCAGTCTTGACCATACATATCCCAGTTAAGGCCATGCACAAGCACTCAGCTTCATTTTATCAGTTAGGAGACTACAGGACAGCTAGTTAAATAAGTGTGCTTGGCTTATTATGTCTTTATCAGGCATTCTTAAAATAACAGCCTGTTTATTCCTCAGGCTCCTAGTAAAAAAAATCAGTCCCAGTGGCTATTGAATAAAACAGACAGACCTCAACCTGCATTTTCTACAGCAAACCTCTTCAGTCTGTAGACTGTAGGCAGCAGCCTGGGTGAGATTTTTTCAATAAAAAAGGTTTTCACCACCATTTGTCAAAACTAAGATTTCTTGTTTACAGAAACGCATCTTGTTTGTTGAGAATTATTCCCAGGAGCAAGATGGGCTTATAAATTGATTGTAACCTCAGAGATGAATTGTGTAGAAAAAGGTCCATGTAAGTTTTGGGCCCTTTCTCCACTGAGTGCCCTATCCATTGAAATAGCTGATTATACCCTTTCTGGTAGCATCCACCACATCAAAGTTCTAAGGAATGGAAGAACGTGAAAACATTTCTCATTTCCCTCTTTCAATATTTCAAGTAAGCATGCTAAAAAAACTTATATCATGCTTAACTTACCACTTAGTAATGTAATTTTTCTTACAAGGATGCTTCAGGCAAATCAACTGTGGCAAGAAAGGGAAGGTATTAAAGCTCTATAAAACTCCCTTGTTTACTTAGATTCTATATATTCTTTATTTTCTTAAACTACTACTCTTACCAAGGGATTCAAAGTCCTAGTGCTGTTCAGTTCTTCTACCAAACACTGAGAAGAAATGTTTAATGATGCTTATTGGATCAATTCTGACAAATAATTCAGTAGTTTCACACCAAGTAATTTACTTTTAAGAAAAATATACTAAAAAGAGCATATAAGAAAGTTGCAGAAAATATTAGTCATTTAGCTCTTTTCATGGACCCTTCTCACACACTGAAGAAGTTTTTGTTTCCACTTTCAACATGAAGGTATCATGAAATTAATCTCTGACTTATGAATCCCTGTCAAAATTCATCTGAATGGCTAGCTGCTACCCTTTCTGTTCCTCAGTAGTTTCAGAGAAGTGTCTTTAAAGCTCACGTACCCATTATCAGTAATTTTGATGCTGTACACACCACATCCAGAACTAAAACCACATTAGCCATGCTATGACTATCTCATAGATAGAAGGATAGTGCTCAGCCTTACATTACTCGGATCTCTCTGCATCATTCAGTGTTTCCATCATGAGGCAGAAGTGTGCCATCTAAGGAGGGACTTCGTATTTTGTACAGCATTCTTCTCCTTTAACTTTCATAGCCTGGGCAACCATATATTTCTATTTTGTTTGTGGCTGCTTGGATAAGAAAGACACCTGACTTCTCCAAAGCAAGCACATCTCTTGAGAGAAATCAAGAAATTAAAAGTTTAGACAACTCACACACAAAGATTTAGAAAGGTCATTCATCTTTCACTAAACTGATTAGACATTACAGACTCAAATTTGAATATGTTTGCTAATGATACAGAGTTCTGTTTGCCCTTCGCATCATGAAGGAATATTACCCCTCACTAAATTAATCTACTTTTTGATGGAGATGAGCTCATGGATGAAGAACAACTGTTTGAAAATTAATCAGACCAAAATTAAGATTACACCATGAGGTAGGGAAAATACACTTTGCAAATAGGCATGTTCTCATCTATTTGTAAATTGTAATCATGACTAGTCCGTTCTTAACACAAGTTACTTAAGAATTCTTTTTCTTCACTGCTAGGAACTTTTCATGATACAGTTATATCCAGGGAGAAGTAATTAATTTTGACTAGGACACTTGGTAATCATTTGCTTTAAATAACCTGACCCTATATGTCTCTTGGACGTGCTTAGAAAGTTTACAACAACATAGTCTTGGACATAAAACAGAATTCCAAGTCTGAAATTCCAAGTCCAGCCAAGTCTGAAATCCAGCAGTGAACTTTGTAACTTACTAGAGGGACCATAAGCTCACTCAGCTTTGCCTTCTAGTCTCCCTTCAGAAATTTCCTCAATAGTCAAGATCTTGGGTCACCTTTCAGGTTGGGCTTCTCTTAGAAAAACTCCATCAGCCAAAAAACTTTTTCTTAAAAAAAACTATGATTAACAAGCAAAATTCTGCTTGTTGCCAGGTGAATTAAGGTTCTGGGTTGGAAAAAACATTGGCTGGACCTGGTCCAATACTTCTGAAAACATTCTCAGAAGACCTGAGAACCAGTGCAAGCCCTTAGCCTCTTAAGGTTATCCTCTGCTAACCTTATCCTCTGTCCTCCTAACCAATTTTCCTGACCTTCACTCCTCTAATAAACACCTAGTAGAACATATGCAAATGTAAGAAATGTTTTTACTTTTTTCATCTTCAGACAATTATCCCCTAGGAGAAGGCAGAGAGAAAGAAGAAAATAACCTGAAAAAATTATAATCCCTGAATTATTCATTTTTCAGAGTTTTAATAGAGGTTTTATATAACATAAGGATTCTTTGTCCTGCACACTTGAAATAACCCATAAGGTTATGACAGAATTGATTACCCCCAAAGAATAGATTTTTTTTGTTCTTCGTTCAAACATACCAGGTGTATCAAAGTTTGACTATGCAATTAGTGTAGTTTCTGCCCTGTGGGATTCATAGTGTTTTACAAAAACCTAATATTTAGCCTCTAAATTATGGAAGCAGCCTCTGATTTCTATCAAGAGGAAGTAGGAAGCAGACTCCTAGTCATATCTTTTATATTTTTCGCTCACATAATGAGGTTTGGTGTGATTTTGTTACTCATTGTCAGCTTACAAGACTCAAACATTTTTACGGGAAAATGAGTCAGTTATCATGGTTTTCAAACCAAAATTAATTAAATATGAATGCTATTGAGCAGTACACTTTTCGTGAACCCCAAAAATGAAATAATTGAGACTAGTAGTAATGATCCAGTTCTAAAACAATTAAAACATGAGGCTGCTTGGATCTATCCATATGTTTTGAAATATCAATTAAAAATAAATCCAGCCAAGTAATTCCAAGATCAATTAAGAACATGGAGTCTTTTATTTGTGTCCAACCATACCGCATCTACTAAGTTGCTTTTAAACTTCTGCCTCTGAAGACAGCCAGTTCTATCGCCTGCGTACACTGGAGGCAGGGCAGAGCTTTGCCGTCTTTCTTGCTCAACATTCAGCACCAAAAGGTAGAAGAGATAGGACAACACAAGTAAGACAATGCCAGCTTTCTTTAGGAAGCTGAGTTTTAACTGGCTGTGCTACAGAGGCGTAGCATTGGTAACTGAGGCTTCTTCTGACCTTCCTAAGTTGAGCAGCTACCCACGTAGCAGATACCATATGGCTTAAAACATGAAAATTACAAGTGCTCTGTTTCCTTGTTATTGTTGACATTAAGGACCATATCATTACTTTTAAAGAAGAGACTCTGTTGCAAGGCATGGAAATAACTCAAAATACATATACATGATTTGCCATTATCATGAAACAAACTTCTCTAAGAAATCTAAAATCTTCTCCACGACATGATGAAATACAAGCATAATATCTAGTTCAGATGTTACATTAATCTTTCATCTTCAAGCTAAACTATAGTCTCTATATCCAGGAATGAGCAGAATTACCTTTTACCTGTATACCTGCTAGCTGAACTGGCCTGCTGAAGGACCAGTAACACATTATGCATTTAATATGTTTTGTTTGGTCTTTAATGACCAGAAAAGATAAAACCCAGCTAAGTGGATTTAGAATTTGCATGGCAACACAGAGAACTACACTGATTTCATTCTGACTGACAGGCTCTGTATTACCCAGAAGACTGCTGAACATAACTATTTTATCTCAGGAACTGCCTGCTGAGATATATTGTTTAACAAAATATTAAGCAGAAAGGAATTGTTCACCATGAAAACTTCAGAAATTGCTAAGACAACTTCATGACAATATTAATTCATGGAATGAAAGTGGAAACACATTAAGAGTTTCTAAGTAATTGAATTTTTCTGCATTAAATAAAAATAGAATATCTTATTGATGTTGTAGCTCAAGTAAAGAAATTGCTGAAGTTATATTCTCTCAGAAAATGTTCTTGTTTATTGAAATGGAGGCTGAAGTTACAAAACTCAAATATAAGTCTCAATTTCCTGTCAGAGGTATTGTATTTCTCAACAAGATCAACCAGAAAGAAGTTCAGCCACTGTGCTACAGAGCAGATTGGTTTTCCCATTTTCAGAAATTACAGGGATACAGGAGTTAGGACCACAAACAAAATAGACAGTGGGAACAGAGGAAAAGGGTTTGAAAGGTATGGAGGCAACATTATGTGACATTGCTTTGAAAAACAGCCTTCAAGAAATTTTCTCATTGTCTAATTTTGCTCAATATTTTAGAATTTTGATTATTTCATTGCTATCATTCATTTCTTTAACAAAAAAGAATTAAGAAACTGGCCAATAACAGAAAGCCGTGAAGTTAATACATTCAAGAGATAAATGGAATAACAACTAGGAAGAAACAGGTGACCTTGAAACACAAAGAAACAGAAATGTAATGGTAAAATAAAATACAAGATCCCGAACTGAAGAAATAACAGGAATTTTTAGAATCAGCTAGAACTGAAGGAGAAGGAGAGAAGCACAGGTACCTTAGTTAATCATGGCAAGGCCATTAACCAGCAAAGAGAAGCAGCAATGAATAACAAGATTAAAAGGTATTTCAGTCAAGCTGTTTCTAGTTGCATTAGGTAAATGTAAATTTCATGTGATTCCCAATTTGAAATGCAGTTTTTCACAACACATATCTAGGTACAAGAAAATCAGATGTAAAACAGATGTAAAGAATAAGTACTGGTACTCTCTGAGCAATGACCAGCCCATCTTATGAGGTGAGTTTAGATGAAACAGACTTGTTTTGAATCAAGTAAAATGAAGACCAGGAGGAATTTGTTATCTGTATGCCTGGGGTGAATAAATGAGGAAAAAGACTGTTTTAGTTTTAACTATAGAAAGCATGCAATGGGATGTAAACTGTTATTAAGCGATCAGAAAAAAAATCTAGTTTCTAGTCTGTCAGGTAGTGAAGAGTGGAACATCTTTTTTAGAGGCTTCTCATCAATCATATGCTTAGCATCTTTCGGTTTTGATTAAATTAAATTCAATTTACTTGCACTACTATTATTAAGTTATAGAAAACTGTGGGCTCATAAATATCAAGAATTTAAATGCCCTGGTAAAACTCGGCTTGGTAGAAGTCATTGTTTTCTTGTTTGCCATTTGGTCAGGCTGGCAGAATTGCCTGAGTCCTTAGTGTTGCACCAGAATGTACCTCTGACCCTGCAGCCAGGTGGTCTTCTCTATGGCAAGCAGTTTTTGCTATTTACATGAAGTAAAATTACTTGCAGCAAGTGTATTTTCATGTGCAACAATTCAAATGTGGTCTTCCACCTAAAATTAGAAAAAACCTGAACATCCCAAAAAAATCAAATTGTTTGCTGGGAGCCAGTGCAAAGCAGAGAGCCATTTATGGAGGCAAAGGAGCAAACAAAAGGAGAGCACAGCCCCACTTGAGTGTCAAGTCTGGTTTTGCTTCAAATAATGTCTCCCAGAGTGAAGAAGTGTGTATGGATAAACTCTTCTTCATTGCACAGCTCAGAGGGATCAATGGACATTGGGCTACATGTACAGTGGGATCTGAACATCGCTATGACAAATATGCTGTGCACGGTAAAGTCTCCTTGTTTCCTTAAATTAAGAGCTTTTCTCTCATATTAAAAGTGTGGTCTGTGCAAATTGGTTCCACTTGCAAAAGACAGTACCTGAGAGATAGCTTTAAAGAAATATCCTTCCCACACATATTTTCTCCACCTGTCATAAAATTTCATGCTCATCTCTTAGCCATATCAGTTAAGATATGCTTTTTCTTAGCTATTTTGTCATTTTTGTATCAGCACTTTCCCAATTACTTCTTGCATTATTGTTTTACTTCAATATTATTCTTCATTATTACCAAAAAACAACTTGAGCAAACAACCTAAACTGTTATGACTTTATGTTCTTTTTTAGTCAGCGCCTGAGATCACTCATTCAGGTGATTGAAGTAACACAGCAAATCACAAACAGTCCTGGAGGCTCCTGTAAAGCACTGATGACAACTTCTTGTCACAGATAGTGGAGGATCTCACAAGGAATGGTGTGCTGGTTGGCCGCATAGTGACAAAACAGGAAGGCCTTATCAGAGATGTGAAGGTTGGGGGCCAACCTGGCTGCAGTGACCATGAGATTGTGGAGTTCAGCGCTGGGCAAGGAGGAAGCAGGGCAGTGAGTAAGACTGTAACCATGGACTTCAGGACAGCTACCTTCAGCCTCTTTAGGGATCTTGGATGAATCCCATAGGAACAGGTCCTGCAGGGAAGAGTGGTCTAAGAAAGCTGGTTGATATTCAAGGACCATTTTCTCCAGGCTCAGGAAATTGAGCAAAGGGGGCAAGAAACCTTCATGGATTAAGCCACCAATGTCACCATTAGTGGTGACATAAACAGAAGCAAAGCTAGAGCAGCAGTTATTGGAATGAATTAATTTTACTCATTTAGAACAGTGCACCTGTGACATGCAGAAGGAATCACAGCAGCTAGGCTTAAGACACAGCTTGTGAATATAATTCCCTACGAAAGACAGTATAAGACATAGCTTTTTGGCAAGTCAGAGTTTTAGCAGAGAAGGTTCATATCAGTCCTTGTGCATAAGAATGCTGGAAGGTCACTGCTGCCTCACTGCACTTTCAGAAATAGAACAACCCTGAGAAGTATAAAAGAAAGACTCTGGACAAAGGATATATTTACCTGCGTTAAGTATTTCTAAGCATCTGCCAGGGAAGTAGTATGTAAATGCAAATACTGCAATTCATTATGAAGAATTTGCGACAACCTCATGATCCACCTGCGGACAGTAGGAAAAAAAAGGAATAGTGAAATAAAGTTTAAAGCAAGAAAACCTTGGAAAACCTCGGGAAACCTGAACACTTTGTTTTTTTTTTTTTTTTAACACTTTCTTAGCATCAAATTCAGTATTCAGATGAGGCATTCAGAAAGACCTTGTAAGAAGCAGAACACAAGATCACATGCAGAACACCAAAACTGTATTTAGAAATATAATCATTGGCTGAGGAATTTCTAAATGGCAATACAGTATATCTGAACTTGTTACAGTGATGTGGAGCACTGACAAACTAAATGGGGTTCAGTGAGCAGCCATCGAGCGTTATTCGTTCATACAGCTGTTCAACTGCTGCACTCAGGCACCCATTTACAGTCCTTGCCTACAAAAGGGCATGAGTGAAAATTTTATCCATCCTGAGATCATGTAGTGACACTTTATTGAAAAGAGTCATTAAATTTAGATAGGTTAAAAAAATAAGGAGCAGAGGCTCAGGTACTCAGTTTTGCAGAAGAACACCAATGCCTTAGGATGTGCAAAAGGAGTTACTGGAGAAATCATACAAGAAACAGTACATTTTGAAGCAAGTGAAAGTTTGATCTGTTTCAATATCTTGAAAAGTTTATTCATATGGACTTAGTGATAAGATCATCTCAATTAAAAATAGCTAAAGACCAAGACAAATAAGAATAGAAAAAAAAAAGAATGTATCAATTTGTGATCGCTTAGCCTCAGTGTTCACATAGATAAGATTATATCATATGTTAGACTGAAAGATAGAAATATTCAAACCATCAAAAGGATGCAGTTGGTAACAATGGAATATTTACACCAGTGCAACATCCCTTGAGCAAATCAGTGTCCTAGCCTGCTTTCTGAGTAGAGCTCAGATAATCTAGAACTACCCAAAACAGGTCCATCCACTTGAAATGACACCAATATCTGCATGAGAATCCCAGAAGGATATACTCTAGGGCACCTCAAACAGTTCTGACTTTGGATAGGGAGAATGCAAAACCAGGTTGTTTTAATAAGTCTTGCATCTTAATGGAATTCCTACATAATTTTGGCAATTGAGAAATATGATGAGTGGTCATGAAAGGCTGCAGATCAAAGGTCTTATAGAAAGGAGTAAAGTATTTGTAAGAAGCAAATAAGAAGCAAATATAATTTAAGAAGCAAAACTTGCCTTCCCTTTTTCTTCATTTTTTGATTGGATGAAAGTAAGGTTCCATATTTATACTTCTATAAGCATATGTTCTTTTGTTTGGTAATAAATATGTAGAAAGCAAATAATATAGCAATATAACAGAAGAATGGTTTTACCATTTTTTTAATTTCACAATGCATCTCTTACATTTTCAATAGTGTTACTCTCTTGTAGTCTCCTTTGGCCCATGACAGTTTGTTAATGGAGATCGGAAAGCAGGATAGCTATGCAGATAAAATAGTTTATCATACAGACCATAGTGTTCAGACCCCTTTGGTGACAAAGATTATATGCTATTAACTCAAAAAGAGTATTTCTTCATCCATACAGGAAAATAACTTTCTAAAATGACCTTGTGTAATCAAATCAGTATCCACTGGAGTCTATCATGTTGGTGACAGAACATTTCCAGAAACAGAACCTTCAGTGTCTTGTTCTCTGTAGCCAGACTGATGCTACTGCTGCTAACACTGAATATCTCCTTATTAATGCAAATAGCCACAGTGGTATACAGAAGACTACCCTCAAGAAGGAAGAACACTCCAAGAAAGGTCTTTTTAATACCTAGGGACAATATAGACTAGAAGTCAAACTGAAAGGCAACACAGCTTAACGTTTCCCAAATTGCCTGTTACTTCATTTGTTAAGTTTCAGATTCTTTTGTGAACCCATCCTAAAAATATCAGATATCCTTTCACAGGATAAGTTTACAGAGTGTTCTGAATGCACCTGCTCTGATGGGGCTGAGGACCCTCCAGTAGCATTATAAAGACCCTAAGAGTCTCCACTGTATCTATTTCTCTCTTTTTGAGGGCGAGAATGGTTAGTTTCCTGAGAAGGAGCTCTGTTGTTCTGTTGCTTTTGTTTACAGCAAGTGTGAGGGCTCCCTCTGTCATCCAGCTAGGAAGACAGATATATCCAAAACTGATCTGCCCCATCTGAGCTCAGGCTGGGATGAGCCACCATGTGAAAGTGTCACTCCTTTCACTGTCTGAGTTTTGATTGCCAGCTAAGATTAGGTGAAATACACAGCATCCATAGACTACTCAACATCCCCTGCCTGTAGAGGGGGTAACAATACCTACAAATTCATAGATACACTGTAGCTGCTGCAATTTTTGTGATGATTTGCTAATAAGAAAACACAGATATTTCCTAACAGCAGTCAGAGTCCATATTTACCTCTGGAAAATTACTGTAAAACCTGTTCATATAACCAAGAACAAATTAGATTCATTTGACTCAGCAACTTTGTACTTCTCCAAGAGGAAATGACAACACAAAAATAAAAGGAGAATTGTGATTTCCCAAATTTATTTTAAAATAATTGTGCATACAATTAGTACTTTTTTCACCATTTCTCTTTCGTGAAAAACAGAGGTCTCTAGCTAACAGGAAAACTTCAAAAAGTTCTACATTTTTTTTCAGTTTAGATAGGCACTCTGAATTTCAAAAGATCTTTACAAGAAATTATCCAGCCCTTTGAAGGCTGGATTTAGATCTCACTTATGCTGATTTGGCCTTGCATCATACCTACTGAATTCAGTAGGATTAGTTCTCACTTAGGTTGGAATAAATGAGTTTCAGAACTCTGTGGTCTGCAAATGGGAGTAGATTCAATACAAGAACTGCTTATCATTCAAGACTCCCAACACTTCTGAACCCAGCTGGGAATTTCTCTAACAGCAATACATCTCAAGATATCTTGGCACTTCCAGTGCTGGAAGCTTCAGGTCCCCAAAACTCAAGGGCTATAAAAATGAAAAAGGAAAAACATGCTCTGAAATTTTTCAGAACCTCAATAAAGTCTGTATCACATCTGGAAATGGGGCCATTCTTGCAAAAACACCTCTGAACAAGATGGAGTGAAGAGAGCTGTTTAAATTCCCAGTTGATTCTCTGTCCCTAATTCTATTCTTGTACTCAAGTTTCCCTGCAGTTTATTGCTGAGTGCAAAATGATGTTTCATTTCAAGGCACATAGTGACTCAACGACCAAAGTTTAGTTCCTTGCTTTCCAAAGTGCTTTTATGCAATGGAGAAATGAAAGGTACTAAAATAAAATCATGTTATATTCTTCAAATCTGTTCACTTGCATTATGTTGGGGACTTGATATAATGCATAAGACTACATAATACCTAAGAGAGGACAGCAAGGAATTACCACTGTGCATCACAGAGCTCTGAAGAAGTTCAGTTCAGTTATATTTCTCAGCAGAGATACAGTCATATTCTAGTCAAGTACTTTTGTAAAAGATAGAACATCAGCTCTTGACAGTCAACCAAATTTTTACATACACCTTTGGATTTCCAAATTACTTCCAAATTATCTCTAGGAAACAGACAACATTTACTGTTGAGCAATATATATTTTTCTTCATTGGCATTTTCAATGTAAAAGCAGCTTACTATAACTGCAGAAGAAAAAGTAAAAGAAACTGTTTTCACCAAGTTTGTGTGACACTCATGATTAACTAGTTCAATTTTCATTGTCTCTCCTTGCATACTTTCCATCCTTTATGTCTGTGACTAAACAATGAAATCTGGCCCAGACTTTAATGGTTCAGGATCCTGTTTGCAGAAGAAACCACTATTTTATTGGTGAAAACAGCTTGAATAAAAACCTGCTCTCTTTTTTACATATTTGGAAACAACAATTGCAGGTCTTTTTCCACTGCCTCAAACTGCAGATCTAAAGCTCTTCCAAGTCAAATTATGTTTTGCCTGCACTTTTTATTCCCTGATGAAAATGTCCACCTCCTTCTTAAGATGTTTCACTGAAGAATGGCTGACCACATGGCCAATCAGTTCAAGTTTGGCTGGAAAAAAACTTTAGTAATGGTAATAATAATAAACAGTAATAACAGTCACAGTAATGTAGGTATCTATGTATTCCTACATGACAAGCCATAAAATGCAATACAAATTGTGACAACATATTTTGCTTTAAACTTTCTGTCAGCTACAAAATTACCTGTAGGCAACTTAACTGTGGTATCACTTGAAAAAATGAAAAAAAAATTCTTTTCAACATAGTCTTTTTTAAGAAATTATTTTATGGAAAGAAAAATTAACCTCCCAGCCTTCTGTGTATTTCTAGCAGAAAGGAAAAGAGACACAGTTTCAACCTGCAGTAGGGACCTATCATCCCTCATCATCATACACAAAATTCAGATGTTTAATCTGGTCTCTGGCTATAGGATTGCAAGCTTTCCTATAAAACCTGGACAGTAAGAGAACTAATGTTACATAGGAAAAAGTAATACAATATGTAATCACATGCTGAAAAAGCTTTGAGAAAAATCACCATGGAACACACGCTAGCACCATTATACACTTGTTCCCTAGTTAGATCTCTTTTGTCAGCACGAGTGTCATGTCTTCTACTGCACAAAAAGGCAGGCTTTAAAGCCTGTTTGCCAAAACACTTTTCCATGAGCTTCACAGTAACAGATCTTTGTAAGCCTTCAACTCAGAAAGAAAAGTGAAAAGATAACTAGTTAAAGTCTCCAGAAAATGGAGTGGATTTCAAATCACAGAGCCGTCATTAGACAGACTGTCAGGCTAAAGAGTTGCATGGTTTTTTACTTACCTAAGACAGAGATGCTTAAATCATCTTGCTCAGAATCAAAGTAAAATAAGAAAAATTTCTACCTTTCCGGTTCTAAGAAATTCACTTTTTTAGCCTCTTATCCAAGAGGACAGACAAAATCCCTAATTATTTTGAGGGCAGCAAAATAAATGCACTCAAGCACAAGAATTAAGTTGGCATAAAATTGTCATGAATATTTTGTATAAAAAGTCTTTGACTATGCTTCCTGTTATAACTGAGGAAAATATTTAAATTTGTAATTTATCAAAACAGTTACTTGATTTTAGGTGGATGAGCAAGTGGAATTTTTTCTATATGCCTTAAAAAATCCATTTCCCTGCCCCAATCTTTTTTCTGCTTTCCAGCCAAACAAAATAACAGAAACAGACCAACTATTTCAATTGGCAAGTTCTGAGCGCTGACAAATTTTCACGAGAGGAGACATCCCAAGAACTGAACTAAACTCTCATGTTCCAAGTATAATTTTAAGCCATTGACCTAAACCCAAACATCCACAGATTGAAATGAAACCCCTGTTTAATCTCCTGGAACTTCACGGTTTGAAAATAATTTTGTTTCTGAAGCTAGGTTGTGTTGGCATATTAGTCAAGCCACCCACTTTGCTGCTTCAGTTTTTCCACTAACTTTTCCATTTTCCCATTAAGAAAATACAACTGTGAAGTCATCTACCTTTACAGCTATTAATCATTTTTCCATGATCAATTCTCAATCTTCATCCTTCAGATGTTGCCAGAGTGTTGTCACTCCTTATCTTTCATGCCAAATTCTCACTGCCTATGACAATCTCAAGTTCCTCTGCATCTTTTGCACAGATCCTGACTATATTTCATCTTGATTTTCATGCCATAACTCTCCAGTTGCACACCAGAAATTATCTTACAATATTGCTTCTTTGCCACGTGACTCTAACTTATTTTTAAGCCTCATAGAGCTGTCAAAGCCTCTGGGAAGCAGATATAGCCTACAGAAATCTGCTTTAAGGGCACCAGGAGGGCACGTGGGGTCATTGAAGAACAACACCTTCCAGGCCTGCAGAGCAGTAAGCCTTCAACAGCATTGAAAGCATTGAAAGCAATACATTAAAACAAGAAATACAGTTTCACTGCAAAGAAGAAAGGGATAATGACTGCAACAGACCTTCAGCCTCTTTCTTCCCCCAACTCAGACTTAGATAGCCCTTTTGCTTTACTAGTAAATCTCTTACTCTCTCTGACAGCCCCTCTTTTTCCAAAACAGAGTTTGCATCCTATTCCTACGGTTGATACAGTCCAGGTCTAATGAATCTACTTTCTAGCACTTCCAGTCCTTCATTTGTCTTGCCTTTCTGGAGGTGTGACCTTGTGAAGGTTTATGTACTTCTCCCTCTACACTTGAAAGAAACAAAGTCTGCTGTGTATATTAGCACAGCATTAGGACCACGGAAATGGGAATCAAACTCTCTGTGGGTCATTAATCCTTCTGCAATCAGGAGACAGAAAATAAAAGTAAACCAGAAGGAAGGAGGGGCCAAGGTAAAGCTGGCATGGTTTTGAGGGGAGGAGGTTGTTTTATCACCTTATCTCAAGTTTTGTGCCCACTCTCCTGTTAAAGTAAAACCAGCATTGCTACACCTATTAAAGTCTCACTGAACAATGGTAGGGAAGGGTTTCATATTTCTCTTTTTGTTTCCATTGAGCAATGTTTGCTAAAGCCCCTCTGACTGTAAAACCTCAATGACAGGAGCTGCCTGACTGCTTTGGTAGGCTAAACAATGGATGGATGAAGGAAAAGTCTCATGTGAACCATGGATTTAAACATAAGCAAGAGTTAACAAGCAGGCTTGTACACAGAAAAATCACATTACGACATAGATTTTCACTTAAGCCATGACTGACAGGAGACACCAGGTCACTCCCTGTCACAATGGGAAATTTCACCCTCCAACATAGAACAGTATTTCCCAATACCCTCTGGCAATAAAACTGCAGTTTAAAGGGCAACAGATCCAAGGCTGCTTTCCTAACCATGAAAAGAGGGTGGTGTTGTCCCTGTCAAACTCTGTCAAACTGATCGCTTCAGCTTTATAAAAGTGTCCCAATATTTTATGTGTCTTACTTAAAACCAAGCTCAAGGAGCTATTATTTTTAGTTCCCACAGTCACAGAAAAGGCTCATGAAGTAAATTTTATAGGCTCCTACTTATAGAAGATTTTTTTTTAATAAAAAAAAAAGTAATGGCTTCAAGTAGTTTCATGATTTTGACAGCTCTTGAGCACTTTCAGCTGTCAATGCTACCCTCTCCCTTTTCAGCTGAATCTACCAATATGAGCTGTAGTGTCCAGCGTGATTGCAGCTTTGTGACTTTGTTATGCTTAAGGGAGCAATCCCGAGGTATCCTACTCCTTTTCTGCTCCGTTGCCATCACCAGCCACTGAGAGAAACAACTGCTGACATGCACCAACAGCTTTAGGTGTAAGTGAAATAGATAGTTGCCTCGTATTGAAACCAATAGATTTTGCTGTACTCTTTGCCTAGGTGTTGTCTTGTCTAAATGTTGAACTAGCAAAAATGTAGGACAGAGTCACAGGAGGTACCTGACCCTGTATGAACCCATTCTTTGCAACAGAGTACTGTAAAGTGGCAATGGCCTGGTCTAAAGGGAGTAGGAATAAGAAAGAGCTTTGTTTTTATTTGGCTACCCTCTTCCTCCCTAGCAAAAACTTCAAATCTATTGATTTCATGCTTTCTCATCTCTTTATTTTGCCAGCAAAGCTGATGAGCCTTGAGTCTAAATTTCTAGCAGTGTGAAATGCATTTATATAGCATTTTGATCTATGGAAGAGTGAAAGAATATTGCAATAAAAATTAACAAGGAAAACTGGACAGATCGTCAGCTGGCAGTCCCAGTAGAAGCAACACATTGAGCTAGTATTAGGATGGAAAGAGAATATTTCAAAATTGGCCCAGCTGATGGTAGGTTTCCACAAAAAAATTCTCATTCCTGGCAAAATCAGTAGGAAAGAACAGCACATTGGCACGTGTTGACTTTTACCTGAATTGTGAACCAGCACTTGCTCAAAATATCAAGCCATGTATTTATATCCAGGAGAGAAATGTTTTGAGAATTTTCCCAACAGAGTAGATAGAAAGATTGAATTAAAAAATAAGCAATTTTTTACATAAACAAGCAAACAAGCTTCATTGTTTTATTTCACTTATCAGAACCTCCTCAAATTCTGGCACATCTTAAGGTACATTTCTGACCCATTACCAAACTAAATATTTATGAATCCTGGACTTCTGTTTTACCATTGGCTGATACAGCTATTTATTTACTTAAATCTTAACTGAACAATAAAATTTAAAAAAAAAAAAAAGGTCAAAGAAAATATTATCCCAGTGTATATTCTTTGAAGTCTGGCAAATTAGCTTGCAATTTTCAAAAAATAAAAATATCAATGGCAAAGTATTTCTTGGTAATAAATCCATACAAAACCCTATAAAAATAACAGCTGTTTCTGAGAAAACCTTGAAGCGAAATCAACACTTCAGTACAATTTTATCAGCTGCAATCTCCAGGCAGTAGCTGAGTTGATGACCAGAAGTAGGTATTTGACACATTTGATATTAACTGAAACAGGGAGGCTGCTGGCATCACACTTGCAGTCTGAACAGAAAATATGATGGCACACAAAGGTCTGCTCTTCTGAAGACATGAAACACAGATCCCCAAGGCCTATGCCTGGACCCCTAGATCCTCTTCCAAGATGATTTCCTGCTGGCTGCCACTCCATATATACTAGTGCATGGCTTTTTCTTCCCCAGGAAAAGTCTGTCCTGCAGGCAGTGCTAATATAAATCCAATAGAAATAGCCTTTAGCTAGAAAGCCTTAATTAGATACTTCTATGATAGTATTGCATTCTTTGTGGGAGTCTATTAGGGGACACTGAGACGTGACTGAGGCTCTGCCCAGTTACTGCTGAGTTAAAAATATGACAGACAAAGAAACAGAAACTGACTTTTCAAAACAAGTCAAACAATAACCTGTTTCTACATCTGAAAGGAAGGGAGGCAAGTAAGCACAACTTAGTCACCAAAGAGCTTGGGACTAAATACAGAGCCAAAAGTGCCACTTCTCAGCAACCACTGCTCAGCATAAGGTACACTGTGTTTGTGTCCATCCTGGAGTTCCGGCAAAGTCGGCTTTCACAGTAAGTTCCTGTAAAGAAGAGTTCTAATGAGCACACACTTTTGTCTATACCAGAGTACTGACAATCATAACAAGTAGCAAGGGGTGGGTCTGTCATGTTACCTAAGGCTTCTTCTAAATGAAGCACAAATTTTAGCTGGAATTCCTATCCATATTCACACTTAAATTTCTTTCCATGGGAATTTGAAACTGAGTTATGTGTACACTTTTGGAGGATACTTAATATTCCTTCTCTTCTGCCATTTCAAAAAATGATCTGGTGACACAAGTATGTCCTAGAAAACAGAGTAATCAGCTGACTGGGTTTTCTTTTGGCACAAATCCTGTATCACCATTCTGCTAACAGCTCCCTGTTTCTGCTGCTCAGATACAACTCCCTGGAAATACAGCACCAAGACAGGTGACCAGGAGAATCACAAGGTGAATTTTACAGCCTCTCACAGACTCACAAAATGCTATCCTCTGCTACCACCGTCATCATCCTTGATCACAAAACTTACACCTAATAAAATGTGAGAGTATACACAGAACTAAGAAAGTAATAAAATGAAACTAAAATTTCCCACAAAACTAAACTTCTCATGTGCATAGGCCTGCATAAAACTGCAGGTATATAACCTCTTCTACAAGCCACAGAAGGAAGTTTCAGATAACTGAATTTATTTGGAGTTACACAAATGTCAGCAACCAGAATTGTCTTCCAACTTTTTCCTATTATAAGAACAGGATCTAAAAAGGAAGAATTGGTGAGTTAACCTGGTAGCAAAGGACTACATTATCAATTGTCTCATTTAATCAGGAAGGAATCAATCAGTACCACTACCCTTAAGCTTCCACGTCAGCATTTCTCCCTCCCACCCATCCTGCTTGGTTAATTGGTCCCTAGGACTCCTCTCAGTTATAGGGTATTACAGCCTCACATTTATTTAGATTCTCAGTTTCCTTTGAAAACAAATGGCAAGCCTACACTTAGTATCTTCGAGGGGATGGCTCTTAAACTCTGAATGTCTATTTGCTAACAAATAAGAAAATGTAAGCAAGCATCCCACTGGAAACTAGCAAATGTTTGGCAGTAAACAAAAGAAAGATTATATTTTACTAAGATTTCTCCTCTTAATGAACAGATACTGAGTGTTTATTTTTCATTTCACAATAGCTAAGCAAGCAGAACCAAATATCCTTTTTTATCATAATGAATTCAGCTATCCAAGTATCCGTTTACAGACAGATAGCTTTAGGAGGGAAAAGCCTCTGAAATGCTTCTAAAAGCTAAGCAAAAGACAATGCCCCTGGTGCACAACAGCTTAGTTATTTTTCTTTGACTTTTTAATATACAGCACAGAAAGTAATTGTTCCATCAATTTCACTAAAATTATTCTAGAAAACATTCAAAAAATAAAGCTCATTTATTGTTCAGATCCCATCATAATAACTTAATGAAACAGCAGTGAAAAAGAACCTGGTCTCTCTCCCTGATCCACGATAGAACAACAAGCAAGGAAGAAAGGATGAAAAGCTAAGTCTATGAAACACTTTTAATACAGATGTACATTGCTGTGTGACATGTACATTGTCAGGATTCCACAAAAAAAAATTACTTCAACAAATTTCACAGCACAAAGAGGCCACATTTTCTTGGAAGGGGTAATTCTTGCATGGCCCCTTCAGAGACTACTATCCAAGGAATTTGCTAGCAAGGAATAGGCTTACCCTAAAGTCCTGCAAACTGAAAACAAAATTCTTGCAGATGGCTTTTAAAATTGCTTTAGGCCTACCCTCATACTTAACTAGATACTAATGAAACAGACTACCAACTAGTATCTGTCTAGCAATGTGGTCTTTGTTACCTGTGTTACTTCCTCGGAGGAAGTCCCCACTCCCTGCTCTGCTACTACACCTTGTACTTGAACAACCCATGCTAGAGCAGTACCATCTGCAGAACTACCTGTCAATCAACACCATTACTGAAATATTCTATTTCAACCCTCACATTCATTTCATCAATTTCTTGATGGGTTTTCAAGCATGCCATATTCAACTGACTACATATTTGGGAGATAAAAATGTGTTTAATCACCCCTAAAAATGATTCAAAGGAAATAACCAGAAATGAAAAGCATTCTATCTCCACAGCACTTGAAATATGAAATGCCAAGATGGTGGCGTATTTAATGTCCCAAAGGTTGCTGGAATAGCAAAAGCCATGCATGAATAAGGAGGGGAACACGCTACAGGGAAAAGCAATAGGTTCTTTTTGTCCTTAGGCCAGTGGAATCTAATCAAGGGTCTGTGCTACTTTTGCACATTTCAGAGAATATCACCAGAGAATTTAGGTTGTAATAGGTCCACATTGCACAGGAAAGAAATTAAATAGAAATTGTTATCACATACTCATGGCTAAATAAATGACTTCTCTGTCAGACTTGACAAAGTGATAGTATAAATAACTTCCAAGGATAATTTGCTAACACTTGGCTAGTTGGTTTGATTCAGCAGTTGGCACTGATAACCCAGCCTTATTCTCAAAAGAGCAATGACATTCTTAATTCCCACTGCAGAAAATTGCCATCTATTGTAAGAACCAATGATTTACCATAGTAACCTAGATCACCAATATACACATTGCAGGGTTTAAAAGTGGCTATTTGTATCATCGTCTCAGAATGTGTAGACCTTTATAAAATATAGTGGAAGAAATGGAGCCAAAATGTCAGTCCAAAACATCCCAAAGAAAGCAAAACCACAAAATAAATCTTTTTATAAATTCTAATTATAGCCTTCACAGACTTACAGACAGCCTTATAATGGGATCTAATTTAAATCTATTATATGGACAGATCCTTGCTGGTTGCCCTCTTACTTCTCATTTAAGTGTTTTAAAACAGTTAAGTGACGGAAAAATGTCCTTCTGCATGAGAAAGCATGAAGATTGCTACTTTGATAACTACTTGCTTGTCCGAAGGAGATGCTGTCATGCAGCACCAGCTTCAAGTGCTTGGCACACTTGTTGCCATGTGTTTGAGTACTTCCCTGCTATCCCTAGTCACCTGTCATTCTTCCCAGTTTGAAATCTAAATCTTCCCCAGCTGCTGCTGCAGCTGCTTTGTCTGCCATGGCCAATGAAACTGAGAGTGATAAATAGCACCCTGATGGTCAGGCATGACCCACGGAGAAGAAAGACCTGAACAAAGGGAATTGGACTCATTTAGCACTGCTCCTGTTGACAACTGTCAATTCAAAAGCCTTGTGTTCGTATTCTTTGCTGACCAGCTCACAGCAACCCTTCCTTGACTACCTGCTAGCTGAATCACATCCTCTTGAAGGTATCCAATAGCAGCAGATACAAATATTTTAACCAATACAGGATTTTTCTGGAAGAAAAACCACTTTATATTACTTAAGAACTAACAACAGTATGCAAAAAAATCAACCACCTGTTGTACAGTAGCCTTTTTTTCCTCCTATTTACACTAAAGTCCTAAAAGCAGAACAGAGGCCTGAGCCAAGCATTTGACCCCACACCTGTCCTCACCATGACTGGTATCGAGAACCATTTTGCAGCATCCTCTGTAAGGTTTAAGGTCTCAACCATCTAAGTGTCTTAAAGACTTTGAAGTAGTGAAAGACAATAAATCTGGTGACTCAGTCCAAGCATTTACATCAGTACTGTCTCCATCATAGTAACTGATGAAAGACTTTAAAAACAAGGAGGCAGGGGTGACCTTTGAACAGTGCTGCTAAAATTCTCAAAGCTCTGATTCATGCATAGTCCTTATTGTTGAGTGTATTTTAGGGGATAAGCAGCTTGAATTACATTTTTCAAAACTGAAGGAAATGAAAATGTAAAGATGATATTTAGAACAGAACAGTTTTATGGAAAACAAGAAGTTCCATCTTATTCTCTTTTTAGAGTTTTTCTGTCTTCCTTGTCCTAATGCTACTGAGTTTTGAGGGGGATGATCACTCTGTTTCAAGAAGTTGTGTATTGGGTCTGGCTGAGATAGAGCTCATTTTCCCACAGCAGCCACCACAGTGCTGTGCTTTGCATTGGTATCTGGAAAGGTGCTGATAACACACCAGTGGTCTGGCTACTGCTGAGCAGAGCTGGCACAGCATCACTGGTGCCTCTCAACATTCCCCCCCTTCAAGGGGCTGGGAGTGGGCAAGGTCCTCGCAGGGGACACAGCTAGGGCTCCTCAAATTCATTCTTGAACCCATCGTGGCCATTTGCATGGTCTTATCTTTTTCTTTGGTTTCTACAGCAGATGAAATTCTCTAGAATCACCTTAATGAACAAAACTTGCAATAGACATTTGGCACAAAATGAGAAGACAGACTTGCTGTCAGAGGAGAGTATTCAGCCACTTCCTACAAATCAGGCAAAAATAAAAAATATCAAAAATGAAGGGAAGTCTTTGATAACCCAGCTCTTGAGGGCTGGCTACTGGAGATAACTTTAAATAAGCAGGCACAAGCATACATACCAACAAACTAGCAGAAGCAAAACTTAAGTCTATTTTGTAGATCATCTATAATAAAGCAATGGGAAGAATGAATCTAAAACTTTAGTACTGCCTTAGTGACAACGGTGACAACATGACATCCTGCACAAATGCTTCAGACATACAGCAAAAGTTAATATTTCAGAAATTCAAGAGAAGAGTAAGACTATCACAAGGACAAAGCTACAAAATAATGGGGTTATTAAATAAAGGCTGCAATTACCAGGATAAAGTACAGCTGACTGAAACAAGTTCAACAGCTAATACAAAGGTATTAGTATAAATTCTGCTATAATCTGGCTATAAAGGTTGATTAATAAAATTACAAGAGTATTTGAATACCCCAAATTCCACCTAAAGGAGATTATTGCTATGCAATTGTAGTTACAGAAGGAACTGGCTTTTCAAATAAGCCCACAGAAACCTATTTCACAAGAGGTAAACAGAATTATATGAAACCCTAAGAGGATATAAAACTTTATAAGCAAAAAACAAAGACAAGAGGGAGATGATGGTATGGAGAACAGAATGGAAAAAGCCAATGTTAGTCCTTGCCATAGGAAATAATAAGAAGATTCAGGTACTGTACAAAATAGGACAGCAATTTGCAGAAGTAAATAGCCGCTTCTTGCTCACTCCCTCCTTTCATTTTATTCATATTCCAGTTCAGCTGACCTCTATTTGCTACTTAACTACACCTAAATTCTCTGCCCACTTCCTTTCAAATTAGCTTCCCCATTACAGCTTTCCTGAGCACGTTTATTTACTTGTAGAAAATCTGTATATTGGAGCTTTAGGTCATTCATAACTTTTCCCTGAACAATAATAACAATAAAAAATAATTTTAATAACTATACCATCAGTAGCAAGTACTTGGCCAAGATTAAAGCTTAGCAAATGCTTCATTTTTTTAAATTTAGATCCTAAATGGAAAGTGGGCAGCGAAAATGTGGAGCAGACTATTTACTGACTGAGGGATCTATAAGAAAACAATGCAACAGAAATGGGAAGGATGTGGGCATCAGCTTGTGATGCACAACAGAGCACTTTATTAGGGCACTCAGTTTGTTCTGCCTAAAACCCAGTCTGGTTTTTTTACCTTCTCTGAAATGACTGAGTCCACATCGTCGAGCACAGGGGAGGAGAAGTTTTCAATGTCTTCTGCGGAGTATGTTCCACCTTTGTACAACGTGCTTACATACTTACTGAGCCACAGAAAGAACTTACACTATAATCTAGTGGCAGCAGCAATGCAGTACATTCCCATTCCTAGTCCCTGCTCCATGAATACGCAGTACAACCGGGAGCACAACAGCATCCACAGGCAGTACGGGGAGCTGCCCATCCATCAGTGCTCTACAAGGCAGTGCTCAGCATGCAGTCTGGAGCAGATACTGCAAAGATGAATTCAAACTGATGTACCTCGGTTCTCTATAAAGTGATTCAACTATAGCATATCTCATTAGCTGCATGAATATTTAAATATCTCTTATGAAGCCAAACAGCACCAGTCGAACATAAATGCACCTACCTTTTCAGTCACGCATAGTCTGTAGCACTATATTTGTAAAAATTTATTTGCGAGGAGAATTCAAACCCCTAATCTACTGGGCAGAAAGGGGAGCATCACTATATGGAAATATTTGCTAAATTCAAAACAAATTTGAGAATAATTTCAAGCAATTAAACTACTCAGGTCCATTTATCTCTATTGTAAAATAAATTTGCAGTACAATTTCTGTTATTTATGGATCTCATGTAAAAGAAACTGTTTAAGTATAGAATACAAATAATTAACAATTAACTTGAATTTTGAAAATGTGACAATGTAGTAATCCAAAGTGTTAATATATTTTATGTAAATCTAACTGTTAAAAATTACATTATTCATTCATCAGGAACTGTAGTGATAGGACAAGGAGTAATAGGTTCAAACTGAAAGAGGAGAAATTCTATAGATATATGGAAGAATTTCTTTCCTCTGAGGCTGGTGAGACACTGGAACAGGTTGCCCAGAGAAGCTGTGGATGCCCCATCCCTGGCAGTGTACAAGGCCAGGTTGGATGGGGCTTTGAGCAGACTGGTCTAATGGGTGGTATGCCTGCCCAAGGCAAGGGGGTGGAGATGAATGATCTTTAAGGTCCTTTCCAATTCAAACCACTGTATGAACCTATAAAATAAGAGTTTTATTATATTCTTGGCCTTAGTTGCATTATTTTGGGAAAAGAAAAAAGAAAGTAAGCAAAATGCAACATGCACAGCTTCCTCAATATATTTTGTTTAAAGCTTACTTAAAGGGTGTGCACTTAAAAAAAACCTGCTTTTAAAAATGAAAGAGCTTGAGTAGTTAAAGAAAAAGTCTTTTAGCAGCTTTACTTCTTTTTCTTCTTCTAGAATTGGAAAGGGACCCTACCTTCTCTAAGAGTTAAAGCCGTAATGGTCTTTTCTATCCCTGCCTCCTTTTTTCTGGTATTGTTTTAATTTCTCCTGTCCCTGAACTTCTCATTCCCTTCTTCTCCATCTACTTTTTAAATTATAATTATTTCATTTCCTTATTTTTTTAATAGATCTTATTACTTAAATAACTCAGAACCATTCCTGAATGGACTCAAAGGAGAAGGGAGGAGAGGGTGGGGGGAGAAAGGAAGGAATGTCTCAGCAGCTGGAAGGCTTCTAACTGAATTCTGCATCTTATCCTCCATTCAGTAAAACTCTTTTGTATTTTTACAGCCCATTTCATAACAAATGGCAACTACCACTACTTCTAGTAGCTGCAGACCCCACAAATACATCACAGCTTGCATAGGCTCAGGACAGTACAAAGCACTTGTACAGCAAGACATCTCCAGTCACTCCAGACCATGCTCTTGTGTGATCACATCCCCCAGCAGGAAGCACAGCTGGGGCACAACCAAGAAGTAGATATAAATGTCCAGGGCAAGCATGAAATGGTCTTAGATTAAGTTCACAGTGTCACCTCTTCAGCTTTCACATTCTTTAAATAAATGAATAATGGGTTTTGGGCTCTGTGCCTTTCCAGAAAAGATCTAATTAATATTGCTCTGAGACACAAATAGTCTCCCCTCAAAAAAAAAAACCACCCACAAGAAAACACAAATAGAATATTTAAGAAAAAATATTACCCTGAGCCCACATAATTTCCCATCACACTTTGGCAAACATGCTGATGTTTCCTAAGCAAGCACAAGCTTCCCAGCCTTGCTTCCACTCTTGGGTATTACTGGGCCTCCACAGTGAATATTAAAGAAGACAAATGTAGAAAAGGATATTAAGGGGAAGAAAACTAAAATTAAAAAAGTATCATATTAGTCATTCTATAATTTCTAATAATAATGATGTTGAATCATTCCTTTAAAGTAACTGCTTTGTGGTAGGCATTTAAAGGAAAATCTAGCATATCAGGATCTTGAAGAGCTATTGCTAACTCCTTTCAAAAAAAAGATAATAAAGTCTGGGAAGGTCATCTTCACAGCCTATTGCATTTTTTCCAGGGTGGTAATACAATTGCTATGGGAACAAGGTAAAATAACAAACCTGGGAAGATTCCCAAAGGAACACATTAGACAAACATGAAAAAACAGATGATTGTCCTCAACTTCTTGGTATTATTAATGATGCACCAATGTCCCCATGGGTTCACAGGGCTTTAAAATAAAAATTTAGGCACTTACAGTTAATTTCAGGGACATCAGTCTTACTAGAAGCAGCTGAGGGAGTTGGGATTGTTTAGCCTGGAAAAAAGTGGGCCCACGGGTGACCTTATTGCTCAGTACAACTCCCTGAAAGGAGGCTGTAGCCAGGTGGAGTTCAATCTCTTCTCCCAAGTAACAAGAGATAGGACAAGAAGAAATGGCCTCAACTTGTACCAGGCGAGGTTTAAATTGGATATTAGAAAAAAATTTCTTCACAGAAAAAAAAGGATTGACAAGCACTAAAACAGTCTGCCCAGAGAAACAGTTGAGAAACTATGCCTAGGGATCTTTAAAAGAGGTGTAGATGGGGAACTTAGGGATATGGTTTAGTGGTGGACTTGGCAGTGCTGGGTTTACAGTTGGACTTGATGATCTTAAAGGTCTTTTCCATCCTAAACAATTCCGTGATTCTATTTTTCCACAGGGAACTACATCTTGTTTCTCACATGGTTGAATTATACCTATGTAATAAGGGAATTAGATTAAATCAGATTAAGAAAATATCAGACAAGATCCAGATCTGTCCTGTAAACACAGTTTTTCATAAGATTTATAAATGGTTAAATGTTCTATGTTTTTGTATGGTTTAGAGTGTCCCACATTACACAAGGGGGACCAAAAAATCTCTTTTTTCTTGAAGTCCTTTCTTTAGTTTTCTAGATTACCAAAACATATCTTCTCACGTGAGTATCAGTGAGGGATGACTAGAATGGAAACTCAGTTTCTAGTGTAGCTCCAAAATATTGAGAAATGTGTTCCCAAAAAAAGCAACGATATTTTCAGAAATGCACAGCTCATACCATTCTCGGTGAAGTTGAATTCTGAATTGTAAAATAAGGAAAGAAGCAAACAAAACTATAGAATATTGTACACCTGACTCATGTATCCACTAGAGTATCTCAAGATTTATGCAACCATAATTGCAGAATTTAGGACCTATTTAATTTAATTTTTTAAAAAAAGGTGCAAATTTTAACTTGGATATTCAGAATGACAATTCCTTTTAAAGACAAGTTTGCTCACATTCATACAAACGGTAAAGATTCTGAATTATCAGAATCAGTTTAGGAAATGGATTTGACTGTCACTATGAAAATAAATGCACAGCTATGGTCAAATCTGGGAAAAATATGCTGTATAAGGACTAAGGGAAAAACACCTTTGAAAAAGTTACAATACTTTTCCTATAAAGGAAAAATGTAACTTCATCTAAATAAACGTGTAGCCTATTCCAACAGGTTAATGAGAATTAGGTGGGATTCAGAGAAGGATAGTGAGAATTATCAAAATGGACACAATCTAATGAGGAGTGATAAAAAACCAGTAGGTCTCTACCCTAGGACAAGTAGAGTGCAACAAGAAAACAGCAGTACTTATTAAAATCAGTACTATGGGAAAGAAAGTTTAGCAGTTTCTCTCACAGTAACATAGGCTATCCCAAAAATAAAAATGAAACTAATTCAAAACCTTTTTTTAGTAATGTAACATTTTGAAAATAATTTGCAGCAGAATGTGTGAACATAAGAAAGGTTCAAGGAACACCGAAGTATTAGTATAGACAACAGGAGTAGTTCAAGTAATGAGAACTGCTGGAAAGTATCTTTGCTTTTGCAAATTATATAAAGCTTAATATTTCCATGCTTAAGTCAATCCATCTAAAAGCACAGGCCACTGATGAACAGGACTACAAGTTATCCTATTCTGCCTCCAAGGAGTTGTGACGCTTCCCAAACCAGGTATTTGTGCTAGCTATTGTTGACAGAAGGACACAGAAGACAAACCTCAGCTCAAAAAAGTCTGTCAATTCATACACTAACACAAAATTACCAATCTAGGGAACAACCTTTTCCCTGCATTCTCACATAATTATCAATATTTCTACATCTGTAACCCAGAAAGATTATGTTGGTATATTAACAGTGAGAGCAAGAAGAGTAGCCAGGTTTCCTAATGCAAACAGTGATAATTCCTTACTGCTGTGTCATGCTTTTTTGCTAGTTCAGTGTCAGATACAAAAAGAGAGTTCTACAATTTTGCCATGGTCTCATGTCTACCTTGCATTTAAAAATGCTGAATTTTTCTTTTATTTCCCCTGAACAGCACCAAGTCAGCACAGGAATATAGTTTGAGATTGGATTACCTACAGTAGATCAGACTCTCTGGAAACAAAAAAAACCCTACATTAAAAAAAAAAAAAAATCACCTAGCCCTAGATGTCTTTTCCAAGGCATAGACAGCTACACATGCAGCAAGGTTTTCTGGAAAGAAAGCAACAAGAGGCTAATGCATGAAACTAGAAATATTTTTTTAATGCTTAAAATTGAATCAAGGGAGTTATTTTCCCAATCTCCCTTCCCACAAAGTGGTTATTAAAAAGAAAAAGAGTAGATATTTCTCCCCCTTGACAGGTTACATTGAAAATACCATTCTTTTTCCTAATAGAATTTACAAAGCAAGACAAGTAAGAAGATCCATGTCTATTTATGTTGATATAATCACCAGTATGAGTACACTTGTAACAAGGATAACAGGAACAATGCATATGAACTGCTAATGGAGGTAAATGCATCATGAAAAAGGGAAAAAATCCAACCCTTCACAGAAGGTACAAAGACACAACCCCCCTCCAAGTAAACTCATTTATGGTCAAGAACTAGTGTGCTTTATACCATACCAATATCTTTTAAAAGCTGCCTACATTCAGAAGTAATCCAAAATTCCAATTTACAATTGCAGAATTATAAGTGCTTAGTGAGAAGAACATAGGCTAGAAAACAACCCGTGACAGGGTTTGATCATCTCTGTGTTGTGACTAGTTTGTGCTAACACCTCAAATGCTGTAACAAGCATAGTGGACCACTTTCTTAATATTCCTGACCCTTACATAATTTTCCCCACATGCAATTTAGCTTTTTTTGATGACTTTTCCACAGTTTAACATTACAGATATGGTTCTCCACTTATGAAGCCACAAAAGCAGTGCCCTGTGAAGAGCCACTAGCCTCAAAGTTTCAAGTAAACATCCTATAAAAGAGGCATTTTTTTCCAGCTTTCTCTGCTATTTAGCCAAGTGACATTTTCCAGTCCTTGCTGGAAAAATTGCAATGAAGTAGCAAAATAAACAAGTTTTATAAATTAAAAGCAAAAAGACTAAGGAAAACAGTGAAGAAAAATCATTCTGTCACACACAGTTCTTGAGTATAGCTCAATATTTCTTAGTTTTGTGTAAAGAAAGGGGTGGCTTTCACAGATTCATAGGGTTGGGCTAGCACTCAGGAAGACACCCTCCTAAAACTGCTTATACCAATCCTGACGTATTTTTTGCTTTTTAGACTGATTATAGAAGATGTGCAGTAATAGAGACCACATAGTAACAAAGAAAACATAGCTCAACTATACTAGGCAAACAAACTTTCCAGTGCTACGGTGTAAGGTCATTACTATTACAATTCATCAGGAACACAGAAAAAAAATTTATTCTATTCCTCTTATAGGTCTTTGTCTGTGCCCCTAGTATCCTCTTCAAGTCAAATGATGTCTCTTTCTCTTTCCCCAAAAATCATGCTCCTTTTATCTCTGATAATTCTCTCCACCAGTTTCACTCCAGGTGGCCCACATTTTTCCATATCCGAGTACATGCTGCATGCTGCCTAATGCCTTACAACTGCAGAACAGGGCTAAAAGGATTACATAGCTCATTCTGAAGCTATATTCCCAAATATATATTAATTTAGTATGTCCAGGTCTGGTAGTGGCAGGATACTAACTTGTCTTTGGGTTATGATCTACAAATGATCTCTTTGCTACTACCCAATTAGAGGTATTTCCACTATTTAAAGCATCTGATTAAGGTACTTGATCTGGAAAAGTTCAGTTCCTCATTTTAGTCCTTTGCATGGTCCCAAATACACATCTAAAGTAGATCTACACATCTAAACAACTAAATAATAAATATGATTTCTCAGCATTTTCCATATAAATATATATATGTGTATAAATTTATCTTATTCTCTCTTCCAATGAAATATTATCACAGGTCTGATATATTCAAGTATTACACTGTTGCAGCAGCTGAGACAACGGCTGTGATGGCCAAGGAGCCAAAGAGCTCCAGTGCACGAGAGGCCTGTTGGTGGAGCAGCTCTAAAGTTTAAGATCACCCCCTGACTCAGGGTGAGAAGCCTCCCCCATCAGGCCTTGTGGTTCTACGCAGATTTGGTCTGCCTGGTTGGCCTGTTGGCCATACGCCCCTTTTAACCCTTAAAAGGTTGTAATCCCGTCCCCACTCCACCCCTTCCTTCTCCCCACTGGTGTTATATTATCCCGCCTTCTCTCCGCCCCTGTACCCTCAGACCATTGGTTACTGGTGCTCTTCCCGCCTCCTCTTTGTACTCCTATATAAGTTTGTCACGGCCCTCAGTTTGGGTTCTTCATCCATGGATTCCTTCATTGTGGCTTCGCAGTAAACCGTTCGGAATTCTATATGAGGAATCCCTCCTGACTCTTTGCCTCTGGTAATGCATGAGCTATGCAGCTCAGTGTGAGCATGTGCTTGCGTGCCTCCGTCGGCACGGGTGTGAAGTCAGCCAGCTGGCGTGCCAAATGGCACTGCCGGAGCGATTCCTGGCCAGGGACGCTTTTGGGATAACGCGGCGGCCTCTCCACTGACCACCTGCACCGTGTTATTACACACAAGTATTGCTGAAGATATTAATTTCAGAGTGGATCTAGTTTGGCAGAAATGCAAGTTATCCAACAACAGTCAGAAGATTCCTTCATATACCCAAGGACCATAGCAACAAATATATGTAATTAACTGGGTGATGAAATTGAAGAGCAGCGCCTCACAAGAAGAAGGCTTCTGAATAAAAAGCAAAGATGAGCTTTTTATTTTATGTGCTTTGCAGGTCAGGTGACACAGAAGGAAACAATAAGGTCATTTAATCTTTGGCTTGATACGTAGTTTACACTTTGCAGTAGTCTATTTTATTTCTAGACATGCCAAGAAGCCCTCAAACTGCTGTTCCAAACTGCAGTTATTACCAACTGTACGCTGATTAGGCTGAACTTGAAAAAAATAAACTGTGACAAGCATCTGTAACTTAATTGTCACAGACTCACAGAGGTTTCCAAATTCCACCACTCTGACAAAGATCCCTTGCCACATACTTTTTCAAAGGGGTCATCCAAAACTGGGTCGGGGGCAAATGCTCTGACCTAGCATATTGAATTTCATTACCTGTCAGCGCTCAATAGAGAATATCTGAAAAAGGATCTGAAACAAGCTGTATATGCAGAGTGTTAGTGAAAATTAGATGGGAAAATAGGACAATATTTACATTATAATAGTGTATCTTATAAAAACTATGCTAGAAACTGATACAAAACCTAGGAAAGGAACCATAAAAGATATGCCTTAAAAGAATCTGTTGTGACCATTCAGAGACTAAGGGGGAAATAGTGAATCTAAATTGCTATTCCACAAGTACTAGATTGTATTCAAACCTTTATTATACTCAATACTTAATGCCCATGTCAAGAATGCCCTCTATACATAATCAGCACTGATAAGAACAAACATAGATTTTCATAAACCAAGATCAGAGTCAGTCTAAAGAAATACAAGTGAACTGTCATTGATGAGGAGAAGGCGAGAGTGTTTATGGTCCTCACATTTATTTATGTGTGATCTGTAGGAACTTACCAGATAACTGCTGAGCACAGATCTCCATTTATAAAATGTTTTAAGATGGTACTCCTAAATTAAAAACCAAAAAAGGTAGAGATGAAAACACCATGCTGAAGTAGCCCTTCTACTAGCCACATTAAAAAAAAAAAGGTTGAAAAATCTTACTTTGGTACTTTTAAGGAGCCTTGACCTCCCTTGAAACCTTTATAATACCTTACTTCTCTCCGGTCACCTGTCACAAAATATGCAGGGTTAATGAGGTCTTTGGCTCTCCCACGGCAACTGGGAATTATATTAGCCAGTGGGTTTAAAAATTTTAAACTAACAGACACATGTGTATAGACAGACATAGATATGTGTTTTAAGTATATCCATATACAAAAATGTACAAAAATATAAAGAAGTTTCATTTTCTTTGAAAACAAGGCAAGGTCCATATTCACCAATTTCAGAAAGAGGAGCTTTAGTTTACTGAACTGTACTTGGGAAGTGGTTTGGGGTGAAGGGGTAGCAGGCTTTCAGGAGTATGTTTTCCAGACTCATGAGATTATTTCATATTTAATTTTTTAAATTCCACAGTATATGGAGAACCGTTTTTTTCTGTCATCCCCATAACAACATCAAGTGCAAATTACGTAAGCTCCAAGCACAGCCCACAATCACATCTGAGGCTATTTTCATCTTTTAAAGTAAGCTTAAAAATTAAATTCAGCATTCTCTTATTTTAATATTCTGTTCACTTAGAATGATTAATTTATTTGCTTTGAAGACTCTAGAAAGCCCACAAGTAACTGAGGAGTGTAATAAATACCTCTGTAATTCTCAGATTATATCCTTTCTGAGGCTGTAGTTACTTCATGGTAACACCCTTCCAGATTCCTCATAAAGGTTTTATTAAAAATGTCAGCTGATGCATACTAACTGCATCTCTAAGATACAGTGCCTTCTAGAAATGTAAGCAAAAACTCCATAACTTCTAACACATTATCATTTCTACTCTGTAAAATATTTGTATTTCAATATATTGTAGGTATAAATAAAATTTATGCATTAATAACAAAATTTGGGGTTGCACTCGGTGCAGATATTGTCTTATTACTATTTCCATCTACTTTTGACAGAAATATGATTATTTTCGTTTGTTCTGAAGGGACTACATGATGCTATCAATGTTTACTTTAACAGAATGTTCCATAAATCATTCATAATAATGACGAGGAAATTACAGAACTTTGAAGTATAAAATGCAAGTTTAGCAACAGCATGTATTGAATGCTAAGATATCACTCAAGTACATCTTCAGACCAGCTTGTAGGAAATATGCAAAGGAAATGGAATCGTTTCTGCTAGAGGTGACCTGGGAATCAATATTATACCAGCCACTCCAGAGTTGGAAGGCGTTTTTTCCCCATCTACTCTACCTAGATCTGTTTCACCTCTAAATGAAAAAAATGTCAAATTAAAATCTAGTGAGGAAAATAAATACATTTGTGTGCTGTTTACATAGTGATACCTTTACCTGGATATTATAGGATGTTATGACAATGCTGTTGAATGAGAGCAACAGAGAACTTCCAACAGGCTCCATGGAAACTCATAATCATAAAGCCATCTTAGACTAGGATAATAAAAATATACTTAAGCAGACTTTGTTCCTTAGCGATACAGGATAAATCACAAAAAGAAAAATGGAAATAATGATTGCAAGACTACAGCATAGTAGATGTCTGTAGACAATGCAGAGGAGTTAGCAGTGAGATAGCCAAAGTCATAGTGATAGCACTAGAGGTCATTTACACCTTCCATGATAACTTAATGTATTTTTGAAATGTCATATATGAAATTGAAACAGATATATGGGAGTTCATTTTTGATTTTATATAGAATATATCACAAGCAACATTTAAGTAACTCTGTAAATTATGACAGTATAATCCTTCTAGGCCTGTATAATTAAAGGTATATTTCTCTACTTCATTACATCCCTGAAGCTCTTTGCCCCAGATTAAGACAGGGTGGATATTTAGGTTTGATCAGGCAAGGCACTGTGAAATATTCTTAGTTTGGGATTTATGGGTAGGGACTAAGTAGCTAAAAGTCAGGAGAAAAAATATTAGTTCATTTAGAAGATGCAATAGCTTTTAAAATAGCATCCAACCTATTTACCTTCTTTTTTTATGGTAAGTGTGTTAATTAGCTTTCTCTGAGCATATAAATAAAAGCTGTACACAAGCACCTCACAGGTTTACTTTCTGTGCTGTGGTGAGGTTTTTACCTATTTTTGATTACTATCTAGAAACCCTCAAAATACAAACTGTCTTTCAAAAACATATTTTTCTCCTCTTTATGTTTTGCTTTTTAAATGCAGAAAGGCAGAAAGAAATATAGATAACAAAGATGATAAAGCTATTATAAAAATAATTCACTAGAGATAAGATGCCCTACACTCCTCTTCCAAGAAGTATTAGTTTTTAGGTTTAAAGGAGCTACAATCTGCATTTCAAATTCTTGAAAGCAAGGTTTGGGTTGTCATAGGATTAATCTTGAGCTTAAGATCATGGTACTGACACGTATTTCTAACACATATTTTGATTTAGGAGAGAAGAGAAGAGAATAGCTTGGGTTGGAAGATCACCTAGCTCCAGCCCTCCTGCCATGGGCAGGGACACCTTCCACTAAACCAGGCTGCTCAAAGCCCCATCCAACCTGGTCTTGAACACTTCCAGGGATGACATACCCACTTACTCCCTGCACAAAACGTTCCAGAGCTTCACTACCCTCACAGTGAAGAATTTCTGCTTAATATCTAATCTAAACCTGTCCTCTTTCAGTTTGAAGCCATTTCCCCTTATCTTATCACTACATGCCCTTGTCAAATGTCCTTCTTCTGCTCTCTTGTAGGCCCACTTCGGGTACTGGAAGGTGCTCTAAGGTCTCCCCAGTGCCTTCTCTTCTCCAGGCTGAACAACCCCAACTCTCTCAGCTTGTCTTTATAGGAGAGGTGCTCCAACCCTCTGATCATCTTTGAAGCCTCCTCTGGACTCTCTCCAACAGGTCCACATCCTTCTTATGTTGGGGTTCTCAGAGCTTCTGCAGCACTCCAGGTGAGGTATCATGAGAGTGGAGTAGAGGGGAAGAATCACCTCCCTTGCCCTGCTGGCCACACTGCTTTTGATGTAGCCCACCAGGATATGGTTGGTTTTCTAAGGATCTCTCTTGCTGAATATCTGCTAAAGGTTGCAAAGCTTCTGCCTACAGATCTATTGCTACTTACTACAAATTCTAATTTACTATCAAAGCAACACTAGAAGACACTACATTTTGATACTGTTGACCAAGTAAAGGTAAATAGGAAGTCACTATTAAGGTTGATGCTGTTCTTTTGGAATCTGGGGGTTTTTTTTACCTCAGTCATAAACTTTAGATTGTGAAACCTTCTTTCTAGTCATAGTTGAAATTAACATAGCAAAGTTTTAGGATCGGGAAGGCAAAATACATCCATACAATAGACAATGATACAATGTTGCAGGAAAATTTCAGAAGAAATATTTTGTTTGTTCGTTTATGAACTAGAGGAAAATACAGCTTTGACAACCTAGTAGGTCGAACTTTGCCCAGGCTTACAACTGCTGTAAAATTCTGACCGAGTCATTGTAAAAAATATTCCGGTATCTCCCATCTTTGCCTCTGAATTCTGATTAATTCAAAAAGCACTGCTCAGCTTCCTTTCATCATCCTACATTTCTGATACGTCAACGTGGTTTTAGCCAGATATAATCCTTTGGCTCTGATGAGCCAGCCAGCAGAAATCCCCAGTCCACCCCTGCTTGGTGACTAAGAGATCCTGAATCACTGCTGGGAGGGCTGGCAGCAGCCAGCAGCCAAATCAGAAAGCACAAACTGCTGCACTGGAAGAGTAAACTGGCTATTAATATAAATAACATTTGTTTTCTTTTTCTTGTTACAGCTGCCACCGTATAAATCTAACTATTCTGCACTTCTTTTCTTTTCAACTAAATTAAGCCAGACAGGTCCCTCATACACTGTGGGAACCAGAGAACAAACCCAGAAAAACAGCAGGAGAAGCTAGCCTTTGAAAAGGTACAATACAAAGAGACAACAATAGGAACAATTTTTAGAAAAGCGTGCTCCAACAGTGAATTCTCTAGGAGAGCTCCCTACCCTGGTTACACATCAGATGGTAGATTCAGTAACTACAGAATTGCAAAATACCACTTTTTTTTTCTAGTCTTCATCTGTTTAGGTGACAACCCATGACACCTTTATCGTATAATATGTAAGGAAAAATGAATATTTTGTGGGTGGCAAGGGTTGTACCCAAGTTTCACTACAGCTTTAGGATAAATTAATTCTCTCCATCTATTGGACTGCTCTGTCATTGACTCAGCTTTGTTAATAGAACCTTAAATTCTACTGCTCCCTAAAAAAAAATGCATCTAGTTACTTCCAGCTCCATCTTGTAAACTATTAGGAGTTACAGTAATCTTAAAAAAAAGGTAAATGTTTCAGAATTATTCTAGATGTGGACAGCCAATTCTTCACCTGAAATGCAACCTGTCAGTCAGTACACAAGAGAAGAGTGAACCTTTAAAGTCTTTCGACTTTAATAGAAATCCTTTTAGAGAAGAAGCAGCTCAGGATGCTTGTGCCACACCACCCATGTCACAAGATTCCAACTCTCCTGCCTCTGATTTTTCCCTGCTGCCTTGCACCTCACCTTAGTCATCTGCATCAGAGCAAATGCAAACATCATTATGGCCTGATCTTCTACTCCTAGTGTTCAAGTACAAACAGCTATAAAAAGAATTGAAGCCTTGGAGGAAGATACCCTACATACATCTCAAGAAGTGAAAGGGATCTGGACACCAGATTCCAGTGGTTGTTTTCCAAACACAAGCGTGTTTCAACCTCTGAGCACCATGAGTGACCTGGAGAAACTTGGAATTCCTGTACCTGAATTCACAAACTAAGTTGAAAATCAATAGCACAAGGAAAGCTATTTAAGTTTTGCTTGTATGATGTGTACACAGTTTACAGTTGTGTATCTTATTACTGATGCATTTTTTGCCCATACATACACAGGTATCCTATGGTGACACTTTTAATCTTCACCCAAAAGTTGTCTGGCCTACTAAACGATATATTGAAGTTTTCATTAAACCAACACCTCTGCTCCTACTGTGATCCATCTACAGCTTAAACCTTCATTTCCTCATGGTCACTCTCCACCACGCAGACTCCCCACCTCTAGGAAACATATCTGCATGTTAAGAGGGACAGAGGTGCAAAGAAACCATCCGAATTTTAGGTGCTGAGCTGCAGTCTAATCCTCAGTGCCACTACATTCAGAGGAGGCAGGCTAGCATCTCTACTCTGCATGGACTGCACAGGGAGCCCTGTGTATAAACCTAACCCCAGCACCTCATTTCAGCTTCTGAATTTTGGTAGCATGAATTCTCTTCCCTTTCTCCTCCGTCAGGGTGCAGTTTGATTTTTTTTTTTACTTTTTTTTATTTTTCATGTCTCAGAAATTCCTTTTCATATCTGAAAGAATAAAACCCCCTCAACAAACAAGCACTGCAAAGCAGCTGGGCCAGCCGAAGACCTCGAGTTTCTTATAAAAATTATCAGTACTTGACCACCTTGATAAATCTCCCACAAAACAAGCACCTACCCTGAGTGCAGTTAGCTTAGAAGTACCCTAGCTCGTTTGAAATGATCAATTATTCAGGGGTAAGTAGACAGCAGTTGTTTAAAGGTGAGCTGCCATAAGAGTTGGAAAATCTATGCTTAATGTCTAAATTGCCTTTAGAACTTCAAAAAAGATGCAAAGTGGACCTTTGACACATAGCTAATTACAGGGTTTTTACAGGTTTGAGCCCAGTTATTTTGAAGATAGAAAGGAAAGAAAGCTAATGAAATTTTGACTTCCACTCAGCATTCACCAGATCTGCCGTGCTAAATCAGTTAATCCAGAAAAACCAGCTAAATCAGTTAATCATTGACAAACTTGCAGGTCCACTTTGGAGACAGGAACCTGCTGAGGTTAAGAGGCAAGCAGGTCAGTTGTGGCTGTGTTTCTGCCTGCTGATGGAAGAGAGCACATAATGGGGTGACAGCACAGGCACATACGAAGTTGCTTGTGCTGCCTGGAGGAAGCAGGATCTGCTCTGAAATGATGAACCCAAGAAGATCTCTAAAGAGACAGAAATTGCAAAGGGATCAAGGCATTTGTTTAAATTAGGTTCAGCAAGGCTCCAGGTGGCAGCAATGACACCAGGACTTTTTCCAGCATCAGGTTATAAATCAAAGCCTGGCAGATAATTAGCTAAAAATGTGTCTCAAAGAGATGCTATCAACTGAGAACCAGGAGAGCTCCAAGAAAAAGGCAATATCTGGCATACAGGTAACAGCCCTGTTTTAAAAGATGGGCTACTTATTCATACTCTCCAGATCCAGAGCTTTGCAGGGATTTCAGTCAGCTGGGAAAAGCTGGGTTTTAATTTTTACTTCCATGGCCTGAAGGTTTCTGGAACTGGGTTCTGCTGAGCTGCCTAGGAAATCCTCTTTGCAGAGAAAGCCTTAGCTCTAAACCAGAGTGCTTGGGTTTAGAGGAAGATGAATTAAACCCTTCCCACATATATTTAGTCTGCTTCCTGCAGGTCAGCAAGGGGGGCAGGCTGCCAGAAAGGTAAGTCACAAGCCACTCTTTCCTATACAGAGAAACCATTTTTCATAAAAGCAAAAAGGAAATATCATGATAACAACCAGGAGCCTCACCTGATGGTCCTCACTCCTACATACAAGGGAAATGGCTTCCACAAACCTCAGTGAGTCATGAAAAAAACTCATAAAGTGACTACCTGCTGAGCTTGTTTGAACCAGAATTATCCATTAGCTTGAACATTTCTTCAGCCTCCCTTACTTTACTTCCATGCCAAAACAGATCTAGGAGCTGTCACCATATGTTTATAGTATTCATTTACTTATGCATTACTTCTTTTTACTGAACAGATGCCACTGCAATTTGGAGAACTCAAGAGTTTTTGTTTTCTTTCTTTTCCTAACATATATTAAACTAAAACTAATAGTCCAGAACTCAGCAGCCTGGGTTTGGGTACTGTTCCTATTGTGATAGGGTCTGTAACCAGAAGAAGCCAAAATCTGACTTTCACTTACAGAATTTTCTGTGTGTGCAGAAAAAAAATCCTGTTTTCAATATTCTCTTACACCCATGAAAGCAAATTACTAAAACGTTGCTTTTAATAAAAGATGATTGAAACCCCTCCTGCTTTTTTAACCACCACAGACACACACATGTATTGTGATTTTTGGCTCATATATTTGAAAAGTTGTATCAGCACAAAAATTCAAATTTTAAAAGAAGACATTAACTATACAGAGGTAGATAATGCAGCAAAAAAAATGTTTGCAAGTATCAGCCTCCTTTACAAGGCCCCACTAAAACCTTACCCTCAATACTGTGTACAACCCTCATCTCCCAGGGGCAACAAAAATTAATTCGATCTGGAAGAGATACAGAGAAAGATTTCTAAGATGATCAAGGAAGTACAGAGCTGATGTTAGTAAAGAAGACTAAAAGAAGGCTAGATCATACACCCAGAGAAAAGAAGTCTGAGAGTGGATAATAAAGTTCTCTATTAATAGATCAAAAGGTAAACAGAAGAGAGGGAAAAGGAATTATTCAAATTTAGAGTCAATGTCGATGGCAAAGCAAATGGTTATAAGGTGACCATAAATAAATTTCAACCAGAGGTGAGAAGAATATTTCTAGACAACAAAGAAATCAAACTTTGGAAGCCTCCTTCAGTAGAAGCAGAGAGGGAAAACACTTTAATTAAGTGCAAGATGGAGCTCAGTGGATTTGTTTGGTAATAACAGCAAATTGGAATAAATACACAGTCCCCTCTGTTCTATAGCCCCTTTTTTCAAGACAGAAACTGAGAATATTTGTAGATATTTGCACATGAAGTATACAAAGATTAAGACTACGATGTGTACAACACTTTTTTCACTCCTATGAGAGCAGCAATCCACAGTGCCTTCAAAAGAAATCATGATGCAAACTACAAAACCTAGACAATTACCTCCAGATTAAGCCTCAGGTTAATTTCCAGATTAATGCAGCAGATTACATTTCTGAGGCATTGTGCAGTTTTAGCTCTTGGAAGGTTTTTTTGTACTATCATCTAAAATATCATGGCTAAACACTTCAAACTGAAGTGACAAATGATTACTGTTGGATTCAGCCTTGCAAGATGAATGTGTAGCTGGTCAATAATCCATTCTTTCACTTGATTTCATGCATTTATTTTTAAATGCTGCACTGCTGATGTTGGTTAAAACATGTTCCAACATCAGTGAATCACTGATAATCTTCAGGTAACCAGAGGCTATTTTTATATTGAATTAGAAAGGCAAATTTAAATAAATTTAAATAAAACATCTGGAGATAAGCATTCAGTGGAATGGCATATCTTTAACTTCAGTTTGGAAATGAGTGAAAAGCAAGAAAATACAGTAGAAATATCCTTTCTGAAGTATTTAGAGGGGTGAGCCTATTCTGGAAAAGATAGCTGTAGATTTGTCCTATCATTATTTGGAAAAGTAAAATAAAAGTCAGTGATTTTGTAAATATTCACAGATGCAGGGGGAAATCACAAAATGATCTGTCTGGATCTGGGCACAGGCATATTTATTCCAAGGCATGAAGCAAATTTCCTTTCAGAGGCTTGAGCAGTAGTATTTAAAACATTTCACTGTCTTAGTTTGGGCTTTTGCTTTGCTTTTAGGGAAGCTCAGATATCAGTTTGTAGTTTCATCTTATTTAAAAGGATAAGGGGGAATAGTGGAAACAAGATTCCAATGATGCAGCAAGATGGACATTAGTGTAACAGGAATAATGGTGGCTGCTACTTCTGCAAAAAAAGCTCAGGTCTCATTAACAAATATCAAGAATGGATAGGCTTTCTCTTTGGGGGGATGTGGTCTTTAGAGGGTGAGGGGGAATGGAAATAGTTTAAAAAGTCCAGACCCTGTTGCCTACAAAGTTAATCTTTCTTTGGAAAGGTAAGCAAAAGACATTCCTTCTGGAAAAAGGGAGAGCCAACTTAGCGTTGAAGGGCACAACCTGATTCCTGCAAACAGCTGGGAATCTCACCATCCAAATCTCTCGATGTCAAAGCCTCCCACAATATGACCTTGTATTCTGAATACAGCACGGATTTCTCCCTTTTACATCTCCCTGAAGTAGTGAGGGGTTTGCTTCCAATGCCAAGCTTCCAGTTTGAGAGGAAAGAGTTATTTAGTGGAGTGAAATGGGCAGAGTATACATTCTAGGATTTGGCTTTTTGGGCCAAAGTTCTAAAGTGCCTGTAATTGAGAGGGATGGGGTTCAGTGTCCCTAGAAGTCCTTATTGTCCTCTGTTTCTTTTTAACCACTTTTTGTTATCAGCAGCTAGTGTAGAAAGCTGACTTCTGCAGTGTTTTGTTGATTCACACCATTTGTCCCAAAACAGGAAAAAAATTTAGTAATTATATTATTTTGATGTTTTTTAAGCGTAAATTCCATGGTTACGGACTCTTCCAGGCTTGAAGAAAAATAAGAGAAAAAGATAATAAAAAAAGTGGATGGACCTTTATGTCCCAAGTCTTTAAACTGCCAAGAATGGTAATACACAGTATTTGGTACCTAACTTCATAGCATACTGTTAAAGCATAATTTACGCAAGAATGCTTGTGTTTATTATAGAGAAATTCTGAACACAAATTGAAAAGAAGTCTGACTTTCAAAAAAGTCCATGAATTTTCCATTAATATTATCTGATCACCTCCTCCAAGGATCACTTTCTCAGGTCATTCTCCAGCCTTCACTCTACCTCACAATTAGGCTGAAAATCTGATCCCCTCCAGTTCCTGCGTCTAAGGCGGCATTCTGTATTTTTCTGCATCTAACATTATTTTCAAATTTATTTTCTGCTTCTCATGCAATTTTAAATTCATTTATTTCCTTTTTTGCTGGGAACTCTGCAAAGGCAGCAGTTTTGCAACATTTTGTGATGCTGAATATGAATAAAGTGTCTTTCCAAACCTTTTTTTGATGTCATTACATGTTTTATAAACAAAATTTGTTCCAGGTATTTGGCCTGCTGCACTTCTTGTGAAAGACAATACATAAACAGATTATGCTGATAACATATTTCTCATCAAGTGTTGTGAGTTACCACATAAACTTTTCCTTGGTAACAGGGTTTTGTCTTTCACTTCCTTTAAGTCTTAGGTTGACCAATTGATTATCTCTAGAGTCATCTGTGTTTTGTACTGAGAGTTTACTGTTCAAAATTCAGTTTGGGTTGGGTTTTTTTTTGACATGATCAATAGTTCCTTAAGTAGCCAAAATTCAAATTCCTCAAAGATGGTGGCTTCTGTGATTTGTCACAGGCTCTTCATAGGGTAGCTCTCTTGTTTGCATCCCTGTTGAGCCCTGGCTCTCCTCAGGGTAGTGCAAACCAAGCAGTGCCAGTTCTCAGTGCCTGGCCCAGAGGACCCAAAGCCAAGCCTGCTATGGTCACTATGATTAAACTTGCAGCTTTCCAACATGTAGCAGCACTGAAAGTGCTGAGTGAGAGCTCTGCCCTGGGGTGGTCTGGCCAGTGGTGTTCTCCCAGGGCCAAAAGGGACCTGTAAGGGACCACCCATCACTTTTATAGGTAGATCTGATTCCCAGATCTATACCTTTTTTCACTTCACAAGCAATATCCTATATTACCAGTAAATCAAAGGACTTACAACAAGGCTAAACAGAGATTTACCATTCATGTCTTAGCCAACAAGAAATTAACCCATTTTAAAGATTCTTAAACCATTGTGCAACCAGAAAATGAGGCTGAAACAAGGAAACGACAAGAGTTTTCAACAAGTTAAAAAAATTGTATAGGATGCTTTTTCACAAGGGAGGGGGAGAACACAGGAGCTAGGCATAAAGTTCCTCAAATGCTGTTTCTTTATGTGGGGATGTGTACTTATTTTGTTTCCAATAATTATTTCCCCTGTGATTTTTTAATCTCTCCTCCTGAAATATTTCAATAAAAGTTATATTAAAATAGGATTTGAGGGAGTGCTATTAAGAATTGGAATTTACATTGTCTCAGTGTAAGGATTTAGTTGCTATCTTGGCTCTCTTCTCACTTTAATTGGTTACAGAAACTTTAAACACCCACCCAGTAAGACATGTTACATTATTAAGCTCGTGAGTGTGAAAAATGCAGTTTCACTCAAATAACACATGCTATCCTGCTGTCCAAACCAGCAAAACAACCACCTCATCAGTTACTTACAAAGGGATTAGGAATTTAAGAGCTAGACTATGGTCCAGTGAATAAAAGGATAAACAAGAAATAATCCAATCTAGACTCCCTCTCAGGCTCTGTTTCTGATTCACTCTGAGATTTCAGGTGTCTCTCAACCTCTCTATCCCAAAGTTCCTTCATCTGCAAGGGAGAAACAACATGTTTTTTGCAAAGTATGTGGAAACACATGTAAAAATCTCAATGGCACGGTCACCATAGCAGGTACTGATGGAATATAATGCAAATGGAGCCTTGCAGTACTGTAACATTGTAACATTTAGATTCTTCCATGAATGCTACCAATAAAATCGAAGTTCACAAGCTATTTTGAATGAGAAAATTGAAATAATGAAGGAATTTGCATACTGCTGGGTTTCTTCCAACACATACAGACTGATGATATAAGATGATAAATTTTCAGGTGCAGTAATTAGTGGTATTTCCAAACTGCCTTCTTTCAGCATCTTTGTCACCATATGTTCTTTACAGTGGAATTGTAAAGCAGATAATATTTAGTGTACAGAACCATTCAAATAAAACATCTTACCCTATTAATACCTAGGATACTTAGCTCCCAGTGCTCTGGAGCTTGCAGGCTTAACACTATATATAAAGCTGGACAGAAATAGCTTTTAAATTAAAATGGAATGAAATAAGCTGCCATAGAGATATTTTTTAGACTAGAAATTAGACATTAAGACCCGAAAAAAATCCAGACAGATTGACAGTGAAGACATTCTGTTTTCAGAAAGGGGGTTCCAATCCACCACTACATGTCTCGTCTTTTTTTTTTTTAAGTTTGAGAAGGAGTTTGAATTTAGGCCACACATATTCCAGATCAGTACTTGGGCCAAGCAAGCGATAGTTTGGTGGTTGGTTAGTCAATGATTTAAGTAGAAATTCCAACCAGAACATAATGGTAGGCACTTTTGAATAAAAAAACCTCCTTAAATAATCAGTCCTTTCTGTCAATAAAACCTCTTGCCTATCTCCAGCCATTCAGTGTGGTTAATCTCCACAGCATCAAAGAACAATGTATACACTGACAACCAGATGCTTGTGTGAATCTTTTCATACGTGTACCTGCTTGTAAAGAGAAGAAACTATTCAGCCCATAGTACCACTACTATGTTCCTTGATGCCACAGCCTCAGTGTATGGTCTCCTGATATGACCCTGTTTTCCTTGATTTACCTTCAATTAGAGCAAAGAAAAATATTTGTAATTTTGCACCAGGTTTTTTTTGGCTATTATGTGGAAAGTCAACATTATTTACTAAAATAATTTCACCATGAAACAGTTGGTTTTCGCATTGAATTGCTGTCATTTGTAAATACATTGCATTATTTGAACTGTCAAAAATTTATTGCCAAAAAAAAAATTCTTTTGGATTACACAGAACAAACACAAAATAAATTGCAAAAAGTAAGCCTATTCAACAGCAAAACTGAAAACTCTTATTTTTGAACTCATGAGAAGTTATATTCCTCTACAATTCTATTACAGACCCCCAAAGTCACTCATTCATACACTGTTATGTCCCATATATTCATTATTTCCACTAGAAGATCTCATCTCTGTCTTTTCCGAATTCTGAGGGTTCTCACCCATATCCCCGTTTACCTTAGAATACCTTAGAATATTACTTAATCGACAACCATAAATGTAAATATCATCTTCCTGCAGACTGCTCAAAGGTCTACCTTAATTTTGTAGACCTATCTTATGCAATTCTAAATATAATCTTGTCTACCCGATTGTTCTCTCTCAAAAAGAGAAGGTTTTGGGGTGACCTAATTGTGGTGATGAGAAGGGACCCTACAAGAAAGATGAAGTGAGACTACTTATAAGAGCATGGTGACAGGACAAAGGGTCATAGCTTTAAACTGGCAGAGAGTAGGTTTAAGTTACATATTAGGAAGAAATACTTTACTGTGAAGGTGGTGAGGCACTGGAACAGGTTTCCCAGAGAAGATGTGGGTGCCCTATCCCTGGAAGTGTTGAAGGCCAGGCTGAATGGGGCTCTGAGAAACCTGGTCTGGTGCAAGATGTCCCTGCCCACATCAGGGGGATTGGAACTAGATGATCTCTCTGGCCCCTTCCAACCCAAGCCATTCTATGATTCTATATCTAATAAGTGGTTTCATGTAAAGCTTAACATGGCTGTAAAGCATCCATCAAAATGTTTCTGCAAACATTCATTATATCTCAACAGCCATGGGTACTGCTGTCCTGCTCTGTCTGCTGGGTATAACCAGAGCATAATCTTCAAGGCAAACCCCTTACGGTACTGATATCACCAACATTGTTACATGTTGCAACTTCTCTCTCCATAACTTATCTAACGATGAAGAAGCAACTCTTCCCTCTACAAGCTCCCACAAAACAAATACTACAGGCTTTTCCTGCAGCCTTTATTCTGTACTTAGTAATCACACTCGATGATCATTTCTCCTGATTGTCACGTTTCTGAATCACTCTCACGGCTCTGCCATCTACTGCATTGTTCATCAGGTATTTACTCCTTCTCTACAGGCTCTTCACAACTTCTTTCACTCCTCACAATTACCTCATATTCAGTTACAAGAAGTTAACTCCAATCAGCCCATTGGATAGCTTTCATTTTCAAACATACTTTTTTTCCATTATGCTTTTCCCTCTTAGAAAGAATTTAGCAAATCATCCAAGGAACTCCTTCATTATTCTCCTCTGGATTGCTCCTAAAGTCTTTCTTTGATGTGTCACTAGGTTGTTGCTGCATTAAAACCACAATCTATCATGCTGAATAACACTCATGTGTGGTAATTAATTTTAGCTTTGTTTGACATTCCCAGTATTCTGCAAAGACAGAGAGACGAAGATAAGCCAGGTAGGTTTATATTCACAATAAATAGGTCAACAAATCCACACCCATCTTTGTATTTTCTTTGCATAACCAGTGGCAGAACATACAGGAGGCAGAAATAGTCTTCTGCATCCAGTTGCAAAATTGCATACCAAATTTGACAGAGGATTATTTATAACTGTACAGGCACAATTGGTTGGCTTCTTTTCCCAACCTTTTAAAGCAACACCAGGCATCACCAGGGTATCGAGGTTCAATTACCTGCATTCTCTGGGAGACTCCCAGGATTAAAGTGGTGTCACAATTGGTTTACCTCACCCTAACACTGTGCATGCTCATGCTATTAGAGAGATGTCTTTGAGAAGAAAGTATTAGAGCATGCAGCAAATTTTAAAGCTGTTCGGCAAAGGTGGGTTTATTTTCTATGTGCTTCTTTTACTTCAGAGACCTGTGGCAGTGGCCATGCCAAAGGAGGCAGCATGATTCAGCTCCAGTACATTGATGTGACTAAGGTGAGATGTCAATCTTGTAGTGCCTTCCTTTCCTATGAGCATTTTATGCACCTTATTGCTCCCTTTGAGTCTATATCAGAGCTAGCCTTCAGCAACAGAGCAATGGGGACAACTATAAAGTAAAAGAAATATAAAACAGCTGCAAAAACTGCTTCCTATTCACCTGAAAACTCTATGGCAGGAAAGTGGTGTTTCTTCAGCAGACAGGGCTTCCCAGAGGGTTCCAGATAGCTGGCAATATCTGTGGATAAGAGCTGTCAAAAGAAACAGAATAGCAGACAATAAGTTTCAAAGTATCAACCAGATAGTAGAGAAATCAAGAGAGATTGGAAAATGTATTAAGATTAATCAATCTAACTGAGAGCTCAGTGGATGACACTGCTTCCCTTCCCTGTGAGGAGAGAAAAGGGAAACTGCTTTGCCAGCTGTGTGGTAATCTTGACATGGAAAGTTAAAGCAATAACAGATCAAAACAATTTGGACTTGGTTGCTACAACAAATTACTTAAAAGGATTATTATAGCAATATTTGACAAAGCTTACAGTATCAGCAGCAAGGTTTATACATGTATACTATCTGTAAATTAGGTCCATCAGTATAATCTCTATCATTTTCCATCAAAAATTCTTCAGAAATATAGGAAATTGTTTCCATAGGTATTCCTTTAAAAAAAAAAAAATTATGACAGAGCTGGTAAGAAAGGTATTTTTCCAAACATCTAGTAAATCAACAGATGGTGGCAATGCAATAAAAATTAAAAAAAAAAAATAAGTAAAGAACAAAACCAAACACACACTAAAAAAAAAGTCTACACGACACCCAAAGGTAAACCCTCTAGCAGAAATTTACTTTGGAAAAAGCCAGAAAATTACCACAGCAAAGAATAAAGGCAACAAACATTTGCAGTAGTAAATGCAGACATATTCCTTCCAAATAATATTAATCCAGAAATCTGCCCTAAAATCCTTCATTATTTTGTCTAGGGAAATCAATATATTTTAGCTTTCTCATACACACACAACCTTTTCATACCCAAATTCACAGCATTCATTTGCCAGCTCAACCTTGCCCTAGTCAAGCCAATGCAAATATTTAACTGACACCAAAACAGTAATAATCTTCTAGAATTTGGAAGGCCAAGAGCAGTTATTGTGAGAGATCCACAATTAATACCTCAGGGGAGGAGTAAAGCAAGGCAGTTTAAATAAATTAGAAGCCAAGGAGAAATGGAATGCTGCCACCACAGCAGAGATTTCTACATGCTCTCCTGAGATCTGGTGCCACAGCTCCTACTTGTGCAAACTCCGACATGCATCTGCACTTACTTGAAACGTCATCACCTCACATGAACCCCACAAATCCATGACAATAGGTACTTGTGCCTGTTTGCAGTTGGAGGATAAAAATGACATTTGTCAGTCCCAGGCAGCAAGAAAATTACTACCCTGGGCAATTCTCAAGTAAAACAAAGACAGAATAATTCCGTTCTGGTTTCCTACTCTACAGGTAGTGGTAAAATATTCCTCAAGAAAAGGAAAGAAAAGGGATAATTTCTCCCACAGAAGAGGAAGGATCTGCCATATCACTGAAAAATATTTAATTATTTTCTCCAAGTTTTTTGTGAGAACTGGAGTACATTTACCAGATTTCCACACCAAAAATTTAGCTTAGCTACCTGAAGCCAATATTGGTATTGACATCACATGGTATAAAAAAAGATATTAAACAATGCAATTTCCAACAGCACTGGCCACTTCTGTTAGTGTTACTCATGAGAGCAGGAAGAAAGACATAACATCTAAGGAAGAGAGAGGGTTTTGTAGTGGTACGGGAGAAATATTTGCTTGTTTTGGCTTGTCCAAAGGCACCCGTGAGTTTTGATGACTGAAGATTTAACTGCCTATGTTTAACTGCCACTGAAGGGTCTGCTCACTTCCCGCTTGCATTTTGTCCACCTAGAAAGCAGTCACTAAAGACAACTTAGTGTGGAGCTTAGTGCATAGCTCTGAGCTGGAGGTGAGAGTCTCTCCTGAGACAACTGTTTTGGAAGGCAACCTGAAAATGGTGAGGTGTAAAAACCTGAGGAGGAAACAGTGAAAAACAGTCAAGAAAACAACATTTCAGTAAGATGTGACACAGTTAACAGAGGTGATGGAGAACAAATATATTTTTAATTTTCTAAAAGGAGAGTCTGTGCATCCTCAGGAAGCATAAAGAGAGATGTAACACTACATCTCATTTGAGGAAAGAGAGAACCCAAATATATCTGTACAGGACTTACTACACCGTAAATAATCTATCCTGTAATTTTGGTGTATTTATATGGGAATATATGTGAATTTCTAACCTTTAAATTTGATTAGTGTTTTTTTCTAAATAGTAAGAAGTTTATTGATCATCAGTGGGTGAACATTTGTCACTGTGCCTTGACAACTCACCATATACCTGTGGCTTGGCCTTTTTATGCTGATCTCACATGCTCCTAGTGGGAAAAGAAGTGCTGGAGAATATCCAGCATACTGCACTCTATGCCTGTGATCAAAAGACTTCTATTTAGTCATTTATTCATTTAAAAGAACAAATTAAACTACACTCTGTGATATATTTACATATATACTATAACAGTTAGTGTTTCTAATCCCAAAGCTAATATCTTCTCTTACATAGAAGGCCCTTCTCACAGTTTTTAAGGGGGAAAAAGCCCTCCTCCTCCTCTCTATTGAATAATGTCCAGGCTACCCGAGGTCTATATGATGACTCACAGAACTCTAAGTTGTTTCTGCCTTGGGATTCTTTCCCTCTGCAAGAAAAGGCCTGAGACAAACAAGAAGCTGGCCACAATAGCTCTATAAAGCCTCTCCAATGTAGCTTGAACAGCTTCTCAATATGTCCCAGGAAGTGTTTAAACATGATTGCCTGTGGCCCTCTGCATTCGCCAATTACGTCTCCTTAGAAGTTTGTACAAAGAATTGGTAGGCTGCACTTGGACTAGACTCTTAACAGGGGCACTTGAGAGTGAAAAATACTGCAAATATATTCTACCAAAGCAAAATATCAAGATCTGGATTACAAAGTTGGAAACAGAATGGCAAAAGGTAAAAACCAATATAGTTCTTGGGTTATACTTGACCATTGCAAATCCTCCTTAGCTAGACAGGGAGCCTCTTCATCCTACAGTTACATCTAACACCTCATTCCTGTCTACAGCTTCCTCACAAGGGGAAGCAAAGGGGCAGGGTTTTTTCTTATCTCTGGTGACCAGTAGTAGAACACAAGTGAACAGAATAGAACTGTTTCAGGGGACACTTAGGCTGGATATTAGGTAAAGGTTCTCTACCCAGAGGGTGGTTGGGCATTGGGACAGGCTCCCCAGGGAGGTGATCAGAGCACTAAGCCTGACAGAGTTCAAGAAGCATCTGGACAACAGTGCTCTTCAGGGCCAGGAGCTGGACTCAGTGATCTTCATGGGTCCCTTCCAACTCCAGATATTATGTGATTCTGCAATTCCCCATGAGGTCATCTGATATGTCTTTCAATCACTTACTGACATTCAGTCTTTCAAGTGTTTCTACACACAGCATAACCCAATTCATACCCAAAAGAAATGCATATTCAAGATTTACTCTTTAAAGTTTTGAAGCCGTTCTTGGAACACTGGATGCTTTCCCTATCTAGCCTTCCATAGGACAAAAGCTTGAGCCTATGGACACCAAAACAACTTACAGTCTAGGCCTATCCAGGGATATGATCACCTTTTGCATGATCATAGTTCATTAGGCTGGCAATTTCCCATTTTTTCACTGTGTTCTGACTAGGAAATAAGTGGACTAAATAGCTGGCTAGTCAGACAAAAAAATTCCTTATAACAAAACTCATTCTTTGCAACAGGAAAAAATTACATAAAAGGTATAGACTGCCAGAAGTTCTACTCCACTTGCTCCTTGCAGAGACCAAGTGCAATATACAATAATACAGTCTACACTTGGCAGGGATGTGTCAGACAGCGGTGCATACTCCACCCTCAAAGGTGTTGTCAGCCTTGTCAGAATTCATCAGCTCAGTTGAGTAGATTTTAAGTCTCGCTATGGAAGCTGGGGGACCTTTGAGAACTCCAGAGCTCTCCATTCCCACCAGTTGCTGGGGTAAAATGCCAGGAGTCAGTCCAGCCCTGCAGTTGAGAAGAAGGTTGTTGGTTCCAGATGGAGGCACTTAGGCACAAGTGCCAGACTTAACATTCTTCCAGCTATAGCCACTTTTGCTGACATAGAAAAGATCCTGCTGCCTGTTTAGGTCTGCCTGTTTCCATGCCTGCCTAAGACTGGGGAGGCAATGGAGGAGCAGCAGCTCTCCAGAAGCAGCCCAGCAGGGACCATGACACATTCCCACGCAGCAGAGCAAACTTTCCCAGGCCTGTCTTCAAGCACAGGGCAGGGAGGAAAAATCTCCACGCTGTGCCAGGCTCTGTCATCAAAATTGTATGTGAATATTTCAAAGTACACGCTTCTACTGTTGTCTTTTGGCTGTGACTCCTTTCTAGTTGAAGCTCATCTATCAGGCTGTAAAGTCCATATACTGTAACAGTGGGAAGAGTCAGGCTCCTAATCCTGCTTGCCTTGGCACAACTTCACCAGGGTTGATGATTCTTCTCTGGAAACTGCTGACAATCAGTAAATAAGGCGTATGGTCCCTCATTTCTCAGTAAGAGAACAGATCATTTAAAGGAGTACATTGTATCAGTGCATGGAAAATACAGTGTCCAGGGCGTGGGGGAAAAAAAAGCACCTAAATAAAGATTTCTGCACATCATGAACACCCAAATAGTTTGACCTAGACTTGTAATTTTACTTCTGGCCCTCATGGATTTTTCAGTGGTTGCCCTTTCAACTCTAAGTCTTTCTTTTTTATTGCCATTTTGTATGGGGAAAAATTATAGTAGAAAAGAACTCCTAGAAAATATTGAAATTCAGAGAGATTGCAATTACAGTCTGCACACACTGGTGCAGGATTGCAGATTCCAAAAGGATATGCCTTGAGAAGTAATTTCACAAAATATGTACATTCTCACAGTATGATTCTGTGCCATTCTCCCTGCTGGAGATGGTATCAATCTTGCAGATTAACTGCTACTCATTCAGCTACATCCTCCAAGGGGCTGTGGTTCTCTTCATAAATGATTCAGGCAGCAACAGTATGCGAACTTAATGCCTAGATGAGGAAGGAGCAGCTCCTTGATCATTTACTTTAAGATAAATGCATTTTACTCCCTGTTACTATGTAGGGCTAGCAGCTAGGAGATGGGTCTCCCAAGTGACTGCTGTAGCTCATCTCATTGTTTTGATCACTTCCACAGGCCGAGAAGCAAGTTTTAACGCAGACAAAGGACTGACCTCATCAAAAAAACACCAACAGTCAGTGATAAAACCAAACAAAGTATATTTGGACAGTTTTTTGCTCATCCACCTTTAAAATTTCAGACTACAGAGAGTGAAAAGCCGAACTGGTTTTATCCCCTTAGGTGTCAAATTCACATTGAACACCTGAGAAAGAGAAACTGAGACATGATGCATAGGACAGCAGTGAGGGAACACAGAAGTGACAAGGATAAGAGCAGCGGGAAGCCTAAGACAGTAAGAGACCACAACCAGAGTGATAAGGATGACTTGTTGCTAGGCTGTGAAGGAGAACAGAATGATCTGCTGACAGCAGAATGAAAGCCTAAGATTTACACCAGAGCTAGGAAAAGGTAGGGACTATTGGACTTCCATGTAAGAATTGACAAGTCTGTCACTCAGACTATTGCAGCCAAGGAAGATGTACAATATCTGCCATAAGCAAAAGACATGAGGTGTGTGTCTGCAGCAAGAGCAAATGCTGATAGGAAGTGGGGGCAAGGAAAGCACAGAAGAAACTCCCCTAGTTGCCCTTCACATTGGAACAAATGATCCTGCCAGAACAGCTCTGCCCACCAGAAATGAGGCTCAGAGCAAGATGATCTGTATGATAACATCTCTGTCCCCAGTGTGGAGAATACATGGATCAACAAGAAAGTGAGGATTAACAGATGAATTAATGAAATATGTTTCTTGCATCTGAGGAAGATTTCTGACGTGCAATCCTTGGGAGCCATTAAAGGGAAACACAGGGATTTTGACACAGGGATTTCCTTGCTGCTGTCATCCTAAAGATATCATGAGCACAAATACCATTTTAGGGTTGATGACATATTTGTATGTTTGTAGTGTTTAACAGTTCAGGCAGTCAGAGAGCTCCTAACAAAAATATTTACTTATTTGACCAGCACACAAACCCAAGCTCACAATACAGCAGAGTCCTCTTGACCTCCATAGGATCTGAGTCTGCATCCAGGTTGAAACAGAAGAAACAAAGCCCTATGCTATACTTGTGCTTAGCTTGAGATTGTTTAATTATCTTTCTTAGACTGGTGAAGTTTTCTAGCTCCAAAGCCTAGGAAAAAATCATTCTGGCTTTGAAAATTTTACTGGTATTATTCCTAAAACTAAAGCTTAAACTGAAGCTTTTTATGAATAAAGTATGTCAGCACACTCACAACACATTCTTGTGGGTTCCTAACTATATCTTATGTAGGAAAAAAAAACAGAGCATGAACACTAATAATAATCTAATAATAAAAACTAATAATAAAATCCTGCATCAGTACTTATTTGAGCAGCTGAAAAAAGAATGAATCCAAAAAGTATCACAGTAAAGTATCCAAAAAATAGCACAGTAAAGTGTTATATCAAACAGAAATGTGGCAAGGAAGATGTGATTACTCATTAAATTGGAAGTGTGTGAAGCCTAATCTGATCTACTAGTATTATAAGCCAGATATTTTACACCTAGCAGTTTATATTACATTTAAAATGTTCATTATGGTTTAAACATTTTAGTGCCTGATATTGACTTTAAGCCTGAAGAATAGACAATTCAACACTTGCCAAGATTGTATTTTACAGTTTAATCATCCTTAGTCTTAATGATTCACACTTTATTTTCAGCTGGCACATTTCTAGTTTTGTCTTCCAGCTGCTGGTTCTTGTTTTGCAGATCCCTGTTAGACTAAAGAGCTCTGTGATACCCAGTAACTTCTTCCATGAAAACACTTATCCATATTGATCACATCTCACGTAAATCATCTTTGAGATAAAACAAACCATATTGTGCTCTCATTCTGAAATTATCCTCAACCCTCATACTGTTTCTGTTGATTTCTTCTCTGTTCTCGATTTTTCAGCTTCCTTCTTTAAATATTAGTTCATCTCATTTTAGCTGTCTACAAGCTGGACCCTTAGCCTAAGCAGGTCCCAAGGTCCCTCTATAGTCTACAGAGAACAGTAGGCAACTCCAGAAAGCAATTCATCCTTATCTCTTAGACCCCTCTCTCAGGATCAGGAAATGATGATTTGGATGCAACTTTTTCTGCACAGACTGTAGCAGGAATTTAGGTCACCCATCTGGACTGCACGCCCCACTTCCAGAAGACTGAATTTCAGTTAAATCAATTAAAATAGATATTCAAACTCTGGTATCAGTTTTCCTCATGTCTGTCTCTCTTTGCTGCATTGTAACAGAGAAGCTCATTTTGATTTCCTTCTTAGTCCATGACCTCTGTATCCTTGTTAGCAGTGCTCTTCCAGATTGCTTTTTCTCCTTTTGTAATCGGTATTTGGTCCTGCTATGTCCTGGGAAAATACAGATCACTATGCAAGCTCTATTACTATTCCCATTGTGATTATCATGATTTAAATAGTTTCACATCTCAGCCGAACCACTTGAAACTTTTTGTTTTGGAGGTTTAATGAAATAATACTAAGTTTTACAGATAAATAGCAACTTTGATGCCAGCTGGAAACTTCCTTTAAAGATAAAATAACTCAGCACACTCCTTCATAAACCAGACCTAAAAACTCAGGTTGTTGTATTGATCTCACCCTTCAAAACAACCATAAATTTTGAAAGCCCTAACTTCATTTGGTAATAACATCTTTTAGTGATACAACATGAGCTTGTCTCAATACAGAATGCTTGAAAATATCTCAATTCTGAAATGTATGAGATTATAGAGGGAGAAATAACAGTTATTGCAGAAACACTTATCCCTAAATCTTTGAATTTCGAAGATCCTAGCATAAATAGGCAACAAGATGTTATGAAAATCTCTGCTGTGATATGAACCGAGGAAAACCTTACCATAAGATCTTAGAGATGTTCCAAAGGCACTAACTATGAAATAACCAGCTAACCTAGATCTTTGAATTAGTGACCTTACAAACACTCCCCCCTGAGCCACCTTCAATCTTGCAGTAATTCTAAAGCTGCAAATGAGCTTTGCTTGAATTGCTTTTATGTATTACATAGGAAAGCATAAAGAATTGTTTTGAAATCAGGAAAAATATGCAAAAAAAGTAAGGTCTCTATATATTATATAATATGAATGAAATGAAGTGAAATAAAATCTTCATATTTACCATGGACTATATAAGAAAACGGAAGGATAAAAAAGGAGTGAGTTAAAGGAAAAGAAGAGAAAAATCAAGCTATTAGAAGTGAATTAACAATTTACACTAAAGCCAAAAAGGCAAAAGAAATGCTAAGGAAAGCTACGAGTTGCATTATCAGGCAGAAGTCATTTCTCAGTGCTGAGCTGTGTTAGTCCCCAGTTACACAGGGCATTTGTTTGAGAAGATACCACACAGGAACATTTAGAGGAGGGGACTGACATTCTTCCCTTGGAGCAGCTATTGAGAGAGGTTCCAGAGACACGGGAGGCAGCAAAGGCAAAAAATCCAAGCTTGTGCACAATGGGAGCAAGGAGGAGCTGGGAACAGACAGGCAGGCTACCCTGTGTGCTGCAACCCAAAGTTGCTGAGATGGTTGAAGCCAGATAGAGAAACAGTCATTTGCAAAAAGAAAGTGGGCAGGGGAAGAGCTGTGTATAAGTTCTGCTTCTTCCTGTTCCACTTTCTCTAGCCAATTTGAATTTTATGTAATTAAAAATTAGTTATGTTTGTAGCTTTTCAATCAGATCATATAGGAATGGGGGAAGCTGAGTTTTAAACCAGCTGGTTTTTGGGGAGATGAGCACTGGTGCAGAATTGAAACAGGTAAGATACCCAAATAAAATGAGTCCTTCCTTGTGAGGAAGAGAAAGAAAAAACCAACAACATACAAAACTGAAAGAACAGCAAGTTTTAAAAGGTACATTTTTTAATCTGGAACTATAAATGTAAATGTCTTCATAATAAGTGAGTTACTGAGCTCTGCAGCAACTCAGTTACACTAGTGAATATCCATAGTATTTTTGGTAAGTCAGCAACCTATTAGGCTCTCATGGTCATCCTCCAACGTTAGAAAAATGACACTTATTTTCATATGCCTTTCCAGCAAAATAGCAGTCTAAAAGTATTCTTCAAAACCTATTCTGCAAGATATTTATATTCAGTAAGGAATTTTAAATCTTGCAATTTCTTGGAGTTTTTTTTGAATGGCCAATTTGAAATAAATCAACAGATTTTAAATTATTTCAAATAACTCGAATGAATCTATCACTTGCAAGATAGAAAAATGCCTCTGTAGTGCAAATTAATTCTGTTATAATTAATTTTGGCTTTTTTTAAAGGAAAGTAGTAATCTCAAGTTAAAAAATTGAAGTTTGTCAAAAATTCAAATACAAAAAATTAGAACAACTGAATATTAAGTAGTTATTTCTTCCCCTCATCAATCAGTGATAGGCTTCTTAGGGGAAGAAGCATAACACTGCAGTAACTCTGAGTGACCTGGGAAATGCAGAAATGGTCTCCCAAAGAAATCAGAACAATGCAGGCTGGGGAGTCAGAAGAGAACATGGCCTCTCACCAGGGAGCTCTAAAGATGGATGAGATGAATGTTCCAAAAGGACAGAGAGTGCAGGTTTCCTGTTTCAACATTAAAACAAAGAAAGCTGAAATGTGTTTACTATGTTGTGGCAGTGCAGCACCTGGCAAGCTGCTTTTCTGGGATAGAGGACCTCGAATACCTGGCTCAGTAAAATGAGAAGTCTTTTATTTGGCAAAAATTATGTTAATCCCCTTCAGAAAACACTTGTTTCTTCCCCTCTTTCATCCCCAAAGCCTTACTGGAAAATGAAATAAGAATGCCAGGCTTAAAACTGTCTAAAGGGTATAGTTCACTACATTTTTTTTAACAAATTAGTAAAACAAACATAAAGGTGCTATATTTCTACTAAGGTTGTAACACTAAGATATTAAGTGTTCCAAACGAGATGCACCACCACATTAAGTGAAACCCTCCAACCCCCTTGCAATGCAGAAGTATTCGTCAAAGGAATCATCAACAAAGCTGTACTTCATAGTTACTATGCCTGTGCTTACTTTAGCAGCAATCTCCCTCTTGCCCCTAATCACCTGTCTTAAGCTAAGATAATGATGTTCCAGCAGCACTGAATAAAGATTCACTAAAACGTTTCTTTTGTCTTCTTTTTAAGTTGCAATCTTTGTTTTCTGCTTTGCATTTCATTGTGGGTTATTATGGCATGGGAGTGAAACTTGTCAGTTGTGAAGCTCACAGTGTCAGCAGCCTGGAAATGCTCATGCTGCTAACTAGCAATTACTCACACAGCACTGTGAGATCTGAGCAAGCATGGGCGTCTTTGCAAAGCCTTCAGAACTTCAGCTTCAGCTCCCAGTACATGCTATTAATGACAAACTACAAATCAGGGGGAAAAATGCTTTTTCAAATGAGGCATTCAGCCTGGGAGATTTCCATTCACTGTGCTACAGCTCCAATCAAGGAACTTGGGAATGTGCTGATTTACATGGGACCCTGCTGGCATTGCCGAGACAACAGATGGTACTTGGCCAATCAAATCAAATCAAAATGTGATTTCTTTAAAGAAACCTGGCACATTGTTCCAGTGCTTATACATGATGTTTATTTGCAAATGTATCAGAGATTTCCACCACTAATGACTAATTTTCAAGTTACTCAACTGTAACCCAGATTGTCACCTTTTTCTTCCAAGTTGGGAGTATTATTTCTCACAAGTGAGGTGAGGCGGGGCTCCAAGTGTACTGACAAAAAGCCACACTAGCCTGTCTTCTGTTGATGGGAAACTTGAAGATTTGCTGCCACATACAGCATTCTTATATTTTCCTCACAAAGTAGTTCTATATTTTGTAACAAATCTTGTTATATTGGTCTCATTTGACATCTTTTTTTTTTTCAGATGAACAGTAGAAACAATGATAGGTAATAGCATCACTATTGTTAATTTGATTGAAAATACTGAAGTTACATACTGAAGTTATCAAAACAAAAATTCACCTTCACATAGTTTTATCTTATTGTCTTAATTTCCTATGGCAGCAGGAAAAATTATTGGAAGCTAAATAAACATTCTTTTTAGAGGAAGATAAGTTATTTTGGTTCATGCAACTTGAAAAGAAGATTAATATCTGTTATTTAGATAAGCCATATTATTTCTCCTTTAGGAGTTGAGAAATTTTTCCTCAAACATGTAACTCCTTATTAGTTACTCTTCACTACAATGTTTTAGAGATTATAGTTACTATCTCCCAGAGGAACTATTTAATAAAACAATATGAAATAATTAGGTATTATATAATCTGTAAAGATTTTTTTTTTCTACTTCTTTTTCCTTTGATAACTGATTATACAGTCAAACAAGTTAAAATTTGTCACACATAATTAGATTTTAGTTATCCCTCTAAGTGTTCAAGGCCAGGTTGGATGGAGCTGTGCACAACCTGGTCTAGTGGAAGGTATCCCTTGCCATGGCAGGAGGGTTGGAACTTGATGTTCTTTAATGTTCCTTGCAACTCAGACCATTCTGTGACTCTATGATTATAAATATCAGCTGTCTTCAAGTACTCAAACTTGGTATAAACCATTAAGTCAATGGTTTATACCAAGTTTGAGCACTTGAAGACAGCTGATTTTTACTACTTAGGCTGTGTTTTGCCATGACCAGTTTGGGATCATGCAGCTGAAAATAAACCTTGAGATATTTCTTGGCCTAGCTTCACATCCTAACAGTCAAATCCTCTCTTCACTGGATAAAAAAAAAAAAGATGAGTGAAGAACAGATGTTTGTACTTTCCTGATGCATCACAAGAAAAGACTAGACTTGGAAATGTTGTGGAAAATCCACAACGATCTCTAAGCAAGTCTGAGGACATCCAATGTTCAGCCAGGATAAAAAGCTGTCTGGAAGCTCACTCCACAATGAACCACTGCAAAAGTCAACTCACAGGAGTAAGCTTCACTTGGCAGTGCCAGCTCTTCTTAATGACAATCACGTAAGACTTGGAAAGTCATCTGCACATTCTTGGCTAAGAATCTCTTCCTCAGCATTCACAATTTAAGAACATATGGGCTCCCTTGTCAGCTTACACTCATGCCCATCTGTTCAGATGGCATGGAGTCTGCCCACAAGTCAGTCAGATGGTTGCTCAAGGGTACACGTGGCGTGCAATTATGGGTTTAATGAGCAGCCTGCACGATAGTGAAACCGCCTTTTCTGCTGCAGGATGTCTCTCATCTGTACCAGCAGTCAAGCATTGGCACCACTTGCTTCCTTACACTTGAACAAAGATGTTTGAATGTATTTGACAGAAAAGGAAGCTGTCAGCTGACCACTCTCATTGACTGTTGGAAATAGGGCTGCCTGAGTAACAGAAAAGCACAAAAAGGAACTCTTTCTCAAGACACATAGTCTTGGCTAATCACACAAACTTAAGTGGCTTACAAAGCAGCTCAGAGGAATATACAGAACTGCTACTAAATACTTCAGTGAAAATTAAATAGAATGCAGTGCCTAAAATATACTTAGAAACATCATTCCACTTTTGCTTTCATCTTTCACTGTTGCTGGGAAAACATGGGGACTAGGTGAGAGCAAGAATGATCATCTAACAGGCACAGTCAGCTCCTAGACAATGATATGGCCCTCATGGCAGAGCAGCATTCAAAACATATGAACTTGCATTTCCTACACCAAGTTGGGAGCTGGTTTTAGACGTTGCAGTAGTTGCTCCCTAGAACTACCCCTCAGGCACATTAGTAATTGACAGGGTTACACAGCGAGTTTAACTCAGATGGCCCAGGGCATCTAGGAGAAGCTTTACATCTGCCCAGATACCGAACAAGAAGTTAGTTTTCAACATCTGTGTGGCAGCATCCCATTGAAGCAAAGCCCTCTTGCCTTCAGTGAAAAGACTTAGCAAGTGAGTAGGTAAAACGAGTGAAGACAGGGTGAAGGACTTTTCCTTCATGGAGCAATGCAGCATCCTGGCAGACTGACCCAGAAAACTTTCACAGAACAGAGTACCATATACCTACACCAGCACTGCATGTCTGGGATAGAAACTGTTCGTTTGTATCCAAACAGGGATTGGTCCTAGCATGAACAGGAGAAACTTTAACATTTACTATAGTGGTTGTTCTTTCATTTATATCAAATGAAAGAGTATTCAGTTGCTACTTTTCTGAATCACTTTTTTTTTTTTTCCAAATACACACAAATTCATGACAAAAGTTTGATATCCCACTGGCTTATTCAAACACGTGTAGGCATGGAGGAGGAAATTTGAGCTGTAGATTAAAACTCCTCTGAAATTATCCCTGTTCTGAATATTGTTTATCCAAACAACTTTAGGGAATGCCTTCTAGCAATTAGTATACTCAAAAAATAAATACTAAAAAAATAGCTTGCACAGTTCAGAGACCAGAAAAGGATTAAACTAGTAGTTAATATTGTTTGAAATGTCTAATCAAAAATCCTGTAAAATACTGTCTTTCTGTTCTATTTCAGTAGAGATTGAATTAGGAGACAGCTGAACCACTTAATGAAAGTAAATCCATAAATAAGAACAAATCCAGAGAAAATAATTCTTCAGTAAGCAGTGGAGATTTATCCAAGTCAATAGTCAATACAATTAATGCTACCCAAATAACATAAAGCATTTCACTCAAATATTTGTTTTAATTCTTCAGGTAACTCACATTACCACCTGTATTTCCTTTCTATAAACTCTTGGACAGCAAAGCTTTTTCTACAAGTTCAGTGGAATACGAATTGCAGTGTGTTCTACAGTCATAAATCAAAACAGGTTTTAAAATCTGCTCATTAAGTAGGACAAATAAAGAATACCTTCAAGGAAATTTTTTATATATTGCAGATAAAAAGTAACTGTGCACAACATGGTATTTATTAACACCTCTGTTCCTATGTTTTTCAGAGCTAATTTTCCAGTGTTCACTGTTTTTTTCTTAGCAAATAAGGCACTAAGAGACCGTGCCATAGTACTTGCAATCAGAACTAGGGGTTAGTGTGGTCTTTTCTCAGTAGCAAACTTGAAATAAATCCTATTGATTTATGTTGGTTTGATTCTCAGGTTTAGAAAGTTTTTTATCAGATTAAAGTATAAAGAGAATGCTTCACTGAAAAAGTGTTAATTTTACCTTGCAGCTTTTTTTACCCTTTTAAGTATTCCTCTTCAAGAGCAGAAGAAACTCTAGCTAACTAAAATGCATGAAAAACAAAGGGCAGTAAATTTGGCCTTGGATCTTAGGCAGCTGTAGAACAATGACAAATGAATTTGCTAATATCATTTATATCCTGGAAAGGGAAGAGGCAAAAACCCACAAAAAAAACCCCTTACTTTTCCTGAATAGACACAATATCACATGTAATGATTCTCAAGTGACTGGGTCTTACCTTCTAGAGTCTGTCATTACCAAACCTGAACAGACTGTCATACAACTGACTGTGATTCAGTACACACTCCACAACAAAAGCCATAATTTAAAACAAGAATACAGGAGCATACATAACTAAAACTGACCTCAATAAAGCCAAACTTCTCCAAACAACAGACAAAAATCACAAGGACAGATGGTCTACTGAATTCTCAATAAGTTCTTAATGCTCTTTTTCACTTTACTATGTTAGGGAAAAAAATACCCCAAAAGTACTTTCACATGCTAAAGGTATTCCATTAGGTGAACTACCCTTTTGGACATCCAAGAATGAATGCCACAGGTATAGCAAGGACATATTCTGAAATACTTTTTTCCTTCTGCTTGTTAAATTAATTATTGTATGAAAATCTTAGTCTTTCCTCTTGAAAAGTAAATCCAGTAAAAAGAGGATTACTTAGAGTTTGTCCTACCATTGAAAATTGAGGTTTCGAATTAAATCTTACATTTTTCAGGATCATTCAACAATGTATACTTTTGATTTTTGATTTCCCAGTGTCAGGGGTCCATCAGCTCAGCACCTGTGAAGTAAAGTGAGCTTAAAGGTCCACACACATATAAGGAACTAAATACAGAACTAAACAGAGAATAGGAGAATTTTAGTAAAATTACAATGATGGAAACTCACAAAAATATTTTAGTTACTGCTCTAGACCCAAAACTCAGATCATTTAAAGATGTCAGCTCTCCCAGGTGCAATCTCTGAGAAAAACAAATGGGCAACAGAGACATAATAATATTTTTAACTGAATTCAGGTCAGTAGTGCTTACTCAATCTGAAAAGCATAAAAGACCTATTCTCTCCTCCATCTATACAGAGGAAAAGCAATGCATGAAGAAAGGCCATTTTTAGATAGCATTTGCATTGGGTTATATCTAATGGTTCCATCTAAATACGTACTACCGAAGCCGTGCAGAGATTAATACTGGCATGCAGTACAGAGACTGAGATTTTGGGGATGCAGGTGTGTTTCTTACGGAAAACTCAGAGTAAGTTTTGAAATAGCCTTTGATAAAAAAAAAAAAAATGAAAACTCAATAGGTCAAGTAAGTTGAAATCGGACAGCCTATAGACGTGCACTAAGGATCAATTCTACATTCACGGGAACAGAAACTAGAACAAATGACTTTGTAAAACCTCAGTAAAATAGGCTTCCTTCCAATTAGTATGTATCTACCATCTTTTTGAGTATAATTCTGTATACCAAGAACTGACACTTTCACTGCGAGACCACAGTCCTTCAGGACTCTGTCTCTACTTGAAACAAGAAGAAAAGGAGTTAAAATTTCAAACAAAATTACTGACTGCATAATACCAACCCACAGGAAGATCGCGACTCCTGAGATACCAATCTTGTCAGAGCATCCACCAAGAATACAAAAATTGTCCTCCAGCACTCTTTGGATAATGGACTCTGTCCTGTCACTAAATAGAAACCTGGAGTGAGGTGACAGGGCTGGGAACATCAACCCACCCAGAGCCTATGCAGCAGACACCGAAAAGCTGAAACATTTCAGTAATGGAGGGGCACTCTGGAACCACAGTATAATGAGTCCTGATGGAACAAAAGATATCTCTCCATTTCCATACAATTAGGTTGCTGCCGACTGGAATTGATTATGCAGACCTGATCAGCAACATTACTCAGCCTGGAAACTGTACAATCCACAGAATAACATTTTATGAATATGCTCTTGTGTCAAGACTTGTGATTAATATTCTGTTAGGGACTGACTTGATTATTCAAATTATAAGAATTAACTTACAATGGACTTTGAAAAAATCTAACCATGTGGGAAATCCCTTGCAGTGCCACAGTAACTCTCACTTTTAATATATTCAATATATGACACTAGTGTATTTAAAATTATTTATGCTCATGTACATTAGAAGAAAAGAGGCATTCTGAAAAAGCAGAGATGATAGACCAGGGAAAGCCTTTCTATGATACACAAAATTTAAAAGCATTTGTCCTTGAATGCAGCAGGGGATGGTGATGCTCTAAGTTGAATGGATATGTGTGCGAATGCCCACATCAATAAAAAAGGTTTGTAAACTGTTAAATACAGTCCTTGGAGATAAGCTAATTAGCAAACTAGAGAGTTTTAAAACTCTCAAGTGAAATCTTTGAACTGAAAAAAAGTTATCTACTAATGAAGTCCCCTGTGGGTTAAAGTCGAGATTTGGCAGCATACATACTGCTATAGTTGAATTTCAACTAGGCTGAGACACAAAACTTCAGCAAGAGAAGTTGCATTTAAGGACAGGAAAAAATGATAGGTACATATATAAAATACCCAGTGACCAATATGTCTCTTCACAATTATTAGTGTTTAGGCTGTAAGGTGAGGAAGAGCAATCTAAACATCCTCTCTCTGAAAGGGAAGTGGCAAGAGAGATACACATTTATGGATGATTGGTTTCAAGCAATATCTGAGAAGTCTCTCACCCATACAAAATGTAACAGAATTTATTGTTATGAAAGCCATATAAGTATATATTTTACGTGTATTGCACAGAAACAGATGGCGACCTCTCCTTTTTTGGCTTAATGGTTTCTGTAAAAAGGCTTCTTTTTCTGTGCTTTTTAGCATAAAGTATTCAGGTTTACAACTACATCTGAATTAGAATCTTGAATCTAATAAAAAATGCAAGCAGACTAAATATCCAGTGTGGAGCTCCATATAGATTTAATAATTGTACTAATCTTGACAATAAGAGAAGGATTGTATCTGAAACTGTTACTTTTTCCTTATTAAGAATACATGATTTATCACACTGCAACCAAGAAGCTGGATGGATGAGCCTCATTATTTAATAAATATGATATTTTCATATGTTTTATGATTCCTTCTCTCTCTTTGACTACAAATTCTGGAAATTACACAAAAGTGGTTTTGCAGCACAATCAAAACAAATTAAGCTCTGAAGTTATCAGCTTCCTAAAACTGCCACAAGTTAGAAACACAGAGACACAGAAAACAGAGTTCTGGATTGAAAACAGGAGAAGTTGTTTCTTATTCGTCAGGAGTAACACTGGGACTTAAAAAACTGCCATCAAAAAGTCCAGAGCAGTCAGAAGAAAGGGAAAAAGTATGAAGAAAACAACTTGCAAAAAAGTGGATCTGATAAACAGCAGGATTGTTGTGCCCAGACATATATATGAGGAAAGAATTACATTCCTCCTCTCTTACCTACAAAGGGTTTTCCAAGCACACATACTTTTGTCTTCCAGGTTGAAGGCTGACACCTCTTTGACCTGTGGCATTGTAGTAGAAGAGGGAAGAAAGCACTCCCAGGCTACTTTAGAAAGAGCATTGCAGAGCTGTAACTGAAAGGTTAGAGCAAGGAAAACCTGACTTTCACATTCTGTGAGTAATTTTATTCATTTCATTATTCTTTAATTTTATTATTTGTGTGGGACCTGCCGCTCCAGCTGGATAGCTGTAAGTCTATGGAATCTGATGGATTTCATCAGAGAATCCCCAGAGAGCTGGCTGATGTCAGTTTGAGGCCTCTCTCGGTGATTTTGAAATGGTCTTGGGAATCTGAAGAGGTTCCAGTTAACTGGAGTCTGGCAAATGGCATCCCCTTTTCAAGAAGGATGACCCTGAAAACCACAAGAGTCTTACTTCAGTGCATGGTAAAATTTTGGAGAAGGTTTTCTGGGAGTTATTGAAAAACCTGAAGGACAACACAGCCATCAGTCACAACCAGCATGGCTTCATGAGGTGAAAATTCTCCTTGTCAAACTTAGTCCTTAATTCCACTATTTGTCATCTCAGAAACTGGCTTGGGAAGTTATGACAGAAGCTTTTGATTCTGTCTCTCCTTCTGGATAAAATGTCCAGCATTCAGCTGGGTAAATTCATCATGTGATGGGTGAGCAACTGGCTCATGGGTCAGGTACAAAAGGTTATAGGGAATGGGGTGACATCCAAGTGGTGACCAGTCACTAATGAGGTTCCACAGGGCTCCATTTTAGGGCCAGTACCCTTCAATGCCTTCATAAATGATTTGGACACAGGACTCAAAGGAATACTAAGTTCTTCTAGAACACTATAATGGGAGGAGCTGCTGACTCCCTCAAAGGCAGGGATGCCCTGCAGAGAGACCTTGACAAATCAGGGAGGTGGGCAATCACAAACTGTATGAAGTTCAACAGGGGAAAATTGAAGCCAGATTCTGCACCTGGGATGGGGCAATGGACAGATTTGGGATCAAGAGGCTGGAGATCAGCCTCATGGAAGGGGACCTGTGGTCCTGGTCAGTGATGGGTTGAACACGAGCCAGCAGTGCCCTGGCAGCCAGGAGGGCCAAGCGTGTCCTGGGGTGCATCAGGCACAGTATTGCCAGGAGGCAAGGGAGGGGACTGTCCCACTCTGCTCTGCACTGCAAGTGAGGGACCCTTCTATCTCAGTACATTTTGTGATTCTATTCCTCATTTAAATCAAGCTTGAAGTTTCTGGTTTGCCTTGGTTTTGGTATCAAAACACTTTTTCTTTTCTGAACTAAGTTAAGCTTGCCTTGCTGACATGTCTTTTATTTGCCAGATGGGAGTAGCTTCAGAGGTGCATTTCTGTTTATTCAGTACACATCTTTCAGCAGTCTTACTAGTATTTAGTGACTATAATCTAAGGGATGCAGAAAGCACATTTTCACTTGTATTAAAGTTTTCTGGGAAGAGAAGAAAGTGGCTGACATTAACGTTCCCACGAAACAGAAGTAATATAAAATTAGAGAAGTCACAGGGACACTACAAATGTCGTCACCTATCGAGAAAAGTGCAAGTTAAAGACGGAGAGTTTGAACCTCCTGTTGCTTGCTTAATTGTTCTTGTGATGTCTTAGGAGACCATAAGGTTCATTCTTATCCATCTTGTCTGTGAGCCCATCATGCTTAACACAGAGAGCTCCTGAGTATTTATTACTTGTTTATTAGACACTTCCTTAGACTAGATAATTTTCTAGGTGGCTTCTGAATTATTTGCTGCCTATAGTGGTTGTAACTGATCCCACAGCTTCCTTGCAGGACATTTGAAAAAAACCCCAGTTTTGTAGCTGCAAAATGTAGTTGCAAAAATGTTAACCTGTATTCAGCAAATGCATAGTGGCCTTGGAGAGCTGCCTATGGATCACTTGTTTGTACTAATGCAATCAAGAACAAAAATGCGGAAACTGAATTTTGTGTATGCAAAAAAAGACTGCAAAACTTATCTGCTGTGCTGTGCTAGAGAGAAAAACTTGACCCCAAATAGATAAACTGAAAGGACCTCTTTATTCCTCATGGACTTGTTTTAAATTATTTCAGCACTGTTATTTCCCATATAAAGCAGTGTAAAGAAACAGCTGTCAGGTTGCAAATGCCTGAAGGCAGGGAAAGAAGAGGTCAGGGAGTCAGACATCTTTTATGTTCCTTTTCTACATTAAAAAATAAAACCAAAAAACCAAAAAAAAAGTAAGAGTATATTGCTCAGAACAAAGTCAACTTCATCCAGCACCCTGTCTGCCAGTGGACAGTAACAGATGTGTCAGAAAAAAGAGGGCAATAAACACAGTACTCTTAGCCTCCAAAAATCTATGGCTTAAGGTCTTAGCAAGACACTGTTTACATCTTTGAGTTTAATGTCTTGTGATGGATTTTTTATTATTATTTCATGAATTTATTCATGACTTTTAACCTGTTTTAGTAAGGGATTTTTTTGGTTGTTGTAAAGTTGCTGCCACTTGATTCTTTTAGAGGGAAAAAGAAGAGTAAACACAAATTCTGAAGAGCCGTAAGTGCATCCTGGATCCATTCAGCTTCACGCTGATGACTTTTATGTAATCTCCATTCCTATTTCATGTGTTGGCTGCCACTCCACAGCTGGGCACCAAGATGAGAGTCAGTGGACCTATCCATGGTGATACCAACATTGATTTTCTGAAGAGTAATAGCTATTTTTGAAACAATAGTAATTCTTCTAAGTAAGGTTATTTCTCTCTCAAGCCTATTAATAGTGATATGTAATGACCTATGAACAGTACCCTGAGCAAAGAAATATTACAAAGCAAATTATCATTGCAAGTCTAGTTTTTTAGGAAAGGCCATAAAACATATTGATGACTGGCTGGAAATACACACCTATTGTATTTTCATGCACTGAAACTGTATTTTGGATAGCTTACACTCCTGGAAAAGACCAGGTGTTTGAAAAGCAATCATGTGTTAACAAAGCTCTTCATATAGCCCACAGAAAACCCTAGGAGCAGGGTGAGGGAGTCAGGAGTTGCAAGAATTCCTGAACTAGAAAGGCAGTGAAGTGAGACAGCAAAAGGGACACAAAAGCCTTTCTAGATCACTTACGAATTCAAGATTCAAGGGCTAAATAAACTGACGAATTAATGTAGAGAACTCAGGCACAATGTCTCCATAGTGATTAGAAAACAAGCAACACATTTGTTCCTTCCTGGTCTCTGGCACCTTACACCCAGCCCCAACTGGATGTTTTTACAAAGTTCAATGTCTGTTTTAGAAAACACAAGTGCTTATTTTTTTAAAACATTCCCAGATTAGGAATGGCAAAAGCAAACATCTACAGAATATTCAGGCCTCATTTTATTTTGAACTTTTGCACAGCACTAATGAGATTACATCCAGACTAAAGGGAATTCTGAACTATGCTGTTGTGTTTTTCATCTCCTGCCAAAGTCTTCTTCAAAATTCACAGCTCATTTGAACCTTTTGGCTACTTAATAAACAAAGCTTTGTATTATCACTATTATCTTCTAAGTAAAATATATCTCATTTCAGACCTTTATTGCATAACATAAAGCTTCAGCTGCAAGTGTCTATAGAAGTTATTGTGCAGACTTGAGCTAATTGCACCTCTGAAACCATAGTTCTGCTATAAACTGCCAGAAGACAAGCTACATATCAGCAATATCAATCACTCCTCTTTAAAATAATTCTAGAGAAAGATCCTATAGGTTTTAAGCTCAGTTTTACAGAAAACATGCTTCAGCCTACACCTTTACAGCTAGAACAAAGCGTTATTTCTGCTTTTAAAACCTCATGATACCTCAAAGGGTTTCTTGTGCAATTTTAGTTAGTTTTTTTCAAGACTGCTTTATTATTTGTGTCAGAAGAGTTTGACATCTGTCAGAATTTAAAACCAAGCTCCGTGAAAACTTTTCTAAATTGTATTGCCACAAAATCTACTGGCATAGTGCAAACCTTGTGTTCTGCAGGCACATCTACCCACAATCTGCCTATGCTGTGAGGGCAGAGGAATAATTTTATAGTATGTTGAACGTGCTTATAAATTGCAGTGGGTGTGTTACAAGAGACAGCATAACAAAGACAAATGATACCTACCAACACTCCTCACACATAATACATATGCCTGCCTTTCTGTCAGAACCTCTGGGGGGAGAAAGAGGGAAGGGAGCCAGCAGGTCACCAGCTAAAGAGTGAGGTGGAAGGTGGGTACCTGTTGATTGCGTGGGAAGACACAAAGAGTGTGGCGGAAGTAGCAAGCTCTTCCTTATCAGTGAAGCCCAAACCACCTTGGGAGGTGGGAACCTGGAGAAAGATGGCACCACCTAACCTGCGCTTCATCTAAACATTGTTGATTTTCACTTTTGTGAAACTCACTAAGGCTTGGACTGTTTCCATCAGTGTCACGAGGATAAATTCACAGCTATGAAATGTTGCAGCGTAAGTGTCTCCTTTAAAGAAGGGGAGCTGGGTGCCACAGCACAATGTCAGTGCAGTGCTCATAGTCACACACTGGAATGACACGACAGCCCTATGCTGAACAAGATCACTGTAACTGAGATGGATCTTCACCATGAAGGATGCAGATCATGGAAGTTACGCATTAGAGAGGACAAGGGGACAGATCTACAAATTTAGTCACAGCAATTCTCAGTAGTAAACACTTACAATTCCAGGTAGCTCTGCTGCCACTGGTACCTCCTCCCATCCCAAATAGGGTGTCCAGGCGCCTTCAGGAGGGAGAGGGATAATGGCACAGGATCTTTTAGTTTTTAAAAGGATGCAGGATCCCAACACAGTCACAGCTTAGAAAGAGATACCTTCCTCTGTGTCAGCCAAGATGACTAAAATGGCATACTTCATCTGAATGCAAATCAACATAATAAAGGAAAAATGAAAAAGCAGCATGGGGAAACAGAACAGAAGTACGAGCAGTTTACATGCAATGCTCTCCCTGCCCACCATTCCCCTCTGGGCAAGTCCTTTTTTTCATACAATCTTAGGATGGTCTGAGTTGCAGGCAGTTCTGTCCACTCCACCTGCTCCTCTTTCTGCCCACTCTAGATCTGTGCATGCCCTCTGACCCTCACTCTCCTCAGAGAAGCCTCCAGATCCAGCTACAGCTGCTACCAAATTCCCTGCAGTGCTCCCCAAAGCAAGGTGAGCCACCCTCCCAGTCCAGACACTCCTTCCAGAACAGCCCCCCTCAAAGGAGCAGCTGTGCACAGCAGCAAAACCCCAACACTGCCCATCACAAAAAGTGACAAAAGAATGTAACAGAATCAGGAGAGGAGTAGAGAGGAGCAACCAGGATCATCTAAGAGATGCCTTGAACCGGGAGAAATATGATGAATGTGTATAGACGAGTGAAGTAGAGAAAGATTGTCCATCTTCTTTGCTAAGAATTAAAGGGCAGTGAATGACAATAATAAATGATGGATTCACAACAGACAGAGATGGTTCTTCAGATGTGTAGTTCAGCTGTGTTATGGATGCCATAAAGATTACTTGGATTCAAAGACGGACAGAAAAAAATCTTGGCTAAAAAAAATCTAGTTAGCAGCACTGAATATAAGGCAGTACCTCTGACTCAAGAGCTTAAAAAATCACTGATTAGTGGTTGCTTGGAGAATATTTGGATAAAATATCATGCTTTTGTGTCTTGTACTTTTCCCTACATTTCACTTCCAGGATCACTGGTGAACATAAGGGACTGGAAACTAAGGCAGACTGAGTAAAGCCTTAGTTTTTCAATTCATGAAAAATGAATTTTTGTTTATCTAACATAAGCTGTATTTTAAACTGTTATATAAGAAGCCCCAGACTCACTGGATAACTGCAAATAGGAGAGTGTCATGTACCCCTGTTCAGAGAGCAGCAGCATAGCTCTCTCTTAAAATTAATATCTGACACTAGTAAGCTTCTTATTATTAAAAAAATAGAGATCTATTCTTTTCCATCACAGGCAGTCACAGTGGTTCAGAATTAACCCTGAATCTTTCTTGGATTTTTGTTAAATAACCATAGAGGAATATGGAGGAAATCAAAAAACTTGACTCTAAGGTGACTGTCGGAGTGGAGAAAGAGGGAAGCATCATGACTATTTAACTAATAATATGAAAGGGGAAGGAAGGAAGCTGGACAATATGACTTTTATGGTGTTTGGGGAACTTAAACTGAAGACCCTGTACCATTACATTCAGCAAAATGGCAATTTAAGGGACCAAGACTAGAAAAGTAGAGGAAATTAAAAAAATTGGTCTTGAGAGTGTCTTTGTCTCCCTGTTAGGAGATTAGAACTGACTGCAATACAAACCTTTATTTGTTTATGAGTTTAATTTTCTTTGTAATAAAATGTACAAAGATGCAGAAATCTTTACATCGAAGAAGGAAGGACAATAATACCTGCACACAATAGCATCAACAGTGCCAGCAGAACAAGCCTCTTCAGACACAGGGGAACTTTTCATCTCAAGAGTCATTTTAATTTTGACAATATCTAAGGGATTTTTCTGTTATATTTACACCCATTTTTGATAAAATAAAATCCTTATTGGGCTATTCCCTTCCTCTATTTTTATTGGACTTAAACTATTCTCTTCCTCTTTTTCCCTTTGACTTCCTATCCTATTGATGATGATTTTCTTTCTACACCTCTCTCAGATTATTCCTTAATCAGTAAGGAATGCCTTGACAAACAGGTTCAGGTTGTTAAATGTCTGCATTTTTCCAATCACTTCAGGAATTTCATTCCTAGATTGCAGTCTGGTCTGTTTACAAGTCCTTTACAGACCAAAAAGGGCCATAATTATTTCTCAGAGGAAGATATATAGAAGCTGGTCCCACTGTTATCTAAGTGAGGAATTTGAAGATAAAGATGTAGCACCTGAAATACTGACGTACTTGAACAAATTCTTATGGAATTTCACAAGTACAAATAATTTTATTCTAAGATGGCTTATGTATTCAATTCACAAGAGGGAGGTTTTCTTTGTTATTTTTTTTTAATGGTTTAGCATTATATCAGTTCCCAGTTTTTTGATATTTAACTTGGAAACATCTTCCAAGGTTACTAGAAAGGCCACCTATTTGTTTTGCACTGGTGAAGTATTTTTATTTCCTCATATATACACTTTGACTCTTTGTGATTTCAGATACTATACTGCCTCATAAAGTTTTGTTCTTTAAACATGTTCCTGACCATGATTTGTATATCTGTTTTCCTGTTTATCCTGTTTATTCATTTTGTTTTACTTTGGTTTCAATTCTGGAGTTTTCTGCAACTTCTTATTAGTATTTATAGAGGCTTAACACTGGAAAATATGCATGATTACTGGATTATGCAAACAGAAGAACAAGCAGTGCACTCAAATTCTTTGCCGAATTGCTATTATGAAGGAACCAGGCGAAGTCTTCAAGTGCTGCTCACCACTTCATCACCTTGACAATTGTTGTGCTAGCTTCATTAAAGAGTGGACAAATCAGAAATATTAAAAGTTATAGCAGCACTTTGAAAAAATAGGCAGGTCTGGCTGCTGTTGCATTTCCCAGGGATGCCAGTGGTGTAATACTCCAGCATCCTGCAACACCAGCACAATCTCAGAAGCAACAGCCTACAGCCCCTTCCCTCAGCCCAAATAAAATTGTAGACTAAAGGCCCTTTGGATGCTTCATTACAGGGAACAGTAAATAAAGCTAATTAAAGGAAATGTCTTGTTCACATTACCCAGTCTTTTAGGAAAAAAAAGGCCTAAAACTGTCATACTATATAAATCATGAGCTTTGCAACTCTTTATTTTAAAATTACGTATGATGTTCCTGTCAAAACATGTCCCTCTACAACCTAAATTATTGTTGTGAGCAGAAAAACATGATGTTTAACTCATAGAAAGAAACCAAATGGAAAATTTAGACTTCCTTTTAGCAGTAAATAACATCAAAAGAAGTGTCATAGAGCACATTTCAACAATCAGCCATGGGCTAAATAATCAGGAAACAAAAGTGCAATGAAGCAACCCAGGGGATTGATTCAGGAGGTTTGCATACCAGCAAAGCTTGGTTTGAACCCTGTATGGAGTCAGAAAAATAAAAAATCACCAGCTCATCCTTAGCCTTCCTACAATACCAAAAAACATCAGTTATGTTCCCATATGGAGAGAGCAGCAAAGTTTATGGGCAGCTCTATTAAGATGACAGCAGGAAACTGGGGTAGCAAGATTTCTCTGTGCAAGGGTAACTATGGGATGTTAAAGCAGCAATTTTCACAGAAACAGAGATACACAGAGTTGGTAAGAACAGGAGGAGATAATCCCTCTCTCTGTGGCATTGAGACCATGCTTCCACCATTTTGTAACACCTCCAGAACAAGGGACACTTTCAGAGAAGACTGCTGTACCCAGTAGAGCCAAACTGGGTAAATTCATACATTTTTTTTTTCTCACCACCTGCCTGGATGCAGCAGTTTATTTAATCAAATATGCATTTCAACAAGTATAGTATTTACAATAAAAGCATTTTTAAAATCTGATGAGACACAGTTTTGTTAAGTCTGACTTAAGATTCAACTCCATCTCAGACAAAAACAGTTTCTAGTCATGTAGAACAGGAGAGAGTTGTTTCTCTCCAATTTTGCTTGAATGTTCTGGAGTCCATCCTTCCTTTTCCTAATAAAGCATCAGAGGATAGCAAATACAGCATATCTATGATTTTATTATGTAACCACATTAGTAACATATTTTGCTTACTTCTCTGCTTCACTCAAGTATTTTTGTTCTGCGTGGCACACAGAGAAATATCTGTTAAAAGCAGTACACAGTTAATGATGATTGTCTCAGCTATTTTCACAGTCTTCTGATCATTTCACAAGTTCCATTGACTTTTAATTAAGAATTTGATAGGAATTGATAATCATTTCCTTAAATTATAAGCAAACAACATTCATATGCTAAACTCGCTGAACAGCATGGAGTAAAGTAGTTACCACCAACACACCGAGCACTCAGAGAGCTGTAACTTCTGTTCAGAACCTGCTGTTCAGCAATTTCCCAATGTTTCCAAAGTTTTCTCACAGTGAATTCAGAAGTAGTTTCAACTGACACAAATCATAGAATTATTTAGGTTCAAAAATACCTCTAAGACCATCGAGTCGAGCTAACATTGTTATCATTAGACCATGTTCCTAAGTGCCACATCTAGATCCAGCTTTACTGCAAAAAATAAGCAGCCTTGTCTTCCCAAGAAGTTTTTGTTTCTCTTTCTCCCCCAGCTCATACATCAACTCAATCACTCAAATAGTCAAATCCAACCTACTGAGGTTGAATCCAACCTAAGATCAGAATATTCTGGTTTAAATTCTTGAGAAGCAATACATAATGCATAATCTAGGTATGAAAGAAAGTTTGTGTTTCTTCTGATGCTTCCAGTGAACAGCAAGAATTCAAAACTCTGAGGAGAAGCAGAGAGTTATTTGAGGAAAAAAATGTAGGAAAATGGCCAGTGACAGTCACTTCTGAGGGCACTGATAATTTCCAGAGCCCACTTTGGCTGTACAAGTTGTGTTTGTTAATTTGATGAAGCCCTAGAAATAGTGAAAAGTAAGACTGCTGTGCACAAGGGTCCACATGTAATGGTTTTCAGTATTGTTGTGTTTGGTTGCCAAAGCTTCTCATGCAAATCAGTTACTTCTGGAAAGTGATGTTTGCCTACACGAGTGCCTGAAATTTGCCCAATCCATAGATACAAATATACACAATTAGAGAATTCAGTAGAGGAATAACTGCGCAGTTTCACTTCCAGCAATCAGCATTGTTGCGTCAATAACTGGATTCTCCCTCCCCAAGGATTTCCATCGCATTTTATGCTTTATTTCTTAAAGCTCCACCGGCAGAAACCTGGTTTCCTCTGCATTACTTCTCTAATTTTGGTTCTTATTTGTAACAAGATTTGCAAAAATTTATGAGAGAAGAAGTAATAGCAGAGCCTGATTATAATTAAGAAACGATTGACAACATTTCAGAAAGTTTGATTCAGTGGTTCTACTTCAATGGAAAAATTAGCCATGATGATCCAATCACATCCCATCGGAGTCTAAGCTGTGTTCAGATCATTCTTTTATTAACAGGAATCTTTTCTTGGCTTAATTAGGGCAGCAATGAAGGCCCCTTTCTATTACTAGAGTTAAACATTTTCACCTGAAGGCCAATAAAAAGAGAAGATGCATTTGAGAACTTTAGTCCTCCTGAAGCAGCACATCTCACAGCCCTTTCAGCTACTGGACTTCAATGGGAACACTTATCACCTCACAGAAATTGAAAACATCCAGGCAGTAAGCAGTGTTGGTTTGGACTGAAAGAGTTAAAAAAAAAAAAAATCCATTTCCCAAAGAGATGGAGGAATGTACCTTCATTGTACAGTTTCCTTCACTTTGGGAAGAAAATATTTGAGTGAGACAGAGCTGGAAATAGAAACAAACATTTTTGTTTTAAAATGCTTGCAACACTGAAAAAAAATACCACAGTTAAATCCTTGCTGCCTGCAGCAAGAATCAAGTGAAAAGCCTGCTTGTTCCTGCCAATTAAAATCTGTGATTTTCTTCTGTAACCCTGGCAAAGTGACTCCCATAGATGTTTTATGGTGTTTTGCTGTCTCTGGGTCTCAGAGGAAGGGGAAGTGAAACACGTCACATTCACTAGGTACAACATTTACTACAACTATTCTGCATGTTTTAAATTTGTCTGAGCTCATTAAAAACATTTTAAAAGAGTAGAGACAAAATGATGAGACTGGACAAAATCCCAAGATAACAATTTAAAAAGGTGTATTAAATGCACCTGAAATAATTTCTTGGATGCATTGCCAAGAAGGATAGATTAATTCCTGAACATTCCTCCAGGAGGTTCCTGGGACCTTGTATGAGAAGGAATGTATGCTCCTTTGGTGCCTTTTTAATGCAACGTCAGTAATATTGCATGACCACGTGTAGGGTTTTCCTACACATGCAGGGAATGAGAATACCAGGAATCTTCCTTCTTTTGCTTCTGCGATTCTTCTGCTATTGTGCTTGTATGACCACTCTCCCCAACTAAAAACAAAAAGAAAACAGAAGAGTACAGCACCACTGAACAACCCAAGTTATAAGATTCATACTTATGCAGTGCTTTTTAAATGATTTGTGGCATCTTGAAAATGTACAACTCAAGAAAAAATCAGTTAGAAGAAAACCAGCATCCAGGTAAACCAGACAGCCAAGAACAGCCAACTGAACCACAATATCATGACATTTTCTGCAGAGAATTAGGGAGCAGCAATATGGGTTTTTACAATTGTTGGTAATATATTCAGTAATTCTAGTCAGAGCTGTAAAAAACACAAGTATCAACTTTGTATGTATTAGGAAAAAAAATATTCAGAACAGAACCTCACCTCCATTTAGCTCTGAATGATTAAAAGCATGACCCTAGTATATGCATAAGAATCAATGCATTATTTAAATTGATTTTTTTCTCTATGAAGGTTTTGAAAGTATGCTCAAACTACATCCCCAGCATAAGTTTCACTTTTATTACATCTATCTTAAAATGTGACAAAACACTTCTTTTAGGCAAATTAATAATGTATATTCCCAGACCAACAGCATTTATTAATTTATAGCACAAATTACAATCTGTCCGTGTCTCTCTCCTCCATATTGGCCGAGTTCCATAGATAGCCTTGCAGTATGGTAAAGAAACATGTTCTGTTTTTCACTTATGAATAACTAAAAACTTGTTGATGGTAAAATGAAGTATAACAATTAAAGGAAATACCTAAGAAATTCAACATTTTAGTTGATACTAAACTCAAGTCACAAATTTTGCCACCCACAGAATTTCTGCAAAAGAGTCTATCTCTTTGAGACCAGTGGCCTCTGGGTTTGTGCCAGCATGCAATCAAAATTCTCATTTACTTCTAGCACTTAATTTAAAAATAAAGGTATGAATTCCAGCATTTAATAATTTTCTTCTGATTACTCACAAATCATTATATTATTCATTCTTAATAAGCTTCAGGAGTTGGAACATTTTCCGCACAATTGTCTCTCTTACTTCAATAAAAAAAAATCAATACGTGTTGCCATTCTCTTTATTCTATTTGCTGCTGCAATTAGTCTGCCCCATCATCTGTTTTTATTAAGCTTTGCTTTATTTCTGAGATTGAATTCACAAGCTTAGCAAATGATGAGGCTGCCTCTTGTTTCAGTTCCTTAATTTCCCTCCTAAATTATCAGACAAACTCCTGTGGTGTTGGAGTGGTCCACTGTCTCTTTCTCCCGGCTGTTATTTGGTTGTTCATTCTTCCATTTCTTTGAATTAAAGACTAAAAGTTTTCTCACTAATCGTGTTGATTTATTATTTGTATTGATGCTTCAGCTTTTCTCTGATGATTGCCACCTTTCAATAAAAAGCAGGGCCCGATTTTAAAGGCTTATATACAGATTAGACACTTACATGTCTTTGGTCCTTGAAGTTTTACTGGATACCTTAAGTACTGCATCAAGTCACTGGTCTGTCTGCAGAAAGGAATACAATTCTCCCTCCTCCTGATCCCTGTTTATATCTCAGCAACTGAAGGTCACAATTTTGCAGCGTGCAACCCAAAGGTGTATTTGAATTCCAGTATCTGAGACAGACTTTGTTCAGATCCCACCATGCCATGGCTGTGCTACTGTTTAGTGTCATATCAAAACTGCACAGTCCCAAGGTGTGGAGAACGTGTAGGAAATATTACAAGTTCAAACACATAGCTCAGTCATGGATCTCCAACCCTGTCCCTCAGACACCAGCAGAGGATCATTTTCAAGGCAACAGGAGAGTTTGCATGCTCCTCCCATACTGTCAAAGAGCTTCTCCAATTTGCTGATGTCTAAGTAATATTTGTCCTCTTCTGGGGGAGGAATGTAGGAGACCACCAAAAACATTACCTGCAGGCTCATCCATTCACCCAAGCAAAAAAGTCTGCCTGAAAAGTGGAATTTGCAGCCATCTGTGCCTATCATCTGCTCCAGTTACAAACAAATGGAAGAATCCCTAGAACTTCCTAAACATTAACATGTAGACTAGAAGGCAGTGTAAAGGGTGAATAACAAAATCCACAAGTTTTCTTAGCCAAGCTGTTCAACAAGAGAGAAGTCATCAGCTCTTACTTTGAAAAGTCACAGAAGAATTCCCCAGATTTATTTTTCTATTGTCACTGTGGTTGTTTGCCATTTCTTTCTCTCACTATGCTTTTCAGAGTTAAGAAATTATTGAGCCAAATTGCTTTAGTCAGAAATGGGTTGTGGTGCCTTTATCAATCTGCCCTTCCTTTCCTTCATTCTTCTGTTTATTCGTTTGACTTTTCTCCCTGAAATCAAGTCAAGAAATCTTGCCTCATATCTAATATTGTGTGTAGTTTTAATCACCTCTTTTAAAGATGCTTCCTAATCCGTGCCCATTTTCTGTGTAACAGGATTTTCCTGATAGATGCTGATTTTGCATGCAGAGGGTTTTCAAGATGTGACTGAAGAAAATGGTTACTTGGAACATTGTTTCAGAGGTGGCTGAATGGCTGCTGGGCCTAGGTTTCCCAACACAAAGGGTAACAAATAGTTATAGCCAAAATGTTTTGGGGTTATTTCTTTCTAGAGCAGTGCATGAAAATACAGCTAACTTCCTTTTTTTTTTTTTTTCTAATGTGATGTATGAAAAAAAAATCCCCATAAAAAAGGCAGGAAGAGGAGTTTCCCCAGGCTGTATTGCACGTGTGTTCCAACTTACATGAGAGGCAGACAGACCCGTGTCTCTGAACACAAGCAAGGTCTCCCCATGCACTGTTCATTACAGCACCAAGAGATAAAATCTATTTGTAACATAAATATCCCATTTTCCATTTAAGCTTGCTTACTTTACTTGCTCCAACTTCAAATCTGGCTGCAGTTTATAGTCTGTTCTTAAAGTGGTGCAAAGAGGCTTTTTAGGTGCCATCATTTTCCCTTGCCTACAGTGGGGTACCTGGTATTCTTCCATTGTGTCAGAGTGGAGGCTTTTCCTTTCTTCCAGCTCTTCTCATCATGCTATGCTCAGACTCTTGCCTGCCTCTTCAAATGCTCAGACAATTGCCACATCAGGAAATGAAAACTAAATTTCTGACTAATAGGTACTGTAATTTCTGTTAATGTGTAATTATCTCATGGCAGGAAGCCTTATTTACTTATTATACTAAGAGGTATAAACCTACAGGAAACCCTGACAAGGGAAAAGGCTAAAATGCTGTCTTCTGCAAAAAGGATTTGAAAGGCAGGAGAAGGAGTTATTTAGCCTCAGAGTTATTTAGCCTCTGGAGTTATTTAGCCTCAGCTATCTCAAGAGACTAGGATAATATTATTCTTCTTTGATCATGGGCCTATTTAGTCATCCAGGATAAATTTCTGACTTTCCTTATAGTTCTTAATTTCTGATCATCTGATGTTCCTGTTTCCTTGAAGTCAGTCCAGATACTACCCTCTTGTACCTCCCACCATGAGGACCCTCCCTGGTAAACCTGAAATCCTTATATTAACTTAAGGTAGACCCCAAACTATGATCAGAACAGATCTCATACAGAAAGTGTATTTAGAGCATCCTTAAGGCAAGCTGCTTGGAGTTCACTCAGAGATACTGTCCAAAGAGGAGGTTTATGTTATCTTTTTAACGTTAGTTTAATGTTTAAAACACCTATCAAACAAATGGGAGATATAATCCCTCAGCAACACTTCCCAGGTGAGCAGGATACTGAAGAAAAACGGTTTGAAACAACCACTGAGGGACCAGGAATACAAGATCCACGGGACCAGAGAACTTAAATGGAGTATAAGTCTGCTCTAGGATTTACATGTTGAAGAGAACAGCCCAGGTGTCATGGCTGTCTTCCAGAATACTTCTTGATTTTATCCAGTGCATAAGCAATTTAAAATGCATCAAATCTTCCCAAGAAAGCAGATTAAAAGGTGCTAAACATAGAATTACCCTCATAACTTCTACAGCAATAGATAATGAAGGAAGTAGTAAAATTAAAAGTTCTAAACATGCATCCATTCTTAATTCAGAAGACTTTCTCCTTCTAAGAAGGAACAAACAACAGCCAGTGTATTTATCTTGCTGGGAAGAAATCCTTAATAAAGTAAACCAAGTGCAGAAGACAAAAGGTGAATACTACTGAGACAAACATTATTTTTCAAAAACTTTCTATAATCAAATTTAAGAAAAGTCTTCTCAAATATGACAGTAAGAAAATATGAAAACTAAAATTTTATAAATTCTTAGGCATGAAGTTCAGCTACTGCAAATCCTCACTGGAATGATTAATTTTATATTTCAAGTGGAATGAAAGAATAAAGGAATGCAAATGTCTTTTGAGTTCCCTGGTTTTATTCCTGTATCTTCAACTTGAAAAATAAATTAATAAACATTTGATGCATAAGTTATTCTTTATTGGGTCAACAAAGAAAATATAAATGTCTGCAAAGAGCAATGAAAACAGTATTACAACAGTGACAGAAGACATTATATTAGAGGGATTCAATGTGACCAGCCTGAGACAGCCCTGTGGGGAAGAGAATAGACTCGTGCATGTTCAGAGTCTATTCTGAACATGCAGAGTTGAAACATTAGGAAAACATCTGAGATTGCTTGACATGAGCGGCAGCAGCGAAGATGTGCCCCTCCGAGGTGTGCTGGACCTCTCACTTATGCCATGTGCTCTTTTCTGTGAATCAAAATTCTACTCACAGCACTGAAGCTTCTCACAAATAAAACTAAAACAAATACATGTGGCCCACAGATCTCATGAAAAAAAAGTTTTGCTTCACATTTGGGAAAACAAAAAAAAGCATTTACCTACTATGTACAAGAGAGAAAGCATTTTGTTATTTCCGCCAGCTGAGTTCTAAAAATGCATCTTTTAAATTGCTAACGAATACGCATGTTTTCAATTGCTAAGGACAATATTTCTAGACTCTAACGGTAGTAAGCTGCTAGTTAGAAGCCAGGATAATTAATTTAGAAGGCACAGAAATATATCACTAAGAGACAAACTAAACAACAGGCCACAAGACCTTTAAGAAAAATACATGCAAATTTTTCAAATCTAAGAAGTGTGCTAGAAAGACATGCAATTCTCACATTTTTTAATACTCAGGTCATACTGAAGATAAATAATGAAATCTAAACCAGGACATTTTTAAAATAATTTACATAGTACTCCCATGATGAGTGAAGATCAAGTAGAATAATTAGTCATCCTTTCTAGCCAAAAGAGATAGGACCAACCACAAAGACATGCAGGAATAATGAAGAACCAAGCCTCGCTGGTTTTATTGGTAAATTACTTAGAGAAAATGGTGCCTTTAGTCATAGAAACACATGAATAATAATGAGAACTAAAACACGATAAATAATCACTCTCATTGGCAAGAAGTAAGACCCAGATATTACTAAATGTTATAGGGGGATTTACTTAGTGTAGGTTTGTTGAGACAGCCTCAGCCGATAAGCCCAAAGAGCAATAGAATGACAGTGGCTAAGGGAGACTGTGGAGGGACAGAGCTCATCAGCCCCTGGACCTGATCAGCTCCTCATCTCATATCAAATACATGCAAGGTTTTCAAGGCACTGGGAAAGGCAGTTGTCCATGTTTTCTTAAAGTGAACACATGAGGGTATTTTGGAGGACCTGGGGATGGCTAGGAGTCACAAGCCCAGAGAGACCGAGCACCACCTCTGCCGGTAACTTACTCTGGTAGATCATTTCGGCCAAGATCTTAGAGCAACCAATTAACTGATTGTTTTCATGCCAAATTCCAATAGAAAACAATAAAGTTTTTCACCCAGCCAGAGTGTGCATGTGGAACTGAAAGCCCTGCATGAGATAAGGATGTCTCAAGAAACAGGCTAAGGCACATCCCTTGTGTGCTAAAATGATCCTAAGGCCTAATGCTTGTATCCCATTGGGTTCCTGCACAGGAAGAGGTGCTAAGATACATTCACACAGACAAGAAGTTAATTACCAATGCACACTGAAGGAAATAAGGCACAACAACACTGTATCCATGGAATACCATAAAACAAATTATTGGAAAAGCAAAAGACTAGCTATACATACAGAAAGAGTAGCCACACATACAGAAAGACTAGCCACACATACAGGAGATGTAAGACATCTTTTTCAGAAAAATGCATGCAGTGCACAACAAAAATGGAAACAGGGAAGGTAATTATTTTTAAGAACTTAGATGTTATATTAGGCCTTCAGTGAACCACATATCCTCCAGGTAGATCCAGAAAGTCCAAACTTTTGTGAGCCAATATAATAAATTTTTTAAAAAGGAGTTAATTAATATCCCCAAAGTAGAAGTCAAAATGACAGCATATTAAAAAAAAAAAAGTTTCCCTAATGTTCTGTATTGTGAAGCTTCTAATCTGCCCTACATTCCAGCACCACAAATATTTACTTAAAGCCTTTCCTCTATTCCAAGACTGCTATCACACATCCATGCCTTAAAGAAGTTTATTCTCATCATCAAATACTGGCGCTTACCTGTCCCAGGACGGGTTTATTTTGTTGTTCAGACTCATAAGGCATGACCTGATCAATGAAAATAAGGAAGCATAGCTAAGGGTACTACAAATCCCTCCAAAGTCATTCTGGTACATCTTTCTCTTAGAGGTACAGCAATCCATAATTCATCCCAGAGATGCACAATGATCTGGGTACAAAATGCTACAGACTAGTTTACTTTCCTTTTCCAAAGGCGGATCACAAGTTAGGTCTGCCTAACCTTGGGAGTCTGTGTTTAAGAGATCAAGGTTTGGTCAGCACCTTGGCCACGTGTTTGAGTATTGCCTTATTAGACAATGCTCGAGATCAACAAATGTGATCTCCTGCCTTTACAGGCTGCCATGAAAATCCAAGAGGCACATTTCTTGTAAAAGGGAATTGTGCCTGGCAAATCTGCTAGAGTTCTTCCTCCACCTACGGGGTGTCTTATAGAAGACGAAGCCAGATTCAGAACCAAATATTCTGATAAACCTGCAAAGCCCTTCACAAAGCCCTGTACAATGTCTTCTTACACATTCTTTTTAATTCTTTTGGATTACTTCTGTGTAACTTTATTGAAGTCCAGTCTTCCTTCATATCCTCTAAAGCAAAAGATTGACCATAAAACCAGGAAAATACGTAATTGCATGACAGCCATCTGTCCATTAAAAAAAAAAAGAAACCAAACTCAATAACTAATATCTGAACAAGAGGAAGAATAACAAAATTAAATACATCTCTTCTGTTCCAGCTTTAACTGAAGCACTACACCTTCAAATAATCGGATGCCAATACCCCATCTCCTTGTGACATAAAATGTCCTTTTCATGTCTTTTAGAGCCCCCAGGTTGTTTTGCAGAATGTGCTGGTATTCTTGGGCAGTTTCAGAACAACTTTATCCACTAACTTGGAAGTTTTCTCATAGCCTAGAGTGCCCCTGGATTCTAATATTTTCTGGTTTTTAGTTTTGATCACAGACATAGAGAATGTTCATCTGCAAGACTAAGTTAAAAGTAAAAGATACCAGTTTGCCCCTTTAAAAACAACTTCAAGTGAAAACCTGAAATTAATTCTGGTGGTCTAAACAAAGGTAGGGCGGGGGAGCAGAGGGGGGAGAGTGTGCAGGTGCCTAGCCATAGTTTTTTACTACTATTTTACTGAAATAATTTATTCCTACCCCTTGACACTGACAGAAGTACTATCTTCTATGCTTGTTTTCAGATGAAATTTTAAAGGAAGAAAAAACAGGTTTCAAATGATTTTCTGCAGTGAGTTCTCACCAACATAAATGGCAGAGGTTTTGAACCCATACAACCCTTGAAACAGCACATCCTCTCTATTTCTAGCCTATGTGGAAAACAGTAAAAGGACAAAGGATCCCTACATCCAGGATACATTAGTTTGCCAGAGGATCGTTGTGATAGATGAATGATGCTTTGGTTGTTTTTCTCACAAGTATGTCTATATTATAGCACAGATACCAATAGACAAAAAAGAGTGTTAAGCTGTAAAATAATCCAGCAAGAGGAGAAGAATTAACAACTTTCTATTTGTGGTGTTTTAATTGCTCCTTCATTTAGTTTATTGAACCATCAAATTAATTTAATTGAAGGTGACAAATATAATATACTCTTCCAAGGATTACTTTGGACTACCAAATATATCTCAAATTAACCTCCCTCTATACTACTAGTTTTATTTCACCTAATTTTTCACTACTTCTTTAGAATAGCAATATACTTTTTACTAGGTAATGCTCATGTATAGCTTTTGTGTTTATTTTAAAACTACTACAAGAACAAAAGTGTTTCTCTAGCTGTAAAATTTTTATCATATCTGGATACTAATTCCTGCCAATAGGAGATGCATTTCCAAAAACCAAAGCTAGTATTTTCTCACCAATTATTATGAAGTAGATTATGCCATTCCTCAATTAACAAAAGTGAAGACGGAGGTGATATTAAATGAAATCTGGACTTACAGATAGCCCTATGTAAAACTATTATAAACCAGAATAATTTTCACTATCAATTCCAGTTTAGTTTCTAAATGAGAGTAGTTCTGATATAGATCTTGAAATTTTTCTATAAGAATAGTCCTTAATTCAATATTTTTATCAGCATATATAATGTGATCATGCCTCAGTAAGTCAAGAGCTTTGGCTAAGTCTCTAGCTATTACAGACAATTTATCATTAGCACTTTATTATCCATAATGGAAAGATATTACCTCTCTTGCAACCTGGAACTGCTGTGTAATATTTTGATCACCACTTACAAGCAGGGTAGCCAAAATCTTGATGTACAACCCTCTCCTAATAGAAGAGGTATGTACATATTTTCAAATGGAAGCCTCCAGTCTTAGGGATAAGAATAGCATTGTTTTATTAAAGATACTCAAGAGATTGTTAAATATTTAAATCACAAATTAATGTTTCTCAGCATTTTCTGTGGGCACCATTTAAATGTGACCCAGGAATCTTTGGCTTTAAACGCTTCATAAATATATATTCTTTTTTTTTTCTAACAAAATTATAGTATTTTCATTACTAACATTACTATGAAGGTAATACATTTTTCCAAAATGACTGCTTAGGAGCCAAGGTCTTTCATGGGTAGAGGACATGTATAAAAATTATAAAGAACAAACTGGATAAAAATTGTTCTAAACATTTTTTAATGGTATCTCACTTCTTACCAATGCACCTTCTTTAGCGCGATGAATGTTACTGAAATTGTTGCTCCAAACAGAAATAGCACAAGCTACAGATAAAACCACTAATGCCTCTTATGTTTCTAACACCCTTAGGTAACGGATGCTCAAATAACCACCAACCATTCATCTTTATTTGTGATGAAATTAGAATGTATACAAGGAATTCCTTTCCAAAGCTGACTGTGGAAAAAGTACTTCTAAAGAAGCTGTAAGAACTGCAAGCTGTGTAATGGCAACCCTGCTCAAACTTTTCCATTTAGTGTGGCTGTGACTCATCAAAAGTTTGTTCACTGGAATTGTGTGTTTAATTCCAGCTCCATGTGTATACTGGTATGTCTTTTCCCTATGTTTCTTCTGTTCTAACTGGGTGAATAGGTGGCATATCCACAGGATGAACATTTGCGAGTTAAATACATCAGCAGGGTACCCTTGAAGCAAAAGCTGGCTGCTTTTGCATTAGCCAGCAGGTCCAGGCAAATGATTCTTCCCTTCTACTAGGTACATGTGAGACCACGTCTGGACTGCTGTGTCCTGTTTGGGGTTCACCAATATAAGACAGACATCAGTACGCTGGAACAAGTCCAGAGGCCACCAAGGTGGTCAGGGAGCTGGAACACAGGATGACCAAGGAGAGGTTGAGAAAGCAGGGCTTGTTCTGCATTAAGAGGAGAAGGCTTCATGGGGGGATCTTACTGCTGTCTACAGTTACCTAATGGGAAATGTAAACCAGATAAACTCAGGCTCTTCTGAAAGGTGCACAGCAACAGGATGGGAGGCAACAGACAAGCTGAAACAAGGAAGTTCTGACTAGATAGCAGAATATTTCTATTCTTCACCACTCACAAGGCTGATCAAACACTGCAACTTGCTGCTCAGAGAAATTAAGGAATCTCCATCCCTGGAGATATTCAGAACTTGACTGGACACAATCTTGAGCAACCTGATTTGGATGGCCCTACTTTGAACAGGGATTTGACAGGACAGTCCCCAGAGTTCCCTTCCAGCTTAGACTGTTCTGTGGGTCTGTGAAGTGCAGACAGCTGCATTCCACATTTGTGCACCAAAGAGGACTTGGTCACACTGTCACAGTTGTGTAAATGTGTTTCAATTCCTTCTGGACTGGAAGTGGCACACATCTCATCACTTAGGCAACGAGCTATGGGTGCCCAGAATATGGGCAGATTTCCCAGATACATGGCAGTACCTGTCTGTACATACATATCTGTATATTCTTTAATAAGATATACAAATCATCACTTCTACTTTCAAACATTACATGCTTTGAAAAAGACATCATCTTTTTTCCAGTCAACTGGATTTGTACCCCTGCAGCGTGCATCCGTAACTCCCCCTACTGCTTGGTATGGCAGGCTCCTAGTGCACGCCTCTGCCCTTCACATGGTATCTGCAGGTGCTTCACTTTCCTGTTACTCTGTGGTTTAGAACCAGCTGGATCTCTGCTTCAGAAGAGGAATATTCTTTCTTGGCTCAGATGAATGCCACCTATAACTTCAGCTGCCTGACACCAAGCTAAAGTTCCTCTACAGTCAGTAAAAAGAAAACAGCCCCTCTGGAGGGTGATTCATCCTCACTTCTCTTGGAAACAAGGCTAGTAAATTTTGAACATATGCAAATCTCGGATATGTACTCTTTAGACACTATTTATGTCTTTAGCTGTCTTCATTTGTGAAGCTTTCAGTGAGGCACACAGCAGAAAAACCCAGAGACTTCTGGAAAAATTGAGAGTATTTTAGTTTGTGTGACCCACAGAAGAAGGCATTAAGGGCAAGAAAAAAGGGAGCTTTATAAAACCGGTTTCCAGTATAAAAGATGGAGTGAAAAAAACCATATGAATTAATTTGATCTCTGAAACATGTTACAATTTTGTAGATGAGCGCACCTTACCCAAGTATACCCTTACAAAAAGTGCAGTATTTATGTAACACTCCAGTTACAAAGTCTGCTTCATTACACCCAGGAACTTAATTCGGAAATGAACTTCTTCTTCTTTCCAAACCCTGCACCAGTAGCAGTAGTTTTTACAAATGTGACAAGATTTACCAATCTTACAGATGAGTCTGCACAGCATGAAGAACTTGTTATCATCTTTTCATACAGTAGTGAACTCTTCTGGCTAACGAAACCCACAGAGCTGTTGAGCCAACCACAAGTCCCAAAAGCTGTAAATGGAGGCTTGTATGGCTGCAAGGCACAGCAACCAAGCTGTAAAAGAAAAGTCAAACCTCTCCAACTGAAGAATGCCAACACAAAATTTTGCATCATATTTGTTCTTTGCTATCTCACAGGTCTTCTCCCTTCTGGCACCATCGTCAAAGATTCAAGTTGTGTCAATTAACTTCACGTCAAGACCAGAAGTGTGCCAGCAGCCTGCAGCTCCTGCTGAGCCCTCGCTGCACAACAAGGAGCCCACGGATGCAGGAGGTGCTCCAGCAGCAGTGCTCCGGGCAAGCTGACAGGCGTCAGACCATACGGCAGGCAGGCAGGGGCGGGCTGGGAGGAGAAGCACTCCTATCAATGTCAGCCGAGTCACCAGGGTGCCTGGGCACAACAAAAAAGACATTGTGGAAACTCTCCTGGCTAGACAACTGTAAAGGAGTTTCTTCACAGAATGACAAGAACCTAGCCTCCTTCGGAGATAGAGGACAAAAGGACAATATGTCTCTCATCTTATTCTCCTCCTGTGAGAAAGACAGAAGATAAACTCATTTCCTCACATATTTCTCAACACATCTCTAAATAAAAGACTACCTTTAGCACTTTTCATCAGACATCATTTGTGTGTCAAAACTGTTTAGCGTATGACTTGAAATCCTCTCCTTCAGAGAGCAAACAAGCAAGAAATAGCTGCCTTTGATTTATTAAAAATGAACTACCAGTACTGTAAAAGGCAGAATGGGAATGCACATGCACATCCTAAGAGCAGGGAGGGATGGATACCGCCATCACATTTATATATAAAGTTCAGTCCAGAGCCTTTCCTGTTTATTAGCCTGTCAACATTCCTGCAGTCACAGTACTTCTACACTGATTGTTTTTGAGTTTACCTGTGTGTTATTTGCTCATGATTGCACCAGTTTAGACACAGAACACTTCCCTTTTTGTATAAAGCATTATGACTTGGGAATAAAATTTTGGGGGAAAATAGCATAGGAAACGGAACACATGAAATAAGAAGATCGTTTTTTAGTTAAATGAAAGACAAGATGAGATTAACTAGTATTCAAGCACAGAAAGCAAAGGAAAAGTAGTGAGGATAAAACCCCAGTGTCTAGTACTGCATTATTTCCAAACTGCAACCAGCACATAATTCAGCTCTGGATATCTGAAAGTGTCGGGGGACTCAGCAGCCAGAGCTTTGCCATGTCTGCACAGGAGCTGATGGAGATACTGCCTTCAAATTACTGAATGTAGTCCTCAGCTGACAGCAAACACAACCACCACATATCCCATCCATTCCTCTACAGAGCCATTAGCAGGTGTGACACCAGTGTCAGGGGGACACAGCACACTGCAGCTAGTGAGCAGGGAATGCCTACAACCATGCCCCTGCTTCCTCTTTTAATTGTTATATGTGGGTTTCCTAAGCCCTGAGAGCTGACGCTGGGCTGGTGCTGCAAGGCAAGGCCGTGCTAAAGATGCTGTTGGTATCTCAGACACAGAAATTCTGCCTGTAGCAAGAGGTGTTGGAGCCCCCTTGCTCTCCACCAGCTCCTACTTCCCATCATTAGCTAACATCCAGAATTATCCTCCTGGGCAAAGCAGTTCTCTTCAAAAGCAGAGCAGATAAGTGTAGATGGTGACATATAAACAACACAGATAACAGAAAAAATCAGACCTAATTCTTTGCATAAAGAGATACTTAAGACACTATTGTTTCAAATTGATTGAAAACTAAACAGAAGTAAAGAAAAATAAGAACTTGGGACAAAATTGCTTTTTATGCTGTTTATGTCTCAAAACCAAGGCTGTTCTTTCCTTTCATACAGCTCTCAGAGGCTCTCAGTTATTAACTCAACCAAAATGAAATAATCTTCAGAAGCCAAGTGCAAAGCAGCTTGCTGCGGAAGACAGTTGTTGGACAGCTTTGTTGTCACTGCTGGTTTGCTTCTGGTTTCCATGCGGCACATTATGAAATGCATATTATTAGTGCCTGGGGTCCTGTGTGTCCTGTTCTGCCCTGCTGCCTGGAAGAGCTGTGTGCTCTCACTGTCTGAGGCTGTGCAGAAGCAAGGCTTTGCACATTTGGTGACTGCCAGCCTCATGCACTTCCCCGTGAAGCAGGGGTGGGGGGGACACAGGCATGTCAGTGATGGCAGCACCTGCCAGGCTAAAAAGCCTTTCAAAGCAATCTTTTGAGGGGAAACAATCAAGTGCGAGGAAGACAGTTTGACTCTGTGGCACGTGTCCCTCAGCAGATCTCTCCAGCTGCCCATGCTTGCTGCAGGCAGGGTGACTGGCAGACACGGTGACAAGCTGCCCTCCTGCATCAACATTTCATGCACTTCAAGCTTCAGCCTAACCCTCACAGAGCTTAGGGACAATTCTGGCAGAGGCAGACTCCGAAACAGCTCTGAGTAGCTTTCCCTTTCGTTTTGCAACCGCCATCAGGCTGCCCCTGTGTTTCGTGCCAAATGCCACCGCGCTGGAAAAAACCAGACTGCAACCCTTCCAAAAGTACAGCAGCCCCTAGAACCCTGAGCCTTCCCTCACAGTGGTTTATGTCTGCTGTTCCCTCAAGTAGGCGAAAGGACCAATGTCCTTTGAAATCTGGCAACCAACTGTATGGCTCCAGTACAACTCTTGTCTTAATAGAGTTTTGTGGCGGCTGGCAGCATTTGCCGCAGTTTCTGGGCCAGCCAGATCTGCCTCCCATGTTACTGCTCACAGTCCAGCACTCAGATTTACACCTCATGCAGTTGTTCAGCAGGCAGGAAAATGAGCTAACATGGCACACAGCACAGCAGGGCACAAAAGGGCAGCAGGAAAAATCACACACATTTCTCCCCCGTGGGCAGTCTGAGCCCACTGATGTGAACTCTCCTGGTGACAGGGAGTGCTCTGCCCTCAAAGCTAGTAAAGGCTAGCTTAATCCTTGGCTCAAATCAGACAACGAGCTGCAGCAACAGAAAGTCTGCTGGAACAAGCCACCTTCAATCCATTTCTCTCATGGAAGCATCAGACTGGTAAAGCAAAAGCCTTGGAGCAAGGAAAACAGGGCCATTTCCAAGCTGTCTCTCCTAGATGGTCTTCTGTGAAACTCTCTGGAAATTTGAAAACTGCTACCTGCCAGTAGCAAATTGGCTCCTCTTGCGGGCACTAAATGTATAATATAAGGTGGCTCCAGCCCAAGCCATGGAAGCTTGCTGTGTCAGCACATCTGCACTTGTGTTTTGGCAGGAAAATGCAGGTTCTGGAAGTGATTAGCAATAATGGTGCTCAGCTTTCGACCAGTTGAACTGAACACAGATATTCAGGCTGTATTAACAGCATAACTCAAGCTCAATATGAACAAAATAATCTTTCCCAAAGCTAACCCTCACTATCCCCTTTTTCTATGGCAGAGTATAATGCATCCTGCCTGTCATAAAAGCTTTCACCTCAAGACCACAATCTATCCAGGTATCCTACTAGGTCTTAACCTCTAATAATGTTTGAATGTGTCTCTCCAATGCTCAGCTATGTGTTAATACCAAAGTTTTCTGCATAACATATCAAACTCCCGGTTTTCCCATTTCATAAAATGCTTCTCATTTTACACTGCCAAAAATATAACCTCTTTCGCCTCAAATGCTGCTTCTTTTGTCAAAAGCTTGCAATGTTGAAAGGGGACGGGCCAGCCCCAGCTGACACCCTAGGATAAAAGAGCTGAATTAACAGAATGAGAGAGCAGGGCCCATTGCACAGGGGTCACCCAGCCCTTTGCCTCCACCAGGGCTTCCTCCAGTGCAGAGTCAGCCCTGCTGCCCAACTTGGAGTCCTCTGAGTTCACAGAACAAAACTCACCCAACCCAGTGAGGAGGTCACTGCTCTGTCTGTTCCAACAGGCATCTTTCAGGCTGGTCTCTGTCTCATATTTTACTCAAGTAGTCTGTCTGCTATCAATTATATTGAACGTCTTGAGCACATGAAAGACAGTGTGACTGAAAATGTAGAGGGAATAAACGTTTTGCAACCACTAGAGAAAAAAGTTTTCAGAAATGAGAAAAATAGAATATAGACAAATGCAGCGTCACTACTGAATATTTAACTCAATATTAAAAAGTGATACAATTGCACAGATACTGTTAAAGGAAGATCCAGAAACAAACTGAACTCAGAGCTATGATCAAAGTCTCCATATTAGAAGACCATATGCAGTTGCTAAATAGATTAAAGCATGAATGGTAATTCTCAGGGACATCTCTATTCAATGTGAAAGCAAACATCCCACACTGAACTGTGAAACAGTTGGATAACTAAGGCTGCTTACAAAAATAAAGAGAAATTTAGGAAAAAAAAAAAAAAAGAATGCCATGGTAAATTTCTTTGCATAAATTCCAATATTCCAATGACTTTCCACACTTTTTTTACCCTCTCTTGAAAGTCACACTTCACTATAATAGTTTTCTGGGTTTCTCTCTAACTCATTCAATAATCTCAAGGGGAATTTGAAGACCCTACACTTTCTAGGATAAAAAGCTTAATTCAAAATTTTGCCATGCCTCATAGCAATATTCTAGATGATACCAAGAATGCTGCTTGTGCAGAAAGCACAAGGGTTTCTAACGTTTGATACAAAGATTTATAATGTGTGACAACTTTCTCTCCTGTTGATCTTCCAAATTATCTTTTCTTGAAATATTTCTCTCAAAAGTTTTAAGCTTTCCTGATGAGTGTTTGAGATAGTCTGATAGAGCTGAGCATTTTCTATGCAGTCGCTCTTTGATCTGCTGTGTCTCAGTACTTCTATTCAAGTCACTCCATCATCACAGAAGGTAGCTAATGAGTGGCATTAGTTTATAGCTCATGGACACAATTGAGAGCCATTAATACATTTCCCTACTAGTCATTTTAAATAACTCAAGTAGCTCTCCAGCAATCATCATTCCAGCAAAGCTTTTTGTAGGCAGGCAAAAACTGACCTGTTTGTGCCAACTCCTTGGGTTTGTGTTTATCTTCTCAGGAACTGTCCCCACCTTTCTGTTTGCATTTCCCCACTTGTGAACAGCATGCACCTTGTACAGGGTTGAGGACCTTATATGACATTCTCAGAAAGTCGATTATGAGAGATGACAACAGGCAGACCATGAATAATTACTGAGAAAATAGTAGACTGCATTTTAAAAAGTTTTGTTCCTCTATTGGTCTGCAGATAGAATTTCAGCATCCTCACCTTCGACATCGATGTGCCCCAGCCTAAGGGGGAATATTTTCAGTATTTCAGTGTAATATACAGATGGGTTCCATAAAGTTAAAGATATACATAAAACTCCTCCTTGTCCACTGGCAATCATCAGCAGTCACACAACCCACCCTGTGCAAGGTGATGGCCACTAAAGGAGAAGAGTCATAATAAATGCAGTCTTTTAATGGAACAGGGCTCTGGGAATGAATAAAAAGCTTCAGCTCCAGAAATGCAGCTTTTATAGCATTGAACACAGGTCATAGAGTTCAGTAGAGTTTCACATAAGACCATCTAGTAGAGTTAGTTTGGAAAAGGCTCTGTCTCAATTTCCCTTGCTCCAAGGCCTTACCAGCCTGACACTTCCCTGAGGGAAACACAGGTCAAGGCTGACTTCACCTGAACAAAATCTTTGAGGAAACTCAGCTGTCCAAATGTATCAGTTATATGGCCAAACCAGTTCATTGCAGTTTCTCAAAATGGAAATGGTTAGAGAATAAAAGTTATTTTCAGCAATATCTCATCCAAAATTTTACATTTACTACATATTACTAACTGTAAATTAAATATTAAATTTAGCTCTTTCAGTAGGTGACAGAATACATTATTGCTAGTGGTAAAGCTCACCTCTTGTTACTGCTGGTCTTCAGTCCAGTTAGATCAGGATAGCAAACACCTAAGTGTGCCAAACTAGAGCCTCATTTCCAAACAAGTTCTGCAGTGTTAACTTTTGAACTCCTTTGAAAATGTGATCCTGAAATAAAAGTAAAAAACCTAGATTTGAACTTTTTAAAACACATTGTCTTACAAAGCTCAACATTTTCAGTTAACATCACGTATGCAACAGCTTTACAATAGAAACTACATAACCCTCTATCAGTCCAGACATAAATTAAAAGTGACATGGACTAAGACCATGTTGAGAACAAAGTAATTTTTGTCAGTGCTACAACTTGACTGAATTGAGTCATAAGTCTCCAAAATTATGGACACCATTGTGAGTCTTTCTGTGCATCTTTGCACTAAGCTCTAAATAACGCTCTTTTCACAGGTAATTTAATTTTTTTTTTTTTTTAGAGGCTGTGGCCAAAAAAATTTAAGTTCTTAAAAATGCTCTGATATAAATTTGTGTCTGAGAATAGATTTGATTGGAGTACACAGGGGTTTTTTAGGATAAGATAATTAACTCTATGGACAAGTACGTCAGAAACGGGCAAATATTGTTAAGTATTTTTTTAAAGACATAATTACCATAACCTCCACTCTTCCATTGAATCATAATCAGAAAAGAAAAACAGATTCCTGCTGCTATCTAATTGCTGGATTTTGTTTCCTGCTGGCTTCAGTAGGTTTTCATCACATAAAGTATTTATTAATAGTTTAAGAAATGCAAGCATTCTTTTCTGTGTCATAATCCAAGTAAAAACCGCATGAGCTCTTTGAAAATAAACATATATGTTAGCAAGTAAGGTCTTGAGTATAACAGAAAAGTTAGAAACAGCAGAGAAACCTTGCATTAGTGTTCTTTATTAGTCAGTATAAAAGAAAAAACCCAGAATGGATTAATGAGGATGTACTAAGCTATAAATACTAGGAATCAGCCCACGTTTCACTTGGGAAATTGACCATTTTCCTTTCTTTACAATTCTGCTTTCTCATTTACCTGAAATAATGTTAGTACCAAACCACCAATCCCAGCTGTTAACAGCTGCCAGAAGGTTGTTTATGATCAATGCCTTATTTTTTCTGTTTTGTTTTTTTCTAAAATTTAATTAATTTCTGTTTCAGTCAAAGAATAAAAAACAGTTTAGTTCTATGGCTTTCTCTGCTAAGATTTCTTTTTCTGAAATAAGATTGAAAATAATGATTGTAGATACTCTGTCAGTGCTTTATTTTTTAATGCATCACATCACACTGCAATATATGGGGTATCACTCAAATTAAATTTACTCCTGAGAGCTGCAATAACTTTCAATCAAACCACAGGTACTTAGCATCCTTCAGAAGCAGGTCTATAACGTAGGATGAATGAATGAGAGGGAGCACAATCACCTGGACAAGAACAAATTACTATTGCTGGATGCAAATAGCAATAGGCTTAGAAAAACTATTTTGATTAGCTGAATAACTCACAGGTTATGTGTGATCCCAGCAAAAGACATTTCTGAGAATGCAGTTCTCTGGTGAAATGATGTCTGCATTCCAGATGCAGATTCAAATGGTCCCCTTTCAGAAATGCCTGAGTAGTGTCTTAATGTTGTTATACTAGGCATCAAGAATAATAAACAACTAGGAAATCATCCTTAGCGAAACATATGTAGCTGTCCTATTAAGTAGTTTCCAAGCTGCTTCTGACTGGCTGCCTCTCACCCACTAGACTTAGATACAGGTAAAGCTGGTAAGTAGGAAAAGCAAAGAGATGCAAAAAGACAGTATGCAGAACCCACCTCCAGAGAGAAATCCTTCGTGTGCCCACACACACGGGCTGAAGTTCTTCATACTAAGCATTCAAATCACCTTTCAGGTGTTCAGGGTCCTTCCAAGAACAGGATGCGTTTTAGAACCATTCCCACCACTGACTCCAAGTTTCTCCTCAATAAAGAAAACCCCGGCTACCAAAAGCTTCTGTAAGCACTGCCTTAAGAGTCCAACCCACCTAAAGTGCCTTCTTAACTCTAGAATTGAAAGGGTCTGTTAGTTATTAAGATGCTCACCATTTATGAGTTTGTCTCAGCTGGTCACGCGTATAGGACAAATTAAAGCAACAGCAAAAGTTTCAGCTGCAGGAGCTGTGGAGAAATAACACACTTTGAAGTAGTTATCTTCTAAAGTTGAGGCAAGGTAATTGAGAGGACTCTCTGCTTTAAGGAAATGAAGGTGTTTTCAGAAAACTTTTCATCCCAAGTTAATACTTACATACTCATAAAAACACATGCTCAGTGATCCCGCGTTAGACACTTTATAGTTTATGCTCAGACTGTGGCTTTGGATGGTGTTTTAACTGCCTGTGAAAATTGTCGTTTTTATAGGGTCTGGACCATTATAAATCTTCATATTTGTCCTCTGAAAAGAAAAAAAGATCACCATGTCTCCTTAAAGAAATCATCATATCCTCATATAAATCACAACATCTGCAAAATGGAGAATTTCAGGGCAATACAAGGTGTTCACAATCTATTGGGGCCCATCATTTTAGTGCTGCTTTGTCACACTATCTATCATTCCTTTGGATGTTCCAAGTGTTTTTGGCTTGAGCCTAGTGCCTGGTGGGATAAAGAGTTTCCTAAATTCTTTTTTGTATCTATTGATACTCAATTTACATCATCTGTCCTGGGTTGGAAAAAACAGTTCTGACTGGTTTTCTGTGCCAGTTAAATTTTTATTGGCTTGCATTACATATTTGACTAATGCTTTTCTAAACTCTAATAATTTTTTTAGGTCCTTTTAGCCTTAAAATCAATTTTCTTTTCCCTGAAAAAGGTAAAAAAAATACACTCCGTAGAACAACAAGTTTATAGATCTAAATATGAGTCAGAAAAATATGAAACTAGACTACATGTGACCTACAAATTCTATTCAGAATTTACATGCTTACTTTTTAGAAGGGCTGTAGTCCATATTCCTGCTACAAGCATTAGGATCCTCGCAGAAATTTGGATATATGAGTAATTCTATATGCAAGACTATGCCATAAAATTTGCTGAAAATACATATTCATGTGTAAAGTTAATAGAGCTACTCAGGAATGTAATTTACTTATACACACCACCGGTAGCTGGCTAGGAACATAATGCTACATATTCCAGTCCACTTAATGACTTGCTCATCTAGCACACATTGTGTACTTCAGCACAGTACAGCTGAGTTGCTTTTGACAAAAAAAAAAAAAAAAAAAGAAAAGAGGCAAATAATAATCAGCACAAAATAAACAAGTGTTTTAAGAAGGCACTCATTTCTGTTGCTTGGAATTTGGTGCTTGATTATATCTGTGTGGATTTTGGCGCAGGTAGAGTTAATTTTCTTCACAGTAGCTTGTGTGGGGCTGTGTTTTGAATTTGTGCTGGAAACAGTGTTGATAGTACAGGGATGTTTTTGCTACAGCTGAGCAGAGCTTGCACAGAGCCAAGGCCTTTCCTGCTCCTCACCCCACCAGCGAGGGGGCTGGGGGTGGACAAGGAGCTGGGAGGGGGCACAGCTGGGACAGCTGACCCCAACTGACCACAGGAATATCCCATTCCATATGGCATCATGCTCAGCTTATAAACCCGGGGAAAGGAGGAGGAAAGGGCAGGCCTTTGAAGTGATGGTGCTTGTCTTCCCAAGTCACCATTTTATGTGACAGAGCCCTGCCTTCCTGGGGATGGCTGAACACCTGCAGTGGGATATTAGTTCCTTATCTTGCTTTGCCGGTGTGCAAGGCTTTTGCTTTATCTATTAAACTGCCTTTATCTCAACCCGCAAGTTTCCTCACTTTTACTCTTCCTGTTCTCTCCCCCACCCCACTGGGAGAAGGTGAGTGAGCGGCTGTTTGGGGCTGAGCTGCCAGCTGGTGCTAAACCAGAACAATATCATAAAACAGTTGTTGCCTCAACACAGACTTAGGTTTTTATCAAACCAGTTTCTCTAAAAACAAACATAACTCACCTCCCTACAGTAAATCCTGAAGAATTTAGCAGGATGCACAGACAATAAGCTTCTGGAAGACAAAAATGGTCTCTTACTATACCCAGGACCTACCTGTGCAAGTAAGCTGCCTATTAATGGAGTCTACAGCACAAATAATGAGCAATAAAGGGGAAGGTGGGGGGGGGAGGAGACCTATATAAGTTTCTCATGAAGTAAACAGTGTGAGAATTATTTCTCACTGCACTTTCAGGGATATGACGTCTTCCCTTTTTCCTCCGTATCTATATAGTATATAGAGATAGATACATATATATTCTCTCTCTAAAATATCATCTTGTATTAAATTCTGTGTGTAGAGACCAAGGCAATTCACTTTCTGCAAGGTTAACATTTTATACCTCCTGGTGCCCATCTCTGCATTTAATGAGCAAAGCTCACAGAGCTAAAAACATCTCCTTTCATTGTTTATTAGCTCCATTTAGCTAAAAAAATGAGACCCTCAGTTTCCATTACAGACAAAAAGTATGAGTATTCAGCTCCTACAGAAGGGACATATGGGGTCTGATTCTTCCTGTATGTATGCTGTATGCACCATGCACATGAAACACATCTCCTACTGACTCTCTAAGAAAAGTTGCAGATATTCAGCATGAAAAAATCTGATCATGCTGACACATTATTTGGTGTAAGGAATCAGGATTGTGCCTGCAAACCTATTAGCTCGAATAGGTTTTGTGCATGCCTCTGCTGATCCAAGAATGAACCCTTCAATGATTGATTTTTTAAAGTTATTTTGCCAACAGTTGAATACCGTGTTATTTATGTCCCAGGAGAATGCTGTACCAATTTAGCCAAGTGTTGTTTTAAAGTTACAGCAATGAGGGAAATCCAGTAGCCTTAAAACCTTTCTTTGCTGTAACCCTCACTTAATTTCAACTGCATGGGATTAGCTGAAAGTAGAGATTATAAAACTAGAAGTGATCTTACAGATTCTAAAGAAACATGGCTTTTGTAATTAAACTGATATTACTGTGCAGTGATCCAACTTTGTTTTAAAATCTAGAACAGCCTATCAATTTTAAAGATACATTGGTTTAGCACTTTTGGTATACGGCATAAAAAATTCTGCTGTGTGTCAGGTTTTTCAGGTGAAAGAGAGAAACATCTGTGATGCACTGGTTTTGTAGTCTTAGCAAATAATTGCTGCTGGTAAGATGTGCAACACATGCCTTTTCAAAAATTCATTTTTCAGTTTCATGCTTTTAGAAATGCTGTAAATTTTACTCACCAGCCCACAAACCAAATCCTGACTCAAGAGCAATAGGTACACACAGTCAGGCAACAGAAATCTGCCAGAGGCACAAATAATGAGTCAGCTTTTTTGCAGTCAATCCAAAATTCTGGATTCCAAGGCCTAGGTTACACTACATCATGCTGTATTTTCCCTGATTTAAGCCAATATCATAATATTTGCCCACATGCAATACTTGGAGCATATTCATCACTCAGCCTATCACTGAACACTTTTCTCACTGAGTTCTCCTGCTGAACAATATCCTTCTCTCCTAATAATATTTCATTACTCACACTCTAAGCATATCCAATTGCTGGGCATATAGAAATTACTCCTGGTGAACCATTTCTTTCCCACTTTTTTAACAAATGTCAGAACCAAATCTCGAGTACAGCTGACTAGAAAAGAATTTCTGCAAGAGTCACAGAGTCTTGGAAACTCCAGTCAGCTGTAAAAAGTAAAACATGATTTACTCCTCTGGACAGCATTTCTGCCAGTGCTGGTTGTGTTACAGTCACATGTCAACAGCTACAGTAGTAAAAGTTTTATTTTAATTATATGAATAGATAAATGTAGCAAAATATATTGAAGGCTAACTTTTTACAGAACACCAGTGGGAGGTGGCAAAACAGTGCAGACTGGTACAAGAAAAACATCACAAAACAGTGATCATACTAGTTAATGGGGACTTGTTTGAAAAACACAGAAACAGTCAGCACACATCAATGTTAATTTAAAATCCTTCAGTTCAGAAGACTCAAGAGATTGTGGACATTCATGGTAAGAAGCTTTGCAGAATCATGATCCCTAGAAACATCTATTGGCACTATTGGAAAGAGACTCACACAGAAGACACCACTAAACGTCACTTTCAAGCTCAAAAGCCCTCTTGCAGGGATGCAAGGCAAAGACATATCAGAGTTTCCTACAGAGTATTGCACTCTGCTGCAGAGACACAGCTTGTGTAGCATTTGATAAATCACCTCTGAGCTATAGTTCTCCACCCCTTGGGAATGCAAGACATTAGTATCCCAAAAGGCTTTTGGAAGGATAAATGCCATAAAGATAATGCCATCACTTAGCTATTAGGAAGGAGAACACACAGATATCTTTCCTAGATGTGTGCCTAGAGGACAGCTGGCAGTCTAGATGAGGTTCTTTTCTTCTTTGCAACCCATACATTGACCAGTGTTCTTCCCCCTAGGAGAGAATTTCACACTCCAGATGAGTAACCTGGATGAAGGCAGAGGCCTCATTTCCAGAAGAGCTCTCTGTGGAGTCATGTATCTTAGTCAGAGCCAGTCTGTTCAGACAAGACACCGGCACAATCTCCAGGCAAGGGAAGCTGCCAGCACTGCCTGCAAGTCAAAATTCATGGCTGGCAGCACAGCGTGAGTAGGAGGTAAGTCAGAAAGAGACAAGTGAGTACTCATAAGGCTGCAACACAACTTCTGCTTAAGAAAGCCTTTGCCTCTCCCCACCCTGCTTGACATCTCAGCTCTGAATCACGTTGCCATGACAGATCGTATGGCTTGCTCAAGATGCTCTTTCCTTATGTTGTATCTTTCATGCAACAGGGCTGGAGGTGACCATAATTGTGCACCAGACCCACTGTTTCTCACGTTTTGGGCTGGCTGTGAATACTTTGTGATTTCTTGTGAATATGTTGTCCTTATTTCCTCTAGAAAAGCCTATTATACTATAACTATAAACACAGTTTGTAAATATGTATTACATGCACAGGTATACTACAGAAAGAAAGAGAGCACGAGACCTAACAACATTTAGAATGAAAATAAATTATAGAAAGGTGAACTGCCATTTAAGCAACATTATCTTAATCCATTTCATTAATAGCTAGGAAAATCGAATTGTCTTAAGATCCAGCTCTTTCCCCTTGGTTATTATGCCCGCTTCCCCTTCCCATTTGCCAGTTCACAAGGGTGATGCTAGTGCCCTAGCCATCCTGACACAAGCCCATGCTGGATGCGCTTTTAAAAAAAATTAAAAGTTTAAAATAAATTAAATGTTTAAAATAAGTTCTCTGACTCCCACCAGCCCCAGCTCCATGTCCCTCCTAGCTCCTCACCAGCTCCCGCACTTGTACACTTGTATCTGTGTAGCAGAACAAGACACTGCCTGCCCATATTGAGATGAAGAGCAGAAAGGAGATGCAAACCACCAGCAGTCATCCCTCTGTGAAGATCCCAGTTAGAGTCCCTGTGGATGGCCTGCAGCCCCTCAGAGGTTTCATCAGAGTGTTCCAAAGGGCATCACAAGAGAGGAGTAGAAATTATTCTGGGAGCAAACCGTAAGTCTAAGAATAAAGACTATGAAAAGGAAAGCAAAAGGAACAAGAATATTAAGGAATTTTAAAGGAGATTTCTGGTGCACCAATGAGTCACTGTTATGCCATTGAAATTCATGATGATAAAACCATGTCCCCAAGTATAAAAGATCTGACACAAAAATTTAAAAGTAAGATTCAATCTTTGAGCAAGAATGAATTCTGTAGTCTAAAGATGCAATCAAAGAGATAGATGAGAGTAAAGTCTAGAAGGTCATAGTATGAAGTAAGAGCAACCAAGATCCAAGATGAACTATCCATGACAAATAGGTCATGGAATTCAGAAGGTGCCCAGACAGGAGGATCAGCAAAAGATTTATTTCACTTGGTCTTCCACCCAGAAGCAGTCACTGCACTGCTCTCTGCACTGAGACTTTCCTGTAGAACACTTATAAGCTGTAAACCTTCCTCAAAAAAAGCCTGAAGACATGAACAGAGTGCCAGCCTTCAAGAAATGCATGAGGAGTGTCTCCATGCTCTTTCTATAGCCCAGAGAGGATGCAGCTTTTCTTCTCTCAGGTGTGTGAGAACCACCTGCGTGTCCCTTGCAGAAAACTAAGGAAGGCAAAGACCAAGCCTGTCAGTACATTAAATCACCTTGCTCAAATAACAACAGTGAATGAGACAGCATCTGCTCACTGCCCCATAGCAGGGAGCAGCTGGTTCTTTCTGCCTTTTTTACCAAGCTCTGCCTGGCAGGGCATCTTGGACTGCATGTTCCATGTGCCAGGAACATGGTTCTCTTCACCCCCAGAGAGAACCCCTTCAACCTCATATCTACAAAGTTCTTACAGCCTTCCCCTTTTGTATGCCCTGTATCATCTCCTACTAAAGTTCTGCTTTACATAAACACACTGCTATGAGCAATTTAAATTGGAAAGTAACTAAAAACCCCCCAAAAGATTTTACTTAAGACAAAATCATTAGCTCACTGAAAGTGTTAGAGGTGACCTCTGGCATAAAAAGTAATGTGGCAGTAAAAGGGTTAGTTTCTGAAGATACATTCAAATCCAGTGTATGGTAATAATTCAGAAATTTGCAGTCATTTTCCAAACCTCTTGTGCAGAACACTGCTATTATTCCTCTGACTATCTCTTTCAAGAGGTGAGTTAGAAGTATGAGACCTCTTGAGAGTAGTTATAATAAATCTTTACTGACATGTTTTTTAAACAGCAAGAAAACTTCTTCTAGGAAAAGGCTGCAAGTCAAAATGTTACCCGAATTCAAATTCAAACATTTTATTTGTTAGAAAAGATGCTCGGTTGTCTCCAGGTGCTTGATGCTACTTGTTCTGAGCAGGGGAAGTAGTGATGATACTCCAGTGGAAACATCTTTGACTCTGGAATTGTTGATCTTAAAATATAGTGTACTATTGATGTCTTTTCTTGGTCTTAAAAATTAAGAGCTGGACATGGTTAAGGGAAAAAGGTTTTTACCTTGGTATTTAATAAGGATCCTTATGGTGCACCACTTCACCAAGCCGGAGTGCGCCAAAAATGCACACACATGATAGATCACGTATACAATTTATAGACCTTGCAAATTAGCATATCTATCCAAGATTCTCCAATGAGAGGCTTGAATGATTAGCGTGATATCCCCTCATCCTGAGGAATTCCCCCTAGGATGGGCCTAATCTTAATTTACAGGATGTATTCTAGAGAGGACCTTGGTTTCTCAGGATCGTGTAGGGCTTTCCGGCCTCCAACTGCGAGGTCTCTAGGATGTTTGATCTCCCAGCTTAACAGAATATTAGGACTATGCTAAATTATCGGACTTAAGGAATTACAAGTATGCACACTAAAAGCATTGAGGATACATAAAAGCTATATAAAAGCTATATAAAATGTATATCAAAGAAAAGGCAAAAAATAAACCTTGGCATCAGTATAGATACACAAAGTCATGTCAGTCAGACAGGTACTATTCTGAGATACAAATTACATGCTCATGATACACATAGAGAGTAGTGCTGTATAAGCATTGAAAAGAGAATCTGATCAGCAGTATTTGGTTTGCAGCAGATAAGTTCAATTCATTATGACCCCTGCTTGGGAACTGAGCTGTCAGCATCTACACTGAACCCCTGAAAGGGAGCAAGGTTTTCCTGCTTTGTTTGCTCTGTGTTGTCACAGTAAACTCTTCTGTTGTTACAGTAAGCTTTTATGGGTTGTGCTTTATAACCATTTGCTTCAGCCTTCAAGAACAAAGACAATTTCTATGCTGAAACACATGATCACATTGCATAGCAAAGTAAAAAAAATCCAGGTTTACTATATTGGTTTCTAAATCTGTTCTGCTAAATAGCCTAGACAACTTTGATCTATAACAGGTCTGTTGGTTTTGCTAATGAAAAAGGCAAACTGTGGAAGCAAAATACAGAGCAACTGAGATTCCAAGACTCCACAGATGTTTACATATACCTGTCATCACTGAAAATTCTCTCCAAAACTTGTAGGTATGCCTAACAGGAAGTACAAGAATCTTTTTGTGCAGAACAGAAGTTGACATACAAGCAGAAAATACTCCAGTACAAAGGAAATGGGATAAAAGCTGGTTTCTGGCCAGGCATAAAACCATAGCCAAAATAATAAAATACTTTCCCACTGATCACATGGAAACTAAGCCTTTTACGCATTTTTCTATATCACTGACTGCCCCCCAGATGGAATTTTCCACTTCATAACAGTAGGGCTGAACAAAGAACTGATACAAATTGGTCCTAGAAAACAAAATAACATTGCAGATTTCCAGTAAACAGAGATGAAAGGTCAGATTCTGATCCCAGGCAGGTGATGCCGGCTTGCATCAGCAGATTTCTGAAAGGCACAACAGCATCTGCTAAGTGGTGAAGAGTGGTTTGTGTCACAATGGCCAAAAACACCCGAGTTCCCAAGTGAACCACCTACCAGGAAAGCTGTACTTAAACAGCTGTCCCTTGCTACAAGATGTAACTCCCCTGTCATTTAAAAGAAGAAGAATCCAGGGACACAGAAAGGGAGCTCTGCTACCTTAGATGTGAAGACTGATGAATTAAGACAAGGGGCAGACCTGAAAGACAACTTTCTCTTATATTAAGAAACTCAGCTCATACAGTAAATCATTATTCATTTCATCCCTGACTAATGTCCAGGTGCCTTAGTGTGCGGAATAAGATTTTGGGCTACATCTAGTTGAATACTTGCCCATGAAAAGTTTCTTTCCAAAAACAAGTATAAATCATCCGAAGGAAATTATGACTTGTGTCATATAAAACTTAGAATCTTCCAAGACTTTTGGTCAGTTCATCCCATGTTTTTGGGTTCACACGCTTGGGTAGAAAAATAATGGAGGAATAGGGAACTGTAAATACTTTCAAATAGCAAGTCCTTAAAAGTCAGTGGAATAAAAACATATAATGCATGTGATTCAGTAAAGACAAGTGCAAACCATTACTCTAATGCAGGAACTACCAGGTGCATAAATATGAAATAGAGATTTTCCATCTAAGCAGAAACATTCTCAAAAGGGATCCACAAAGTTCAAAGGTTCAGCAACTGCCCAAAGTCAACATTATCATTTCACTGCCCTGTTTCGTTTCAGGCCACCTATTTGTAAAATGGAGCTTCTTTCATGCAAGCCCCCCACATACCTCAGAGAGGTTACAGCTCAACCAACGTTGTGCCCTTTTGGCTGCCAAACCTCAAGAAAGAAGCTAACCAGAAAGCATCCAAAGAGAACAATAACAGAGAAAAAACACAAACAAACAAACAAAAATAAAAAGCAGAGAAAATAGACCCTTGAAGAAAAATGGGAAAAGGTGAAGTTCAATTTTACTGAGTGGGGGAATAAAAGTCCATGGTAACAATTTCCAGATATTTAAAAGAGAAATGTTTTTTGTGTTCACTGGTGAATGGAAAATCAGTAATGGTTTTAAATTAAGAAAATGGAATGTAAAGTAAACACAAGGGGTAAAAAATGTCTATAATTAGAAGGATAATTAGGCAATAGCATAGAGGAGCACTTAGGAAAGTGACCCACTTGACTGGGATACTTTTAAGAACAGAGTATGCAAACACGTATGAGAAAGTCTCTCAGTATAACTAAATCTGTCTCAATAGAAGAATGAATAAGACCTCTCAAGGACCCTTCCAGCCATATTTACCATGATTATATCATTCTACAGTTTGTGTAAAAAACTTTCACATTTGTAATGTAATGGACACTTTGAAGATACGTAATTGTTGTATCTGGGGAAGGGTCACATACTGCTGTTCTTGTAAAAATTAGCTGTTATTTAGGAGAAATGTGAGAGGCAAATAAATCTTCTCTCAAAGTGAGCGGAAGCAGTGGTTGCTACTACCCAGAGTCCCAGCTTCCCATAACACCAGTCAGAAACTGAGCTATGAAGAGGAAGAAAAACAGGCACATTCACTGTGGACATCCTGTAAATTCAGAGATCTGTCTGCTGTTTGCGGAAGCTGTCATTACACAACCAAAGCCCAAAATGCCAGATGCATAAACACAGGGGGTGGCAGGAGGTCTGACAGGCAGAGATGCAGTTATGTGGTCTAGAAACAAAAATGAGAGGATTTTTAAACAGAAAGAAACAAAAGGCTGTAAAAGACACAGTGAGGGAAGGGGGGAAAGGAAGTCTTGGATTATTAGGAAAGGAAGTTACTTTCTTTTACTCACTTCTACCATATTAGAAGGATCAGGATTTTGTAAATTATGGTTCTATAAAGAAATCAACCAACTTTCCCTTCCCCTTACAAACAAAAACAATATTCTAAAGGCCAAATACAGTCAAAGCAGTTCAGTCAGAAGAAGTTAGATAATAAACATGACAATGTGCAGCTGAGTGCACAAAGCTGACATCGGTGCAAAACTCTCCATTTGTCTTAGAAGTCAAACAAGTGATTTTAACAAAAACAGGAGCTCTGTATTTAGCCTCAATTCATTCAGATTTTTAAGGACATGAATAGTTTAACTGAATGCAAGTATACTTTTAAAATTAGGCCTATACTTATATTTTTGTACTTGTTCATCATGTAATGAGTGAAAATGGGCTTGGAAATACAGCTTTTAGTTTCACAAAAGTTCTGTTTATCTGTCAGCAATCTGCTTTTTTAAGGTCTCAGACAATGTAATAGGCCCACATCACATTCATGGCTAAATCAGGACTCAGGCAGGTTTTTTCTTTACACTCAAATAGGTTTAAGTCAATATATAAATCTGCAACAAATTCACTGCATTATTCTGGAATAAAAGAAAGACTGACAGCAGAAAAAAAAATGAGGTGCAGGAGGTGAACATTTGTACAAAGTAAAGTGCTCATCACAATTTTTTAAATCTCATTTTCTGATATTTGAGTCAGTTTGAACAAGTGATTTCCTTTTCTATGACCCAGCTTCTTCTCCTGTTAATCCTCCTCCATAGATGTAATTCTTTCTTGTGGCAGCTCAGCTCCCTGCCATGCAAATGAACATAAATGTCATAAACTCATCATTAAGACTACACTGAAGAAGCAACAGCAACAGTAAAAATGAGCTGTGGAGAGAAGAAAACTATTAAAAAAATAAAATTGGGTGATTGGAGGTCCTGGGTAGCTCCCTTTTCTCTCTAGCAAATAACTCATTTAACACATGTAACTCATTTATTCCAATGCAATACAGAACCACTTAGTTTAAATCAATAGGGCTATTCTCAGTTTACATAAGTGTTAGGAATATCAGAATTTATTTTTATGTTTCCATTTACTTTTCTTATGTATTAGTAAAGATCCCTCTTGCACATATTTAGGGTATTTAGGGAGAATAAAAGCTTTCAGAGATGAAAAGTTGAGTCTTGAGAAAGAAGGAATTTCTTTTCATTTTTGTGATTCTTAAAGATTATTTTTATTATGAGGCAGTACACCCACCTTCCCCTAAAGAAAGTTAATTACCTTCAGTAGGAAGCTATGGTACACCCATTATTTCCCACATTCCCTCGTCATAACTCCAAAAAGACCATTTTAATTATCAAAAAGCAACAGCACAGTGGGCAGGGCGAACTGAGTCAGAATTCACTGTTTTAAAGAAAAAGGATCCCCATCACAGCACACTGGTTGTATTCCAGATTACAATAATAACAGTCTGGACACCTTGGCAAGGCAGATCCAACAGTATCAACCAAATAAACAATCAAATAGGTATACAAATAAACAAATGTGGATTTTTTAAAAAACACATAAAACTTAGGATTATGTACAAAATAATAAATGTATCACTGGCAAGATTTTCAATATGCAGGGGTTTAAGGACACTGTCCTCTGCTGATTTTTTCCAAAGCTTCCTCCCACAGTTATTCTGTAGAAATGAATTAAACAGGTCTTCATTTGCATTATGCATACTTTCTGATGACTTAGAAACAGCTTTGAATCAAACTTGGAAGGCAAATACAGTGAGACAGGAGTTTCATCAGAAGCCCAGCCTCACCAGTGTCTGCAGGTTAGTTATGACAATAGTCAATACACTGTGGAGAGGGAGAGGAAGAGACCAAAACCAAATTTAGGATGACCTATTCATTTTGCGTAAGAGTGAGGGAACTTCTGGAGAATGAAAGAGAAGGAAACCAGACAGACGCAAGGCAAAGGAGGGTAGTGCAAGAGAATAGCAATGGTAGCAGTGGTCAGAGGTAAAGGGAAGCCTCAGGTAGAAAACGGATCTAGAAGAGAAAGGAGCAAGGAGATGCAGGGGCAGAATAAATATGGTCGCTTGCAGAGAAGCACAGCTGCACACAAACCAAGTACTGCTGCAAGAAAAATCTGCTCAGCTCTCCTCCAGGAAAATGGCATGTGTTCCCCTCCACCCACAGGTGGAGCACAGCGAGAACAAAATGGAATGTGTGGCATCACAAGGACAACGTGCTCTTCCACAGCCAGCAAAGAGCACACACAAATTCCTGCAAAATAAGTGCTTTCAAAGCAAACCTAGTAATTCATACAGTTAAGCTGATTTTGACTTTATTTTGCATTTCCATGGCACTCAGCATATTCAAATCACACTGCAGCCGTGCTCACTGCACAACAGCAGGTGTAGGGCAAGTAGAGGCTGCAGCGGAGAGCTCAGGGCGCTGACTGGGCTCTGCTGCAGCTCCTAACCAGAAACACATTATGTGGGCCCCAGCTCAGCAATTTAAATGCAAGTCTGACCATCGCCCTTTTGATGGATGGATAATCCTTAAATTTTGCATAATCGATATGTCCATTTCATTTCATTTAAGCAACTCTAATTGTAAAAGAGCATCTCTCACTGAAAACACTTGCCACTTCCACCACAGTATTTTCTACTAGAAATGGCACCAATCATTTTTGTCAGAGGTAGGGGTTCGCTGCTTGTCCCAGTCTCATGCCACTACCTAACATTTCTTATTGGACAAAGTTGTTTTCATAAAGCTAATATCCTGCAGCATGTCATTCCATTCATTTCAGTGTCCTTTATCTTTTTTATTACCTACCTACTGATTTTTCTGCCAAGACCTTTTCATGATTGATCTGTTACAACTTTAATAGAAACTGTACACTTACAGAAGGCTTGAGGAGGGTCACATTTACTCCCAATGTAATTAAACTGACAGCAGTGGCTTTAGCCCAAGAAAATTTTGGCTGTGTACATTCACAATAAATAATGAATTCCAAAATTACTCAATTGTTTCCATATCTCATTTCTCTTCTAGAGAGTTAAGGTCTATATTGAGCCATGTATCTTGGTCTGGTACACATCCTTTAGTGTCAGGAGACAGCAACAGTAATTACATCAGTAATTACATCTGGGTTAGTTAATTCGATTTAAAATATTCCGATCATGAATGTAAATCGGACCTGGTTTTGAATCACAGGTAGGTTGAATTGCTGGCATAGTAGATATGCCAGAAACATTTGTTCACTAAATCACTCATCTGCATTCCATTTGTTACCTATTGTTACAGAGGCAACAAAAATCCTAAGAATCTCTAGTCATTTATAATTAGTCTTTCCTTCTATACCTACCTCACACATTTCACTCTTCTGCTTCTTATGTACTGTGTGCACTCTTACCACCTCTCCTTTTTACCTCCAGTACATGAGAGGTTGGTTTATGCCACCATTTCAGAACTAAGTAATAGGCTTTCCTCTGACCCATGCCTTGTGTTTACCTCCTCACCTTTTTACCATCTCCTGTCTGCTCTTCATAATCACTGTTCTCCTTTCTTTTGTGGAAACTTGCCATGACTGTCCAACTCTGAATCTACAAACTGGTTTCCACCTGAAAGTCTAAACATTGCCAATTTCTCTTCATTGTGTTATTAAATGTTAGGACTGGCCCCTGGGATTTTTCTAACAGAAATTACTCTGTGACTAAGTTTTTTGACAAATGTGAACTGTGAGAGGAAAAATTTGAAAGGACAAAGGGAACTCAATCCTTCTTAGCAACAAGAAAACCAAAGCAATTGTAAACTCTGCCCGGTTTCCAATACTTAAATCTTATCCATTTAAAAGGCAGATCTAGGTACAGATCTCCAAGGCTGTACTTGGAGACCATATAGATTAATTTTAGGCTGTACATCATCTCCTATGTGGACATCAGCTATTTAAATATTGAGGAACCTTACTAGTGGAAGAACTTAACAAGGAAAACAACCTGAGATGATCAGCATCATGGGCATAGCAAACATCAGCATCATGCTTGATTACAGTGCTGCAGCATCTCACAGCACATTATGAAAAGGATATTTTTGTGGCCCTGAGTTAGTCAGACCTTAAATAGATGTGCATCACGTACTGGTGAGCAGTCAGCAGGCAGCTCTGCTCCCTTCACACAGGCACTCCTGTGACTTTATTCATCCAGCAAAAACAGCTGATGTGATGCTTTCATGGCCTTCAAAGACACTGAAGGAATGACTGTGTTGGGTTTACTTGGCCAGCTTTTGGTAGCAGGAGGGGGAACTACAGGAGTGTCTTCTGTCAGAGGCTGCGAGAAGCTTCCCTTATATCCCGCAGAGCCAATGTCAGCTGGCTTCAAGAGGGACCCACTGCTGGCCGAGGCTGAGACCATCAGCGATGGTAGTAATGCATCTGTTATAACATCTTTAAGAGGGGAAAAGAAGTTATTGTGCTCAGGTATATGCATCCAGAGAAGAGAGGTGTGAGAGTATGAGAGAGAAACAACTATTCAGACCCTAATGTCAGTGCAGAAGGAGGGGGAGGAGGTGCTACAGGCATTGGAGCTGGGATTCCTCTGCAGCCCATGGTGCAGAGCACACTGAAGCAGGCTTTCTCCCTGCAGCCTATGGAGCAGAGATTCACTTGCAGGCCGTGGAGGAGACCCATGACAGAATAGGTGGATGCCTGGGAAGAGGCTGTGGACCTGTGGGAGGCCCAAGCTAGAGCAGAGTCCTGGCAGGGACTTGCAAACCCACAGAGAGAGGGACCCACATGGAAGCAGGTCTCCTGGTAGGACTTGTGTCACTTTGGAGGACCCACAGTGGAGAAGCCTGTTCTTAAAGGACTGCACTCCATGGAAAGGAATCCACATTGGAACAATTCATGAAGAACTGTATCTCATGAGAAGGATTCACCTCAGAAAAGTTTGTGAAGAAGTGTCTCCACAAACAATGTGGGAGGGACCCCACACTGGAGCAGGGGAAGGACTCCTTTCCCTGAGCAGCAGCAGGAACAACATGTAATGAACTGACCATAACCCCATTCCCATCTCCCTGCACCACTGAGGGAAGAGGTAGAGCCCGAGAAGAAAGGAGGGTGAAGGTAAGGTGGTTTTAATATTTGTTTTCCTTTTACACTATCCTGCTCTGATTTTGACTGGTAATAAATTCAATTAGTTTACCCAGGTCCAATCTGTTTTGCCCATGATAATAACCAGTGACTGATCTCTCTGTGTCTTTATCTCAGCTCAAGCCTTTTGTTAGACTTTCTCTACCCTGTCCCGCTGCAGGGGGGAGTGATAGACTGTGATGGGTACTTGGCATCCAGCTGGAGTCAACCCATCACAACACTGTAAGTAACTTGTGTCCTCCATGAAAACCCAACACAAAAATGTCAGCTCTAAGAGTATTTTAGTTTATGCCAGTTTGTGTTTCTAAGAGGCCAAGAAAAGTGATTATTTTAGTTATGAAAAATGTCCTGCAAAATGTCCTCTAGAATCTGGAGCTGGGAAAATGCAGAAAGGCAGACAATCCTTTGCAAAACTGTTTGCTAAAATGTAACAGAGCAATATGTAAAATTTCCCAGTTTAAGCAATCTCCATGCAAACAGAAGGGGGATAGCACCTCATGGTCATCATAAGCTAAATTGTGCCAGTTCTCATCAAATAACAAAATCATCAAACTCTGCACAAGGTATGGCTCACATATAGGAAGCCCACTCCTCAGGTAAAGTGTGTGGTGAATCACTGCAGGCAGACCAGAGGCTGAATGAACTTCCTTGCATGAGCCACCTGCCACCTGCCAACAGTAAAATATAATATATGTTTGTAAGCAATTTGCCCAGGGGAAAAAAAATGCCATTTAGGGAATAAATAAGTACTCTGCTGCGAATACTGTGCCTCGTTATTTCTTTGCCTCATGCCTTGGTTTGGTCACACAGGCTGAAAATACTTTGGTTTTAATATCTCCAGCCCATGGGGAAAGACACTTATTATTTTCCATTTCCTTCTCTTTCCCTCAGTTGTACATCCACATTTAGGGTTTCAGTTCTGCTTCACTCTTTATCTTCCAGCAAGTTCTACTGATACTTTTTAAAATGGGAAGGCATAGGGGACAGAGAAATTGCACCAGGACCCATATTCTGTGACCACAGGTTCTGTATACTTGCAGGTAGATAGCACAGCAAAATGTTCACTTCTCCACTGCACCTGTCCAACAGCAAAAATTAATCCATCCCTTCTATCCCTTAGAAAACCACCATGGAGCACTGCAATCTGCAGCCTCCTCTACCACACTGGGGACCTTTTCTTCCCGGTCTGGATCAGGGAGTGATACAATGTCCCCATCTGTTTAACGTGGTTCTGATTAATATGCCGTCAGCCACCCTGAAAGCGCTCGGTTATTAACTGGCTGATGTGAGAGGGCAGCTAATTAACGAGCGCGTGTGCGCGCTCGCGCACGTGTGTCCCGGCGCACGAGGCGCTCCGCGCCTGCACGCGGGGGTCCCGGCAAGGGATCCTCACGTAGAGCAAAGCACCTCTCATCGGTTTCCCTGGAGTCCCCCGAGCCACTCTCCACCGCATGTTGCTGCTCTGGAGCCGGCACAGCAGCAGTGACACTTCTCCGTGGTAAGCTTTCAGATTCGTCCTGTCTGCACCCACTGATGTAGAAACTATGAAAGTGGCACCAGGAGCAATGATGGAAGGATAATTAAAAAATAATTAACAAGAATAATTTGCAAGGGGCCAAGGGACAAGAGCTTTTATTTCATCAGCTGGTGTAAGTGATTAAATAGGTACACAACACTGCTGTAGAAGTATCCCTTTTTATAAATTGAGAGGAGGGATGGAGTACAGGGAATAATTACCAATTAGTTTCTTTCTTTTGTTCTTTTGTCAGGCTGACTAACTTGCATGACCAAGTAGTTTACTCCAAAACAAGCAGTTAACAAATCACCTACCCCCGCTGTGAGGAGTAGCTCTGGCAGCATGATGGTATCCGATGGAGAACACAGCTGCACAGATAAAAGGAAAAGGAAGAAGCAGAACAATAGACTCTCTGCACTTCAATGCCCCTGGATGGGGGGTATGATGGGAGGAGGGGAGGAAGCCTTACTGCATCTCCCGTCAGCTCCTCTCATCTGAAATAATTTACTGCTTCATAAGAAAGGAGAACCAAAAGAAAGAGTTCCCTTGTGATATTTTGTGGTCTGTTTTGGTATCTGAAACTAAGATTACATCTCTAAGAGATGCACGCTCTAAGACTTGCTTTCAGCAGACACATCTTCCGAGCAGCTGAACGTTTTTCCCGGCAAAGGCAGCTTCCCTGCGGCTGGTCAAGGTTTTTGCACTCTGCGTAGTACCAGAAGGTGTCCAGTTGAGAGTAAGTCCCAGGTTAAGAGAAACAATCCCCATGATCTTGTGCATTCCTCTGAAAATAACTCAGCATCTTTCATTTGAACACTTTGGCTTTTGTTCCTTCTTTCTTGCAAGTCTTTGAACTCCACAGCAGTTCCTGCATGTGGACAGGACCCTGCTGTCAGCCTTATCGTGGACAGGACCTGCTCTTTCTGGTATAGATTAAGAATCAAGAGGGCAGCTTTTTTTTCCCGGGGTAGTTTCGAGTCCTAAATCTGCTGCTTTCTCTTCTAGGTACATTGATCTCAGGGGCTTTTTTTTTCCTGCAGCTCCCTGTTCTGCATATTTCCTCGTATTTGGCCTCTGCTAGAAATGTGATCAAAATGGTACCAACAGCTAAATGATTCACAGGAATAAGAAGTAGCATAAAACATACAACAAGCCTGAGAAGCAGCCTTATGTTATTAAAATACCTCAAAATGAAAGAATTGAAATCCCAGGTCAGCATCCAAGCTGCAGATTTTATGCCAGATTTCCAGGCCAGTACAGCATGAATACATTTCTGGGAAGTATCCAAGCCTTTGAATACTTTTCTAGACCTTTCAAGTTTACCAAGCATTAATGACTGTATGAAAAATGCAAATTAAGTACCATATGTGAATTCAAAATCAAAACCTTATAAAGAACAATGTGGAAATGTATATTCCAGATGCATTTCTGCTTGGAAGCGAAAAGAAAAGCAGCTTTCAGGATTTTGCCAGGTTCCCCCATTGTAATTCTACCCTCTCTTTTGAACAGCTCTCTATGTAAATGATGATAGGGCAGTTAAGCACAGTGATTGTTAAATGCTTCCTACTGTTCAGTGGGGCTTTTATCAGAGGTTTTCAAATTCAGCATCTTAATCTGTACCTCCTTTCAGTCAGTACTAAGTGCCTGCTTCTTACCAGTCCTAACAAATATCTCTTCTGTAAGTTTGCTCATTCTGCTGTCACAAGTATTATACAATATGAAAGTCCGGCTTCAGGCAGCAGGGAAGTGGATCTACTCATGTGCCAGATGCATATTCATTTACTGCACTCAGTCCTGTTGTCCTCAGTTCAGGGAGTACAAACAAGTTACCAGGCACTGCACCAAGGGCCAAGGTCTTGCCTGCACTGGGTTGGAGAGTCTTAAAATCAAAGCGAGGTTTCCCCAGTGTCCCTCCAGCTCAGCACTTTCCAATGAAACAAATTACCATCAAGTACTCAAGAGTGATCACATCTCTCCTGCAGATTGCACTTGACCCAAGCAAGGTTAATTGTCATGTTAGTCTCTATGCATATAGGCTTTGCAGTAACAAGCATTTCCAAAGGAAAACATGAAGCTTATGAAGTCCTTATTTTCCACATTATCTGTGTTGTTTTCAAGATTCTGAATTTCTTTTTCTATTTTTATTTCTCTGTAATCACCAAAGTCTTTTCTACACAAAGGAAATTCTCGTGTAATTTCAGCATCACATTCTATGTCCTGCTTACAAACATGCATAACTTTTCACATTAGGACTCTGCCAGAATAAATTGGAGTCCACAGATGTTAGGAAAAAATGGGACATTGTCAAATATCAGCAAGCACTACAAAGCCATTTCCCAAAGCAAAGCTCCAAAGTCATTCTTTTATTCATATGCATCTATAAAATTCCCTGAAGTGTACGGTACTTTGACAGAGGCTTGCACAGCGCTATCTCCCCCGGCACAAGACACTGTTGCTCTGCCTCAGAACCTGGAGCAGGCTACGCTACATTTAACTTCTTTACCTCCCTTCATCCCTTCAGCCTGAAAGTCCACATGCGTACTGGAAAAATACCGAGAGCTGTTTACTCAAAACAAGTTTTAAGGTTTTCCCTTTTCTCTAGCTCTCTGTTTGGTAAAATATACCAAAATGTAGCTCAAAGAACCTGAAGAGCTGGCTGTTTCAGATGGAACTTCTCAGATGCTAATGTAGCATTCATAGGTAATGGTGGTATATCTATCTAGAAATATATTGTGAAACAGAAGTAAATTAACTGGTGAAACACCATTCAATTAACTTTCAGACTCAGTGGCACCACGCACTGAAGAGGGAGCTTCTGGTAAGGTAGATTTCTAAACACAGGTGGGCGTTTTATTACTCATACTAAATTAGCTAATTATAGGCTTGACCTCTCCACTAAAAACAGAATATCATACCACTTTTACAATTAATTGTTCCTGGATGTTGGAATAATCTGTTTTGATGTTTTGCTTTGGAACTTGAAAGATTTGCTAAAATAGTTTAAACTGAAACAACAGCAAGAAAGCCATGTTATTCTTGGACAAATTAAATTTCTAAGGGAGGGAGGGGTGTCAAACCAGATGTTACAAAAAATGCTTTCAATGGTTTTGAGTCAGTCGCTGAAAAACTCTGTTCATGTCTCTCTTAACTCCTGAATAAAATAGATCATTTCTGTCTTCTACAAAAATCTCAGTGCTATCATAAGGGCTAAGTGCAAAAAAGCCACATAAGATGAAGGTCAGCTGATAAGTAGAAAATATGAGTTAGCTAGAAATTACTTTAGACAGGAATCCAGGTGAAGGTTTCTCATTCATTAAAGAGCTGAGGTTAAAGAACGCTTTTCCCATAGGAAGAGAGAAGAAAACCTAGCAACTTTCACGAGGATTTTGCAACTTGATTGTGCCTAACAGAGGAATTGTCATTCTTTCTAAGTCCTCAATGAGAGTCACCATTTATGATAATGAAGCCATGGAAGGAAAACCCATAAAGCACTATAAATACATCTTGTAACTAGATCTCTGTGCGCATAGGCAGAAAACAACTGAAGGCAAAATCATTTGCTTTGTTGGACTGAACACAGTCACTCTCAGTAGAGGAAAAATCCTGAAGGAAAGGAAATCAAAGTAGTCACGTGCTATTGAATAAAAGCATTTAGAAGCAAGACACTGATAGTATGGTACATGGTTTGAGCTCTGTCATGATAGGGCTTTTTGCTAGAGCAAGGTATTGTATAAAATCTCTACTCTGGTCAAGGATCCTAGGAGATCTACAGCAAAATAAGAACTATTGGAATAAAATTTGAGCTGGAAGTTACTATGAAAACTTTAGCTTTTACTGGTGAAACACCCAAAGGTCTCAGCTGTCCTATTGACAAAGGCAATACATATGAAAATGTACACTGCAGCTGTGAACCCAGAATCCAAGGCAAATATTCTCATAAAAACAGAATCCTGGTGAGGGGTGGACGGGATGAAGTGCTGACACCTGGAGATATTTTCACTCATCTTACAAGCGTGACACATTTGGCAAAGCTTTTGGCTAATGCTAACAAATGGAAACAAGTAAATCTCTCAGACTTTTATTCTGCAAGGGTTTCCTCCTAATTTTCCACTGGCTCAGACCCTCCAGCTTCACCAGGCCAGTGCTGTAGCAAATTTTTCTGATATCATCTAGAGTGACTGCTTCATTTCCATACAAAATGCCAAATGAAGTTTCTGAAGTGGGAACACTTTTTCCTCCAAGAAACAGTGCTATATCTCCCATCTGTTTTCAAAGAGGCAGACAAATACTTATCAGATGATAACCTATCGTGACTATCCAGATGACACATACTCAGTTCAATAACCTAAAGTGAAACCCTCTGGTTTTTATTACTTTCTAGCACATCTGTTCCTCCAACAGAACTGCTTATAATGCTGAATGCCAGACAAAACTGGAAAAGCTGGATATAAAGAGAAAAAGCCGCCACTGTCATGTGTTTTAATGGTGGTCCTTATGGTTTTTTACACAAGGAGTGACCACCTTAGCAGTTCAGAAGTTGCACTTCATTTTTATTTGGTTCTTTGAGAGAGGACAATGACAATTTTAATGAAATTACCTTTGTCTTCAGATCACATTGATACACAAAATCAGAATCACAGAATGGTTTGGGTTGGGAGAGACTTTAAAGATCATCTAGTTCCAAACCCTGTGCCGTGGGCAGGGACACCTCCCCCTTGATCAAGTTGCTCAAAGCCTCTCCCAACCTGGCCTTGAATACCTGTTTATCCAGCTCCTCGTGCTACTATGAGAATCCTCACACAGTGCTTTTCATCATCCTTAACAGCCTAAGTACAAAAGGAAAAAACATATCTCATACTCACAGCTGGTACAAGATAAACAAGAGAGAAAACTAACACAGTGCCATTTTTTAGGTACACGGTATGGAAGACAATACCCTAGAGAATTGTGTTAAAGAGACTATACAGTTAGATGTTGTCAGATGTGCAGTGGCCTTTCATTGATAATGCATAACATCATATAGAATAAGAAATAGAAAAACAATTTGAAACTTTATGTTTTTCTTTTTACAGACAGCTTTGAGAAAATAGCCTATGGTGATATAAAAAGGACCATATTGACCCCTTTTCCCTTTTGGAAGCTGAGCTGGCAATAACTGTCTCTTTTTATTAATATTGTTTTTATCTAGAGCTGTAATGACCATCCTGCATAGGTGAAATGAAAGACATTTGTTTTATGCCTAACACCTCAGTGGGAAAAAAAATTCAATGTATTGCTCTAATTTGCTAAATAACTTTTCGCTGTCAAAGAGAAACAGCCCTCGAGGGCCAGACACCTCACCTGGCCTGCTCAGAAGCTAATTACAAATCACTGTGCCTCAGAGGTGGGATCTCAACACAGCGCGTGCTGCAATCTGCAGCTCTCTGTGCTAACATGATCAGCAGCGATGACATCGATTACAGAGAAGTTCCTTGAGGACAACCTAAATCTTTCTTAAAACATTAATCAGATAAATAAAAAGTAACAGAAACTATGGAACAGCACCGTCAAGCCCAAGCAACCTGACAGATACTGTGCCTGCCTGGGTGAGCTCACTCTGTTGAGATCAGAACTGAAACATTATCATCTCCAAGCCACCAGGAGCAATGAACTGAACAGAGCTTAAAACCAGTTCATTTCCAGTCACTCCTCCCTAGAGGAACAGAGAAATTTATTGGATATTTTCTATCAGAGATTCCTCTCCAAGACATGTAGAGAAAAGAGGGATATTTCTCCCCCTAGCCAGGGATCTATGGTAGGAGACATCACTTTCCTTTAGGGCCGGAGGATACATCTGTGGTGCAGTTACCATCCAGTATAACCAGAATATCCTACATCCCCTTCCCACATTACTGCCAGCAGCAGAGGTAGATCTCTGTGTTTCTCAGTGCGGGTTATAAAACCCGTCTAAGAAGCCCAACATACAACTGAACAGGTTTAGCAGCCCGCACTGAGTTTTACATTGCCGTAATGATGCTGTTAGTGCCAATTTAAAGATAGCTCTAGTCTGAAGGACAACTGCCCAATTTCACCTGGAAGAATAATCTGAAATATCAGCAGTGAAAATGAAGCTTTGGCTTCACAACTTCATTGATACCAGTGTGGCTAGGACTGCTCTGAGTTTCTTTGTGCTTTTTCAGAGGGGCATGGCGTGTCAGTGCCTGTCTTGCAGATGGACTGGTCTATCTCAGAAGCCTTGAAGCTGGTGAGTAAAGAGGAAGCTAAGAGACGCTTATGAAACAGCAGCTTCCTAAATCTGCTGAGTGTGATAAATGCAAGCAAAATGTCTCCAAAACAGACAGTTTAATACATTGAGGAATGCTGCTGGTACAATCCAATTTATTATTCTTAATTTCTTTCTTTGGAAGCCCAACTCTGCTTACAAGGAAACCCTGTAAAAATTCAGTTGAGAAGCTGATGCAGATCTTACACTGGAATTTTATCCTTTTGCACCTGAAATATCAGAAAACAGTGGCTTTTCTAGATTCATCCAGGATACAAATCCAAAGAAGAATGATGCTTTTCTTGAGGTCTGGTCTTTCAAATCCATATACTCAGACTTTGTCCTTTATGTTTTTCTCTCACTCCTAAACATTTTGGTTTATTTTATCTTCATTTTCAATCAAAGACCCAGATTATATATATTTCCCTTTTCTGGCTGGATACTAGGATATGGATGACATATGTAGGTCCTTTTTCAACAGAGTAGCTTGCAGAATTTGTTTCTTCACCTTTTTATCATAGCAATATCACCTCTGCATATTGTGTTATTACTACTAAAGGATAAACAACTCCAAACAGTATTTTTCAGAACAATTTGTGCCTAAAGTAACATCTTGCTCATATCATCTTACATTAAAAAAAAATAGGTATGCTTTTCTGTGTCCTCAGTCATTCACCCATCTCGGACTTTTCTTATAAGGTAAATTCTTCCAATTACTATGGGCATTTGCAGATAATTTGTGGTTCGGATAGAAATACTTTCCAATAATATATGTCACCTTTTACCTATAATTTGTAATCTAAAATATACAAGTAAGAAAACATATAGTGAATCTCATCCGAGATGAATAAAAACAAAAATAGGTTTAAAATAGCTTCAAAGAATTTACAACTAATAACATGCCCATTTGTGTAGAAAATAGTCATTGACAATCAATAAATCACATGCAAGAAGGTCACAGAGTTGTGGAATTGTGGAAGCCCAAAAATAATTCTTCTTCCAGAAAGTACCAGGGACCAAATATTTGGTTTTGCAGTCTCAGCTTTGAAACCCCTTGTCAAGAACTCACAACTATTCAGTGAAACTTAAATCTTAACTGTCTATTAGCCTCACAAGAGGATGAATTAATGCATAGCAAATTTGAAAATGCTTTTCTTTACCCACCTGTTGCTAATACTATATAGGAAATTCCCCTATGGAGTTTCCTCTCTTTCCACTACAGCTGAAAAACATCATCATTTTTCCCAGCTAAATCAAACTGCATCTCACTCAGCACCAGTTTCCAAAGTATGCTGTAGTGAAAGGAAGGATTTATTCCACTGATCTACGGCTCAAATTTTTAGAAAGAAGTAACCAAAGTAAACTAAAATCTTATAACAACTTTTTAATCAAGCTGCCATTCTACAGAGGTTTGAAATTCAATATTATCTAAAATTTTAAAGCAACTTGATTGCCCTAGTGCTTATAATGAGCATCTCTATTCTTATTGCTGTGTTGGATTCTTCTTTCTTTGGTTCTGTCTAGTTCTTTTACTCAGAGCCTGGATCAAGCCACAGGAGACACTATTTCTTCTTTAGATTTGGATGTTTAATATTTCTTATCTAAGTTACAACTACACAGAATGTGCTTCCAAGTTAGCAAAGTGAAAAATGGCCAAATGTTGAGTTCTTTCGGGGCCTTTTGAAGGCCAAGTTATCCAATTATATTATGCCAACAACTTTATTTTTACTTATAACCCAATAATGTTAACTTGACCTCTACATTGCAGATTTTTTGTCTAGTCACTAACTTGCTCAAACTTATGAAGAAGAAGGAAGAAAGAACAAGTACTAGCCACCACCCTAATTCCACCATCTTGTCACTTGTGTGTATATATATATATTACTATATCCCAAAACCTAAAACTCTGTATCTTCACCCAGTGATATAGCACACTTCTATCAATTACACACTAACAATCTCAGTGTTATCACCTAGTTTTGGAAGCCTTTTCCAGGGCCTCAGATCAGATGCAGAGTATTTTTGTGGATCTGTACTTGTCAGCACTGAGAGATTAAAATTCTCAGAATCCAGGGTTCCAACATTCCTGAACTTGGCATTTTAGCAAGATTTGACTTGGTTGCAGTAGAGCAGGAAATAAGGTTGTTCAGGGCTAGATGTGGTAGAAACAAAACCAGCAAAGCAAAAGTTGGTTAGGATGATGGAAGGCCTAGCAGGGAAAGCTGTTTATTAAAACTCATAGTGGAGGGTGGCCAACAGAAAGTGTCAGTGTGCCATTCACAAGGGCTGCAGCAGTGCAACAGAGATGTCAGGCAGGAGTGACTAGGAATGAAAGCGGAAATCAGGCACGCATGCTGGTAAAAAATAATAATAATAATAATAATAATAATATAGGATAAAAATTGACATGTCATGAGGAAAATTTATGAATAAATTATTCCACTCAGATAGAAATATGTACAATATTATGAATTGGCAACATAAGATTTTAACTAAATTATGGGTGTTTGACTCCAGTTGTTTCTTATAACACTATAAAACACTGTATAAAAAACCAAAGTTTTTTCCTCATACATATCTCTGCACACAAATACGCTGCTACAACAGCATGGAAAATTTACACCAAGGTGTTTCTCTTTGCTTTTTAATAGACAGTAAATTTCCTTTAATAGACTGTAAATTTCTTTTGTATAGATTATTTGTATGCAAGAAAAAGCATCTAGGTAGGGACATAAGAAACAAATCTCAGGTGGATAGAGAAAGAAACAGGACAGCTCAATAAAATTAGGCTGCTATTACTTGACTTTTCTCATCCCACGATACCAACCAGTCACTATCCCCATACTCCATGTAGGGTGAGTAACACAGAAAAAGGCTAAACGGGCTGCCTCTATCTACAGAGAAATGGCCAGAGGCTGAACGTAAAGGCAGGATGGTTTTGGCTCCTTGCCAAGTTTTTTAAAACCCAGACTGTCTTGCCATCAACACACACATTTCTCTGCAAAACTGCACAAACTGAACGCTCATGGGTTCTGCTGCATTAGCAGCTTAATCTCCTCAACTTGTGGCCTGAACCCTCCTAATTAAGATTCAAGAGGACCCAAGTGGCGGCTGCTCAGGGTCAGTGGGCAGCCCCGCTCCAAACCCTGGTGTCCTGGGGAGGGACCTTCAGCCAGGTGCCCTGCTCAGGAGGGAGTCAGGAGGGTCTGGGTGTGCTGCCAGACCATGGGTCACGGCTTTCACCCTCTCTCTCTGTGAACTGGGGCAGGAAAACCTGGGAGGCAAACTGCTGGAGGGTTCTGCCGCTGGAGGGGCACGAGGGGAGCCTGTGAGTTTTGTGTCAGACCTGTGTGCTCACAGCCCCCAGGGGTGTTCCTGTCAATTACTGCACTCTGAGTGGGGTTTCAACTGGTTGGGGCCTGACATTGTCCACCCACATACACAGGAAAAACAGGATCTTCCTAAAACCATCTCTCCGCGTGTTTACACAGCAGGGAGGGTGTATATGCCAAAATAAATAGATTATTACCCTTGACATTGTGAAAGAAATTAGTCAAAAGAGAGATCAATAGAAATTTGTTGCAAATGCATGATAGGATGATTTTTAAATTGGGATAAGGATTTATGGGGAGCTAACTCAGTGAAAAACAAATACATAATGAGAAATATCAAACCTTTTTTATGTGGGAGGAAGATTTGACATTAAGGATTTTCTCTAAATATTTGTAAGCTGTGTAGTGACTAATATTAAAATACAAAAATGACAGCTAAAGGCTTATATAAGAACATCAGCAAGCAGAGGCAGTGTATAAGTATGACTGCTGTGATGTTTGAGGATATTGAGAGGCTGACTGAGGTTGCAACATAGTTCTAATGAATAAACGCAGCAAGACATTCTGGTAGTCAAAAATTGTAAGTAGTAACAAAATTTATGCCCAGACCAGTACAAAACAGGGCTTGCCTTCCTTTGTCTTTGAAGCCAGTCTGGTTAGGAGATGGACATGGTTTAGCTTCCAATCACTTAGCTATTTCAAAGGCAATAGTGTACCTACTTTGGTTTTCAAATTATAGCTCTCTGCTTGGTGACCTTATGTGTCGAGGATTAAGAAAAAGTGGATATAGTCTCCTGTGGAAATTGCAAAAATCAGCTTCCCTTGTCCTTTCTCACGTTCTACATGTAAGCAATAATCAGTCTCACAGCATATAACAATTTAGAACAGTATTTTACAGAAACTTGATTAAAATTACACAAGTTGGGAGGAGGGGGAAGATGAGAGCAAAGTGAATTTGCAGCTGCCAGAGGAAAACTCATTAACCTTGGTGGGCTTGTTAGAAAGCTGTTTTTTAATGCATCCAGGCAGTTCTTTTGATGTCCAGTGTATTCAGAAGCTCTGTTTCCCTGGTCACTACAATTGACAACTACCAGGAGAGAGCAAGGGCTCCCATCCAGGGCATGCTCTGAATTTTGCGTCTGAAAACAACAAGTGAGAGGAGACAAGAAAGGAAAGAAGATAAGGAAAGAGAGGAATGGACAGAGGAAACTTGCTAGACAAACACCTCATCTTAATAAGAAGTTAAGATGTACCTGGGGCTTGCAGCCAGACAAGGAACCTGGGAAATTTTCAAGTGTCAAGTAATGAAGACTGTTGGGGGTTTTTTTAATTGAACAGCAAATCCTCATCTGAGGCTCTTCAGTGACATTCACCATATTAACACCTCAACACTTCAAAAAATTCTTATGCATTTAAATTTTCTTCCTTAATTCTTCATTAGTCAAGGACTGCATCGAATAAAACAGTTTCAAGTACTGATGATAGTACACAGAAAGGAAGGTGATGCCTAGGGAGTGATGGGGCAGGAAGAAGAGCGTGGCACCTCAAAAATATTAAGTGAGCCAGAAGTTCCTCTCCTGAGAGTTTGCCCAGTGCTTTGGGAAGCAGCACCTCTTGCTACCCTCCAAGCCATCTTTGCAGTCTCGGCTCGGGAATGGGTTTCAAATTCAGGTGAGATGCCCAAGCCTGTGAGGAGGGTGGAGAATTGCTGCCTGGAGGGGAAAGGCAAAGCAGGAAGAAAGAGTGAAATTCACGAAGATAACACTGCAAGTTGCTATCACCAGGAGCAGCACCAGGCTGTCTTCAGGAAAAGCAGCAGCCGTGCCTGGGTCTGTTCTCATCCTCCCCTGTTTCTCCCACTAAGAATGGGGAAAGGAAGACGGTACACTTTTCTTACAAGGAAATGTCATGTGACAAAGAAGAAAAAAGCTACTCTGCAGAGTTTCCATTATTTTCATTTTTTCACATTTTCTCATTTGTTTTTCTTGGCCAGTAGCTTGGTTTTGTATGCATTTGCTCCACCAAACAACTTCACTCATTTTGGAGTACCTTGGAAAGCTCTCACTCTTCAGAGACATTAGATCAGAACAAGGATCAGTCCTACACACTTAGTGAAATATAAGATTTTTTTCCCTCAGACCATTGCCTAGTTCCTTTCTTTTATCCTTTTCAAACCACAGATTCCTTTTCCTTGTCCTTTGTGCACTGATAAAACAGCTTTCTGGAAGGTATTTTTGGTTTCAATCTAAAAAAATAATCCCCCAGGGCACTCTAGGTAAAATATTTTTCCTAACTTATTTGGCTTTAACATTTAGGCTTAGATTTCAGCCAAAACTTACAGATTGTTAGGCTCTAAACATTACATTTTGTTTTGAGGGAAGTGAAACGTACATCAAAAATTCAGAAATAATGGATAATCATCTATTTTATTCATAAACCATAATGAAAATAATTAGAAAAAGGAACTGAAGATGCAGTGAAGGCTGGTATACACAAAGATATAATCCCTGGCTCAAGAAAACCCTACACTGCAGAGCACAAGAAACTGGGGGGAATACTAGGGAGAATAATTTTTCTGTTCTCATAAACTTTCCACATCTTCTTCAGGCCAGTTTTGTGGTCAGGATACCAAGCTGATGGATCTCTGCTCTGATCCAGTTCAACCACTCTTATCTTCCTAAAAGACATCGAACATCTGATAAAGCCTGACCAAAACTCACATGGGCTGTAGTTAGTGATTAACTAAACATTGGGTGTTACTGGCCAAGCCAGGTTTTGATTGCTGTATTACTTGCAGCACAGCCAGCTTGTCCGTATATGTTCCAGTTACCGGCACAATAAAACATTACGAAAAGCAGCATAAAGTGGGACGGGATGCCAATCAGAGCAGCAGGAAAACCAGTCACACGGTCCCTTTGCACACAGGGGGACCTGGCACAGTACATGAGGCTCCAACCCTCTATTTACTAAACTCAGGCTCTGCGTCACATCACAGTGGTGGGTCACCACTCCACCGGGGAGCCTTGTGCACACACAGCCTCGCTGTTACAAACAAGCCGAAACTTCGGTTTGCCTGGTGTTCTGCTGCCTTCTGTAAAATGCTGTAGGTACGACTTGTCTGTCTCGAGCTCCCAATTTACTTGTCATAAAACAGACATTCTGCAAACTTCATTTGCAGAATTACCTCTTCAGTTTGGATAATACAGCAGCTGCTGAATTCACACCTGCTTCTGGAAGGCTAGCCAAACTCTGAAGAAGTTGCAGTTCAGAAAAGTTCAGAAGTTCAAAAAAAGAGCAAAAAATAAAAGTATATGGAAATGATGTTTTCAAGCTTTCATAGAAAATTTTAAAAAAAATTTTTAAAAAATGAAAGAAAAAGAAAATGTTTTCTAATAAGAAATAATCTTTTGTCTTTAATGGACTGTCACTGAAGCCCTTTGGCCAGTGCAAACAGAGTGATTCATGATTTTCCACATCTCACAAGAAATGTGAGAAAAAAACCTGTCAAAACTTAGAGTTCTCTCTGTGCAGCTAAGCACCAGCTTTGGCATTATATTCAGGTTTAATGGAAAATTAGAAATGAGTGTATTCTCTTTTTAATCCCATGCCTCCATTTCTATCATGCACCTCCATGACACTAGGACATATGCTTCCATCTGGAGATGCCCAGCTATATTGAATCGTGGTCTGCTTTGGTACAGAACACTCAGAAGTTCAGATCACATTATGCCATGGCTCTACAGGGGAGCTGCAGTAAGACGAGTGTGAAACACCTTTAAAAATATATGCTATAAATGTGTTAAATAACAACAGTCAAGGGCAAATTTCATTTTAATAGCTCTTATTTCACATTATACTGGTATGCATGATCTCTGGTTTCAGTGTACAGTTTAATTCTATGCCCAGCCCTGTCTTGACCTGAAAGGCTTTCTTGGCAATGTGAGCAAGAATCCATATCCAATACTCACTTTTCTGTACATATGCCCTACGGGCTTGCCCTGGCTGCATCATGCAAACCCCTGTAGATAAATGTCCTTGCCCTCCCTCTCTGATGGATATTATGTTCCCAGTTTAGCCCCCACACCTTCAAACTAGGCTCAGCACCTACAGGTGCATGTGGTTCACATCAACAACACCCATGTTATCTTCAATGGCAGAGTGAAGAAATACTATGAAATCCAGGCAAACAGTTCAGGCTGCTTTAATCTCAGCTCCTCATTGCTGAAGCTAGGCAGACCCTGGCCTGTCTCATATCCCTGTGGAGCCAACTTACTTTTTAATTAGACCATTAATTCCTCTTGATTTTACTGTTTTTAAGTCACCCGGTACACACTGATCCTTTCTAAATACAGTGCATATTCTTCTGCACATCTGGGCAGCACAGTGAGGTCATGCCTGCATTCAGCATCCAGCTGCCAAGACAGACTAACCCCTCACACATCTTCAACTTATCCCTGCTTGGAGCCCTGCCCTGAGCACCCAGATCTACTACAAGTCCTGAAGTTATGAATACAGTTTGATGACTTCTCAAAGGTACTTTGATGTCTCCAGGACCATTTATCCTCTCTAATGAGTTCTACTGAGAGAGCGGGCTCTTGTCCTTCAGAAGGTGCTGCAAGGTACAGCCAGCAGAAGGGCAGCTTTGAAGTTTGGGCTCTTCAAATGAGAGATCAAACCATATGAGAAAGCTAATGATCTCAGGAAAGAGATCTGACAGGCCATTTAGGAATGTCAATACAATGTCCAGGGAAACAAACATTATTTTCGTTGATTTCATTAATCTTGGCCCAAATTTTTTTTTGAGCCAGCACAATTCAGAATGGCAAGCACTTTATCCATATGACAGCATAATAAGAAAATTGCCACTCAGGCTTAGAAAATGAGCCTTTTCCATTTTCTGACATTCATTTATCCAGGGGAAATCATGCAACATCTGAAATTATGTAGGCCTTATCTTGAAAAAAATGTTATTGAATCATAGAAGCTGTCAATACAGTTTTAACCTTTGAAGAAACACTTTCTTTTCAAAAGGAGTCACATTGCCTTTTACAAGGATAATTTTTGAGGTGACCCATGAGCATATTCCGAAGAGTTCTTTCTTACTACAGTATCTAATATCCTCTAAAATTGTCTCACTTTTCTGTTCACTCAAATAATTGGCTCAAAGAATAGCCTAAGTGGTATGATAGCAAACAATTAGTGACACAGTGTGCAAGTTATCACCTACTTTTAACAGATCAAAACCTGACAAACTATTTCTATCTATTAGAATAATAGCCAGTATCTCCTTTGAACAAATTTAGCATTTAGATACTTTGTTTTGCCTCCTCACATTAGATAATATTTCTAACTTTTTATTTTATTTAACCTACCTAAAGAAGAAAGAAATGCCTAGACATTGCAGATATTTATCCTTGGTTTACTTTTGCTCAGTTTTAGCCTATTATTTACATTTAAACTTCTTCCTTCTACACTTTTAACGTTATTCTAGTAAAGTATCAATATAGCTACAGCTACTTAGACAGTAATCTTTCACACAGATTTGAGCAAGCAAAAAGTAATCCAATCCAGTGAGAACTGCTTATACACTATAAAAATCAGTATAAGATGCCTCACAACACTAAACCTGATTGATTTATTCATCATGAAAAGGGTACATGATGAAGAAATCCCAGGTTTTTTCACAAACCATTTGCAATTGGTTGTGATTATTGTAGATCTATCACTGAATTCTCTGACAAATTCAAATACAGACTTCAACCTACTGGTCATCCAGAAAACTATTCATAATTACTTATTCTTCATTTAAAATTGCAGTTGGTGGCTTGTATTACACATCATTTATGCTCTGGAAGAAATAACAGTGTAGAGCGTGCGAGTAGTTATCAGTCTGTCGATGGAAACATTCTCAAGACCTTTTTGCTAATGCTACAGAAATACGGAGGGCTCTCTAAACTTTCCATACCCTTTATTAAAATGTAAAATAATACAAAGCTATTCTTTATGACTGTGAGGAAAACAATGAAAAGGGCATATTTTAATACATCAAAAGATAACTATCAACATACAGCTCAGATTTCATGAGGAAAACATTATCAAGTGGATGCAGTTCATTAAGCTACAAAAACCAATACTGTGAAATGAGGTGGATCATTTGGAAGGACAACATCAGCGCGAGCAGAATAATTTCCAAAAGCATTTGCATGACGTAGAAGTCATCTTGGTAAACTAAAGGGTTTAGCTGACAATCACAGCTACAATTCTACAACACAAACAATCCACACTAGCTGTGAAATGGACCTAGCACTGCTGTGGCAGTGAACTGACTGCTCATGAGCTGTAGGCACCACAAGGCACTTGCTGTGCTTAATGAGGCAGCCAGTTTATATCCCTCCAAGTTTCTGCACACTTGGGGATACCAGTTGGTTCCATCACTCCATTCCAGCTGCAGGGGTCAATACACCTGCCTGCATTTTTATGGGCTTTATACCAGTGAAATTTCTTTCCCTCAATTTTTTTTTCCTTTATAACAGAAGTCAAAACAAAGAGATGAAACCCTTGCTTAGGAAATTAGGCAATGATAGCCTAGAAGGTTCTTGTTCTACACTTTTACAGGAAGATTCAGCATCATGCTGAAGAAATGGAAAGAAGACATTGAGCAACTATTCACCTATCATCACATTAGCTCTTCAGGAAGTCTGTCCCTCTCCCATCTCCTTAAATACGGATCTTCCTGTACAGATGTATCTACCAATCAACATCAAAAATACATCAGCACACCTTAAGTGCTTGTAGGCACAAGGTTAAACAGGAAGGCCTCCTTCAGAGTTATGACTGAGTTGTCACTACAGGAAATGGAACAAGCATTACAGTCTAATTGTGCTCTGCAACCTCCATGTGTATTAAATACTGCTGCTATTCTTTGCCAACTGCAAAGGTGAGCGTGATGTAACAATCTGCAGATTTTGAGTACCAGAAGTTTTGTGAGACATATTCCTCAGCAACAGCAAGTACCAATTCAGCTATTCACTTGATTCACTCACACCTACAAGACAAACAAGTATCTGAAAGATACACCATGCAGGTAGGCAGAAAGGACATTTCTAAGTCATTTCAAATACAGGCTTGTGGCACTGAGGACTCTAGAACAGGTGGATCTTGGGGCTTTTTGAGTAACAGACAAAATAAAGTACAGTGGTTCATGAACTAATCTCAGGAACAACGCATCTTAAATTTAGACCTTGGACTACTGATTGCTGCTGAACTAAGCATGACCCACAAGCTATTGATGAATCAATTAAGACCCAACTGACTGAGTGCTTTAAACATTTTTAAAGTATATCTGAACAGCTTAGGTCATGTTTCAACTCCACACCTTACTTAAACGTGTTCAAAGCACTCAGCCAGCAAGCCCTAGGGTATTGGACAGTGTTTAAGGAAACAACGGATTCACTGAAAGTTAATTGCTTACCACTAAAGTGCCTGATGCTCTGCTTGGCTCTCCTCAGGCCTGCCTATTCTGCTTTCCTTAGGACTGCTAATTCCCTCCATTCTGTGTCTCTCTTTCTCTTTTTCCCTCTGGATTTAACTCTGTCCACCCCTTTTCCTTTGACTTGCCCTCCTCACCACGAATCCTCTTCTTGCGTTCTCTGCCCAACTCCCCTTATTTTGATCCTCCTGTAAAACCAGGTCAGCCCAGCTGCCCATGTCCACCAGGGCTTGGCACACATTTTGCAATTGCTGGCTACTCAGCACGTGTGCAGCCGATCACCACAGTGGGTCATGTGTCCTGGAGGAGCTGAGATGCTGCCAAGCCAGAGACAATTGACTCCTTGCTGACTATTGACTTGTAAGGCACCACAAGCTCCCTGATACACAACCCCGCTGGGCTCAAAAGCAGCCCAGCTGAGTCTGAGAAACATTGATCTCAGCTCCAGCTGTGGCCAGCACCAGATGCTTCAGAGAAACAAAACACCCTGTGTGGGTAAATACACCCGAATTTGCTGTTATCAGATGGACAAAAACTACAGCTAAAAGATAGTTACGTGACTCTTCTAAAAATAAGGTCTAAAAGTTCACCCTGCCTTGGAATATATTTCAGCAATATCAGGTTTGGAAATGGCTCTTTCCTTGTGGAGGAAATATAAGAGAAAAGCTTCACAACAGTGTTATTCACAGATATATTCATGAAGAAAAGGATTTTGTTAATTTCACTGAGTGATGACTTACAGCAGTGAATCCCGCCTGCATTTTCATTTGAGCTACAAATTTATGTTCCCTGTAGCATCAGTTACTGGGCATACTTTTACCACGCTTTTTCTACCACATTGTTTGTTTCCTTTCTAAAGTATAAGATGAGAAGACTATCTCTTACTTGTTTTAGAGGTCTAAGCCAAGAAGAAAACAAAGTCTTCTCTCATAAGGTTTATCTCCTGCTTCTTATCACTCCCTTACCTTCTAAAATTCCTATTTATAAAAGGGAGACAGACAGAGTATGACCAAAAATGTAAGGTAATGTATTGCTATCACTTGCATTCTCTGTACTACTCTTTCCACAAAACCATGTTTAATATTATATTTTTTTCCCACTTCTGATTTGTCCTTAGAGGCATCCAGGACAAACAATTGATCACATTTTGTCCTGTTGAAAATGAATATTTTCATTTGTCTTCTTTAATTTGTGATCCATGATGGCACTTTAGGTGAGTAGCTTTTTAACAATTTTATGAGACACTATGTCAAAGGCTTTTGAAAGTCCAAATAAATCCTCTATACTAACCTCCAAGGTTGAAGAGGAGTTAAATCTCCTTGACATTTTAAAAAGTGAGTGCACTTCTTTACGAATCTAATTTTCATAAGAAAATTTCTGATAATACTTCAAATAATTTTTTAACAAATACAGAAAAGAGTTGTGTTTTCAAGTCTATTCCCATACTTTCAATTCCTAAAGATAACTTGAGTGATACCAGTATGAACTGATGCCAGTAGAGTACTACACTTGTACATTTTTTATTGTTAGTATTTCTAACATACAGTTGACTCTTTGCACACCATCACTGTCAGAGAAATGTTTATTGCATCTTCACCTAAAAGAACAGAAGACAGCACTCCTCTTTTTTTTTTCAGAAAAAGTTATTTTCTCTACAGAACACCAATTATCAATTCTGCCAGGTGGCACAGATCAGATAAAGGAAGAATTAGCAGTTTAGGCATAGCAGAACTCTTGTATCACTGGTGGCTCTCTTGATTACTGCTTTTGGTCTCAGCTTTCAGCAATATCGTAGATTTTACAGCAAAATTCTTCTTTTCCTATCTCAGACTGGTCCCAATATTAAAAGTTAAAATGAACAGAAGAGTATCTTCTGTTAGAAGCTTTGTATTTCAGCCTTATTTCTTTAGATGAAACAAAAGAGACTGATGAGATTCAGTGTGCTTCTATCTCAGCCTCTCAAACATTTCCAGAAAGACACTCCGTAGATTTCTAAGAGCTGAGTTTTGGGCTCTCCCCTTATTTATGCTCCTGTCTCTGAGGCAATTGAACAAATGAGCCACAAAAACAAATTCATTAAATGAAAAGAATAGACAAATGGAAAAGAAAAATCATCCATTAATAAGAAATCACTTACCAACAACATGATCATTTAAACTTTGGCAGACCCTCTGAGATGTATTTGTAACCAGAAGGAAAAATGGACCAAAATGAAAAATTAACTAGTCTCTGTTCCTGGCAGAAAACAGTGAAATTAAATTGCAGAGTGTGTTAGCACTGAAAATCAAGTCACCCTGACAAAACAATCCCTGTCTTTTTGTGATTAGTACAGTTATCATAGTGTCAAGCACTTTTGCAAAAAATTTCCAAATTCTACACTCAAGTTTTTAGTCCCTGCTTTCAGCAGATATGAGTCTGCAAGTACTTTCATATCCAAAATCTAACTAAAGCACCTAAAAGTTTTGAAATCAAGTAACAAAATAACCTCCCAGACTTAATTAGCTTGCTTTTACTTGGACTATTAGAAGAAAAGGCAAAATTACTGTTAAACAGTATCAATAATCTGATGTGTTTATCAGCAGTTGAGCTGCCAGTGGTTTTAATTTTCCCTTTCAATACAATACCAGTTCTCAAGCATTGCAATGGTTGTGTTTCTTACCGTTACTGATAGAAAAACAACCATTTTTTATTTCCCTACCTGCTGCACACTTTCCCTTGGATGTCTCATCATCTTCTATGAGCAGACAAAACAGAAAACTCAGTGCTCTCCACATATCTGACACTGTTAAAAATTCAACACAACACTCCCTGTCACTCTTGCTGATTCTGCTGCAGGCTGCATCACTGGGTCTTCACTTCTACCAGACATGCACTGAGTAACACAGTGACAGCAGACTGGTGAGCCCTTCTTTCTTATCCAGTCCTTTGGGAGAGATCCGTATGTGTTGTCCAACACCTGCCCAACCAAGTGAAAATACTATATTTCAAAGTAATTTTTATAATCCGTCTTCCCAGCTGAGGTGGTAGAGGCTCCATCCCTGGAAACGTTCAAGGTCAGATTGGACAAGGCTCTGAGCAGCCTGATCCAGTTGAAGATGTCCTTCCTCTTTGCAGAGGACTTGGACTAGATGACCTTTAAGGGTCCCTTCCAATTGAAACAGTTCTATCATTCTAATTACTACACACTGGAACTTATACCTCGAATCTTCCACTGAGTCCCAGTGTTTCAGTAAATAAAACCGATATTTCCACTGGATGCCTGACTCCTACATTTTGTCATGCTTCTCCCTTGCTTTCCTGTTCTACCAGCAGACCATGCTCCCAGATGCTCTAGAAGACCCTGAGCTTCCTGCCCAGAAAGAACTTCAACACTGAGTTGCCTCAATCAATATGTACACCTATGTCCTTTTTTAATCTGAATCATTGCTCAGAATCCATCTTTGCTGTTTCACCTAGAAAAAGAAATCATATAATTAATGACTGCTTGAGGCACAAACAGGCCATCCACCAACTTATAACAACAGTTAAACAGTGGAAATGTGTCTCATCTCAAAACAGATTTATTTTATTTTCTCCTTTGTCTCTCTTTTCAGGTCACATCTTTCCTTAAATTGTGCATGTTTATACAGCACTTAGCACAGTGGGGGTCCCAGTCTTGGCTGGGGCCCCTGGGCAACAAACATTACAAGCATTAAGTAAAAACATTACACATGCTTTATGCTGATGCAGATAACAATGTCCTTAGAAGAAGCAATTTCATTACATAACACAACAAATGTGAGCAGCTTAAACTGTGGTCTCATTGCTTGCACACACTGCAGTATTAACTGTGTTCTTAAGAGTTATGTTCATTAAATAAAGTACTAAACTCCTAAATACTGGACCACATCTGTAGGCACACAAATATGTGAGCATATATCACACATGTTGTTATTCTTGTCTTCCTAATGTTTCTTTTCCTTGTAACCAATTGTTACAACTATCAAAGAAAGCCACGTAAATCCAAAGAAAGAGGCATGAACTACGTGGCTGGGAAGAGAAGGACACATAGTTCAAGGGACAGTTTCCTTATTAAAATATAATTGCTGACACAAAGAGGTTCAAAAGCTCTTGTGATACAACAAATCCTTTGGAGGACTGAGACTCAGGATGAGTCTCACCACAAACACCCCACCAGCCCCCGTGGCCATCTGCTGTGCTCACATCCCTGGTGCTGGAGGGACATCTCCCCAGGAAATGGGGCACCTCTGCCCAGGGCCAGCCTCCTGCCCTTGGCTGTTCCCGTCACGCATAATCACTGCCTCACTCTTTAGGGCACAGCTGTGCAGGTGTATGTCATGTCCAAGGCTGGTCTATGCACTATCACTGGTAAAGTATGAAGCGACACAGGGAGCAGGATCTGCACTTACTCCTCTCGCCTCTCTCAGAAGCCTTGGCACCGAGATGAGCTATGCTCCCCATACTTGTTCTCTCTCTTGCATCATGGACCTTGCAAACAAATGGCTACACAAATCCAGACACAGGTTGGTCTTCATTTTGCGCTCAAATAGAAAAGACAGGAAAATCCAAGAGCAGCTCAACCCTTGGAGAACTCTCCCATGACCATCTCACACCCACTGCTCATGGCATGCTCCTGAGAGATGTCTTTGAACACTGCCAGGCTGAGGAAGGAATTGATCTACATCTCCCTCTTCCAGGGACAGATTTTATATGGAACACCACTCTTTCTTCTTCACAGCTACCTTTTAAAATGAAATATCCACACCTCCTGCACAGCTTCCTGCATTTACTCTTGTCACTGACTAGTTCATGGGCACCCAGATGAGCTAGGAACAATTAGCAACTCTGCCAAGGCCATCTGAACAGATCACACGTTCACTGTGCTCATGAGTACTGAAAAGCTTACACATGAGATTGTCACAGCAGAGGTAGTTTCAATCATGTGCATGTCCTTTACCACTCTCCAATTCTCAGCTGACTCCTTCTATCACTGATTAGTGTATGCATATAGTGGACGGATAATGCAAAACAAAATCATGAGAAACTTTGAGTTATTACCTAAAAACTAATTGAATATTTCAGCTTTTGGTTTTCCTCTAAGTAACTGAAGTAGCGTAGTTGTTTTATTTCATTTAAAAGTGCAGAGAGATGGGGTTTGTCTTCAAATTTAACTAGGGACATTATTAGTCTTTTAAAGCTAGTATTTATAAAAGGACAAAATCAGACATCATCATCATCTGTCACTGAGGCTCTATTTGACTTTAGCTTTGCTCTGCACAGCTGTGCTTAAAACAAAAGCCTAACCACAGACACACAACTCTGTGATCATCTTCCTCAAACAATGAAACCAAAAACTTTTCAAAGGAGATTAGAGACATTCCCTTTTTGAAAGCTGACACTAATGCTTTATAATGTAGCCCAGCAAGAGATAAGCAAGGTGGCTGAGACACTGCAGCTGAAGAGGGGCATCTTCCTATTGCATCTGTAACAGTCAGCAGCTCGTCAGTACAGACATGAATGTTTTAACTGCTGAGTTTTACACATCGGCCAATCTCCTACCCAAAATTAAAGCTGGAGAAAATGGCCATAATTGACAGTAAAGTTTCTTTGCCTGTTTACTGCCCAGTTGCCTAACTTTTATTACAGCATAAAAGAGAAATTGCTTGATTCCACCAAGGCAATACACATGCTTTACTGGAGCTCCTTTCTGCCTCAGGCATGACACAAGTTTAGCTGAATTATTCTCAGGAGAGCTATGGAAGAGATTATCCGTATGATGAACAAAAAGAGGGGGGGCGGGGAGAAGCAACCAGCAAGCAGCCTAACCTTGCATTATCCATCTGCAGAGTCACTCAGCTGTCTGCTCTGAACTGTGTCCTTAGAGCAAATGTTCAATGCTGCTGTTAGTAATGCCGCTCTCATTCACTCAGCACTGATGGGCTCTGCAATCATTACAGGAAGATTGTTCTATCTTCTTTATTTTAAGCATCAGCCTTCCAGCCTTTTCACAGTTCTATGGAGGAGCCTTTCCAATTTGAAGTCAGGTGAGATACTGCTGCTAGGACAGAAACACTTACAGTGTACTAAATATCTGACTTACACCTGGGGGAGGTATTAAAATACATGAAATACAGAAATGGACTACACTTGCTGACGCACTGCACTTCAGAAAAAAAAATTTGATTTTTTTCTTTTTTTTATGAAAACGTTTTCGTTTTGAATCAGAAAGAGAGTGAAGACCAAGATCTTTAAAGGTTTGTATTATAAATGCATATTTTCAGTTCTCTTACACACAATTGTTCATTAAGCATCACCGAAACATTTCCAGGTGAAGAAGAGGATAATTTTTCAGTGAAATGACGGAAGGTAAGCATAAAAATAAATAAAGATTCATGATGCATATGAAAGAATTGGGAGACTTGGCTTCAAAATGGCTTTCATTACTCACAAGTGACAAAACCTCAAGAGAATGTTACAGGTCACCCTAGGTGTCAATGAGACTGCCATGCCCCAAGACACCAATAACTTTTGCATCCCTCCACCTGCATTGCTGCATTTCCTTAGTGCCACAGGTCTAACAGAGGCTCAGAAGAAAATTAATTGTAACTCCTAAAATAGAACCTAGTTCAAGCCGAGCACCATTCCATTCTGGAAGTTAACTCCTGCTGGGAATCTCACCTACCTAATAATCTTCTGGCCTGTAAGAATTTGTAGCACTAGGCAAAAGTGAGGCTTATACCACTATTAAAATAGTCCCTTCCTGTGACAAATACTACTGTCTATTTTAAGCAGATTTCATGCAGGTCAGGTCATTATTGAGGTTCGGGATTGCATCAAACATCCCAACCACAGCATTGTTAACAGCCTTGTCTTACCAAACATTCTGAAAGCTGCTCTGGGAGTATGCCAATAAATCCGGTGGGGAAGAATTTGTGGGCAGAGAGGCACAAGTCAAATGTAGAATGTCAATTAAGATAAAGCACATATATATAACATCCCACTCATATACTGTACATACAACTAAATGCTGTTGAGGCAGTAAGATCAGCAACTCACACCATTCACAGTCTACAACTCAGGTACTCCAAGAAGGAACTGTAACCACCAGTGAATGGGAGAACATAAACTAGGATACTCCATACAGAAAAAGAACAACCTATGCCTGAGTCTGGAACAGACTTGTGCAGAAAAGGCAACCAGAGAAAGCCAGAAACCTTCTCCAAGAGCTACAAGTTTCCTCCAGCAGACAGACAGCTAGGGATGACCAAGTGCCCCCCTGGAGGGCAAGCATATGAGCTAATGGGTCAGTCTCTCAGGAAGCAACCCTGACCTGCATGGTGGCCAAAGATGGGAGAAATCAGCCTCTACTGACTCTCATACAAACTTTACATGGGATGATGTTTCAAGAGTTGGCCTCCTTACTGCACACTTTGAAAATAATACAGCCTATGTCCTTTACGTGTATGTTTATATTAAAAATAATCCTACCTGCCAGTCATAATTCTCACTCATGCCTAATCAGTGTAGTCAGGCTGGAAGATATTGAAAACTTTTCCCACAGAAAATATTTATTACCGAATTCAAACATTTGGTTTCATATGGACAGATAAAGAACTGTATTACAAAGCACAATATTTTTATGTGGCTATATTACTTATTGAATATAAGTATATAATACTAATATAAGTCAAAAGGTCTATATTTCAAAGCACAGAACACTGACAGGCCATCACTTGGGTATTATTTTTCACTCATGCAGTGGAAACAATACTAAAGGGCCATTGTTGACCCAAAGTTTGACCATTTCTACACATAAAAGGAGGAATTAAAACAAGCTTAATGCTATATTTCATCTTGCCACTTTCTGTGACTTCTATGACCACAGTTTTCAATTAAATTTTTTCTCTTTCACTTATCACTGTGGAAAAAGACAAGACAGGAAACTGATTAAGGCTTTGTCAGGACCTGTCACATTTAATAACAGTGGGTTGTTTATCACCTTCTAAATCAAACAAAGCCCAGCAGTCTGAACCCTAGATTTCCTACCCTGCAAAGAGACCTTGACACAGAAACTCCTAGGATCACAGGGAGTTAGCAGAGATTTTGGATGTAACTGACTGTGATAGCAGGCACAACACAGGCAATGAAAACATGGACTTAAGAACAAAACAAAAGGAAGGGGTGTCAGAAATTGGGGAAGAAAACCTCTGTCACCGCTTCTCTGTAACACTCTTAAATACTACCTGTAGCAATGTGAAACATAAAGTATCGTAGACAGAATAACTATATTTAGGTTGGTGGTCACCCTCTATCACCACTGTCAAAAGAGTTACTTATACATAATAAAAAGTAATTTTTCAAAAGGATGCTACTGCACAGGGCATAAAAGCAAGATGTCCAAGTTAGATTTTGAGATCTCTATTAGTTTATGTTATCTGTGATTTCTATACATTTTCCCCCTGAGGGCAGGTTATGCCTTAACAAATTTAACTGCATTGAGTTTGCTTTTAGGCAGTCCAAAACTCATGTTTAAAATTACAGTCTTCAAGCAGTGCTAACCCTAAGGTAAACAAGATCTACTCAGAAATACCTACTGAGTGCTTTCAGAAAAAAATCAACTCCGTGTGTGAGATTCCTCTCATCTCACTTTTGTAATCTAAAACGTAGGCATATGGTTGACACTAATGGTCCCTCTGTAATTTAGAAAGGGGAATGCAAGTCTGTTCCCAAGAGTGATTCATTTAATCGGAAAATAAATTGGATACACATTCTGCTGGAAGTGTCTGGTCTTTCTCCACTGCCTACAAAAAAAACCTCAAGACAACCTCTGCAGTTAATGTTAAAGAAGAAACACTTATCTCCAAACACTTAAATGGCTAATGGCAAGGGAGAAAAAAACTTACCCTCATTGTCTATGGAGTCCACAGAGTTACAGGTAATTTTGAAATATGAAGTTCTCTGATTAAAAAATTTCCCAGCAGCCAGGTTTTTTTCTTATTCTGGCAAGCTTGTATAAACCAGAATTACTAAGAGGTGAATGTAGGCCAAATAGATATAGCAATATGACATTTTATAGGCAGTTTTTCAAAAATAAAACCAAATGGTTTTATTCACAACTTATGCAAATTGGAAAGAGGTTTAAATTAGAAATGGAACTGAAAAAGAAGACATTTATAGAATAGCATGGGCATTCACACAAGGAATCAAAAGTTATTGGCATAACTCTGGGAAAAAATAGGTCTGAAGAAAAGATGGGAGGAATTATAGAGCACCTCAAAGGAGATGAATGACAGTTTATCACATTTGCACTCATTTTCTAATGCAACTTTTAAGCTCACACAGACTAAAACTCCTAGTAGATGCCTCAAAAGGTTTCTTCATTATGGGTAATTTATACTCTCATGGGATGCAGTTTTATGCATGGTCTTATACAGCACTTTCACTAAAGGATATATATTTTCTCCCCAAAATTTTATTCCTGGGTGAGAAAACAGACCTGCAGGCCTTCATTCTCCCAGTTTGGAGTGGAATGTGAATTAATTTTTCACAGTTTCGTAGTTTAAAAATGCAAAAGGAGTCTGGTGTCCCATTTAACACAGATTGTGGTACTTCAGTCAGAAATATCTTCAGTACCTGCTTTTTGCTTCTCTACCACAGAAGGTAATGGCAATGAGACAGAGAAAAATTTTGCTTGCTATGATTAAAGCTGAATTACATTGTGTTCCAGTGTTATGCTTTCCAGTCACTTACTGCACAGTCTTTGGATTTTGGAAGAGAATGCCTGCATTTTTTTCCTTCTATTTTCATGTAATAAGAACATAAATCCATAGAACTATTCATTAGAAAAGCTATTCCACAAAATATTTTTGAAAATCCATAGCTTTCAGATATACGTGCAGTGAAGAATATGCATCCTTACACAAGAAAAAACCAGTCTTCATGCAAGCCTCAAATTTGAATAGATTGTTGCTTTTGGTATTGGCCATTGCTGAGTGCTCCAGAGAAAAAAACAAACTATGCAAAATGAGACCAATTATGCAATAATATGTCACTGAATTGTGTTTTTTCCCCAAACAGATTAGTCTATGCCCTGAAGCACAAAGAAGATAATTCCCATGACTTTTTTTCTAAGATGATCTTAGTTCTTTTAGATGGTTGCTCACAGAAGCAATTAATCTTCTTGGATTACAAAAACTATTTCAATATTCAATATTCAGTGACAATCAGATGCTCAGGTCTACATCTAGGATGTCAAGGGTATATCCTAAAGCTCTCAGAGAGGTGAACTGTTACTCAGCATGGTAGAATACATAATTTTAGTCTTAGAGCATCCCTTATGAATAAAAGCAGAACTACTCTTAAAAAGTATTTTGTGGAATATGAACTCTCTTATTTGGTCAAGGACTCTAGCCACACATGAAACTAAAACATCTTGAAATATAAATGACAGCATAAACTAATCCTCACAGAGTTAACATATACACAGACATTCTATTTATAGGCTAAAGATGAAAAAAATTGATATGCTACAGAGAAAAAAGTGTATTTGCATTTATACAAGACCACTAACACCACATGAAAACTGCACTGCAGGAGAACAGAATTTTTTCCACAGTGTGACTCTGAAAAGTGTACCTTCCACATATTTGATTAGATAAATTGCCTGCAACTGTACTCTTTTGGATGATCTTTTACATCTAATTGTAATCCTAACAGGCCTATGTCACCATAGCCTTTGCAGTCATAAATCTTACTAATGACAACATCTTTACAGCTTTTTTGTTTCATACCCCAAGCACAGCAAAACTGTCAGATCAGTTCATGAAGAAGTGACAGGCTATTGTTCTTCCTTGCATTCATGAGCACGTCATTAACACAAATTTAATGCCCATAACATTTTAGTGGCTTTGATTAGATATAGAAATCTCACTGCACTGTGTAAGGGACAAAAGTGTACCATCACATTACAGAACATAAGTGAATGCTCATAAAAATCCAATCGTTGTATTTTAAAGGGAAACTAGAAAAAAACTAGCAGCTTCATTAAAAGCAATCCTTTACAGCTAGTCTTGAAGGATAAATATTTTCATTTTGAGGAAGAATACATGAATTATTTATTCCAGTCAAAAGAGAGCAGTACATTAATCCAGGTTCTCTACCTTCTGCCCAGATTCAACTGACTGTAGGCTATAAAATTACTCAAGGGAAGTTAGTTTCATTTGGATTAGCACACATATTTAGTGTATAATAACTCACAATACAGAAAGATCTCACACTGGGATTGAGAGAATGCCTTTTAATAAAAGAGATCTGGATTGCAATGAAGCCATGAGAATTTCTAGTCAATGGTGTATGAAATACAATTTAAAAATTGGTTATTCCATAACCTATGTTTCAATATCAGCTTAGGAAAAAAATAGACTTCACTTTCTTGCAGTGCAAGTTGACTGCAGGTAGTAAAAAAAGAGCAACTGGAGCATCAGGCTGTTCTATAGGGCCAGAAGCAAAGAAAGCCTCGATGCAGGAATAAATTTTAATACCTAAACCATGTTAAAACAAAGGGGTGTAAGCAGAAATTTACAGTTAAGTTTTGGGTAGTGTTTCCTCGGGTCCCTAATCAGTCAGTAGCACTAATATTTTTTCAGTAATCACTTCATATTTGCAGCCCACTGCTTTCTCACATTCAGAAAAATATGAAGAGGGAGGTACCATGTTCACATTTATCGGTATGAAGCTGTTCCAGGGATTATAGGGCTGCAAAGGTCTGCAGGCAGTGACAGGATTAGAGTGTTGCTATTGGCACAAAAACCCAACCAACAAACCAAGCAACCAAGCAACCAACCAAAAAAGCCTAATGAATTTAAAAGGGTGTAAAGGACAGGAAAGAAGGCCTTTCCTGATAAAGAACTTTGCCTGAGATTTGGTATTGGAATTTACTCCTGCCTTGCAATTTAGTCATCCTTAATCTTTTCCTGTTTGTTCCATATCTTTCCCTATCTTCCCTACCACCACAGAGTCAACTTAGAAAGTGCAGTTTTCAGAACAGGGATGTCACTCTAGTGCCCTAAATGAATTACAGATTTATAAATATATAGGAATTCAGAATGATCCACACCAACCACACATGCCCTCTGTTACATGATTCAGATTATTAAAAATGTGAGTTTTTCTCATAAGCCTCTCGAGCTGAAAAGGCATTCATCTCAGCTCTGCAGGCTGCCTCTGTGGCTGGAAGGTTAAACATATTTTTAGGTACTGAAATACTACTCCAGTGTAGTCAGTATTCTGTGCCCACACACGTTTCCTGTGCCTTCGACAGGGCTTCTACAAGTGACTGTAGGAATATGTCCTCACTCAAAAGCCAAGGCAGCCTCTTAAAATTTCTTTGCAAATGAAAACCAAGAGGAGAGCCTGCAGGGTTTCCTAGGCATAACTGAAGCCTCCTCTCGAAGAGGCTCTGGAGGAGACAGCATTTACAGCATCTTGTTTGCATGAATAATGTAAACCATCAGGGTGATGTTTGTGCACAGTGAAAAGTAACTGCATCGTGCTTACCCTGTATTCAAAGTGTCCAGAGGGCTTTCAGATCAGAACTTTTTCAAAGTACAAGCACAAAATTATTTTTTTCCTAGCTGCTGGCTCTGAAAACTTCAACTGAAAGTTGATCTGAAAGGCTTACATTTATTGCATGTTGCAAAGATTTTGTGAGCCAAAATGCACTCTAAATTACAGGTATGAAACTGCATTTGTTCTCAAGGTCTTAATTTCTTCCTTGGAAATCTGTCCTTGTGTCTGAAACTCTGTTAACAATTGTTGATACTGTATGAGCCAGGTGGAATCCATTTTGCCTTCCTTTAACCACAGGTTCTGTGATTTGAGCAGAAGTAAAGCTGTAATAAAATCTTTTTATCTGTGAGAGTGGTGACCATCACTGCTGAGTCAGAAAATTACATTTCTATCCTTCTTTCTCAGATACAGCTGCAACTCCAGGAACTACCATGGAATTAATTACATAATGAAACTGGTATTCCCAAAAAAATCAAATAAATTTTTGAAAATGCAATGAAATGTCTTTTCAGAAAAATACTGGCTTTCGTGCGTGGCTTCTGGTACTATATTCACACTAAAAATAAGGAGGAAAATTCTGCTGTTAACTTCAGCTCAATCATTTGGGGGGACACCCCATAGCTGGCAGCTGTGAGATAACACACATTTAGGTAGGGACAGAAGTGTGGGGGAGCTGCCATGAATTCACCACAAAACCACAGCTGTGTTAGCCCACTTGGAGTCCCTGATAAGTGCTTTCTGTACCTATAAATCCATATGCCTCATGAAAATCTGCTGTTACTTTGTGTAAATCCCTAGCACTCTTTAGCCTACGTGACCCTTCTAATACAGAGACATGTAAAGTGATAGCCAGATTATTTCGATTTCTCCTCCATCAATGACTACAATATTCCTTTGGAGTTACGCTCTATTAAGAAACACAAGCAGAGATCGATACTCGGATCTTTATCTGTTTCAACTTTATTTGCTTATTCCCCATTGTGCTTTCTGTGGGGGAATGATATCTAGTACTTTCTGGTTTACGGGATTTTGAACTGCACCAAGATAACACAGTTCAGGAGAACTGTTCACCTGAATACTAAACTCATGTGTGTAGGGCCAAAATTAAGATAAAAAACTGTTTTATTGGTAGAGAAAGAAAGTAAATTCAGAGTCTTTTTCTCTGCTCTAATCTTATTGTTTTCTGCTCAGTCTGTATGAGGTAAGAAATCACATACCTTGCTGTAAAACCTCCTTTGGAGTCTCCATGGTAGCACTTTACAGCAGCCTTTGAGCTCGAAGGCAATGGATGAAGGAGGTGGGAAAAGCCTGCAGACCACTCTGGATCGACAGTCCCTTCCCAAATTCCTGTGCCAAATAGGGGCATAGCCCCGCACCCTCCCTTCCCTCCTCCCCAGCCTCTGGCCTGCTGTCCCTCTGCTGAAAGTTACTATCCTCAACCTTTTCCAGCAGAAGGCCTCATACAGTAGCTTCAGGCAAAATCATTAAGTTACCTTGGTGTCTCACCTCCCCTGTGTGCAGCCATATGAAAGCAGGGCCCTTCCTCCACCAGATGCTGATGAGAAATACAAAGCAGTAGCATCTCCCACCATCCATTTCTTGCCAGCTGGAGCACAGGTGGCAGAGGGCTAGCTGAAGACATATAGGTATTTCTTTAGGCTTTCAGATCTTCACAGAGAGGTGAGGAGAGAGGCCTGAGTTCCTGGAACCAGGAGTCCCTGCTAGCAGAATCCTGGGATTATGGAATTGTTAAGTCCAACCATTAAACCAGAATTGCTAACTCCACTACTAAACCATGTCTTTAAATTCTACATCTACCTGTCTTTTAAATACCTCCAAGGATGAGGACTCAGCCACTTCCCTGGCAGCCCGTTCCAATGCTTGATAACCCTTTCCCTGAAGAATGTTTCCCTAACATCCCATCTAACTCTACCCTGGCACAACTTGAGGCCATTCCCCCTTGTCCTGTCACTTGTTACCTGGGAGAAGAGACTGAACCTCACCTCACTACAGCCTCCTTTCAGGCAGTTGTGGAGAGCAAAAAGGTCTCCCCTGACCCTCCTTTTCTCCAGGCTAAACATCCCCAGCTCCCTGAAGCTGCTCCTTACAAGACTTGTTAGCCAGACCTTCACCAGCTTTTGCTGCCTTTCTGTGGACACGCCCCTCAGTTTCTTGTAGTGAGAGACCGAAAACTGAACACAGGATTCAAGGTGTATCCTCACCAGTGCCAAGTACAGAGAGAGGATCCCTGCCCTGGTCCTGCTGGGCACACTCTTGCTGATACAGGCCAGGATGCCTTTGGCCTTCTTGGCCACCTGGACATACGCCAGCTCATGTTCAGCTGGCTGTTGCCCAGCACAGCCAGGTCCTTATCCAAGAGGCAGTTTTCCCTCTGCTCTGTCACAAGCCTGTAGTGTTGCCTGGGGTTGTTGTGATTCACATGCAAGATCTGGCACCTGGCCTTGCTGGACTTCAGAGAATTGGCCTTGTCCCATCAATCCAGCCTGTTCAGATCCCATGGCAGAGCCTTCCTGCCCTCCAGCAGATCAACACTACTGTCCAACTTGGAATAGCAGTACATGCCTGAGCCCATGGGCTGCTGAAGGACAGTCAAACCCAGGCACAAAATTGTGTTAATGCAACTCTTAAGCATGGCTCCCTCTGCACCCATCTGCGTAATTACAACTCAGACACTTTCAAATTGTGTTTCGAGTTTTCACAAGAACAGAAATTTGTATTTTTGGCAAAGGTACACGCACCAAAATCACTGTGTGCCTATATTCCTAGCACTTCCAGGCTTTGCTGTCTGTCTTGGGACTTTACAATATGGCTCCTTGCCTTGCTCTTAAGTTTTCCTGTGAGCAAGAATCGCTCTGTCCTCACCAGGGCTTTTACAAGCTTTTGTTCATTTGCAGGGCAAATATCCAGTGAATATCAGTTGGAGGACCGGCATTTAGATTTATTCTTCCAACATGCCCACCCCATTGTGTGGGACTTATTAACACACCCACATACTTAGGAGGGACGTTCATGCTTTAGAAACAGGCATGCATCCAAGAGCTGTGCTGGATCAGGATCAGAGTATTCGCCACCAGATGGCACCACAGGTGGAAAGTTTTTATTCCCTTTATTACATACTTTTATGATTTTTTTTTTGTGCAGTAGGGACTAGACACAAGAGTATTAGATACTATCCCAACAGCTGTGATTGCTTCTCATTTTTTAAAGGCAATGCAACATTTTAAAGCCAAATTATTTAGCAGTTTTATCCAAGTAGTCATGTGAAGGCAGGCACATCAGCACTACAACACACAAATCAGACATATGCTCCAACACCACATTCCCCCTCTGTTCAGACCCGCTAGCCTGCTGCATGTTCTCGTGCTGCATGTTCTTGTGCAGCACAGCCCTGCAGGTTTCATTTAATTTCGTCCACAAGCACCCCCAAACCACAGGACTGTGGACTGAGATGGAAAGACTGAATGGCATCAGAGGCACCAAGATGAGATGCCCTAACTGCTTTCTGTGTATCGTGTCACTGAGAGACACAGGCTAATAACTAGGTCTGAACACAATGTCTGCAGCATCTCCTTCTGAGAACTTAGCAACTAATAATTACAGTCTGTACATTGTCAAGCTGTTGCCATGTCAGTAATACAACAATATTTTACAGTTCACGTTTCCAAAGCCCAATGCCACTCTGCCATGATCACAGGTATTCTCAGGCATACAGGAAAGCTGAGCCGCATAGACACAGTTTTAAACCTGTTAATGTTTATAGGAGCTGTTGTCCAACACAGTAGGAGGTGTGCATGCTCCTGGAGAAGTTTTTTTGCCTAACTAGCAGAGCCAAAAAATGAGCCTCAAAGCATTCGGGCATGCTATCACAGAACCTCAACACCTCATGGAAATGCCTCCTGTCTGTGGGCAACAAGCCATACTCACATGGATGTTGAGTCACAGAATGACAGAGTAGGAATGGACAGAATTTAACAAGAGAGGCAAAAAACCCCAAAACGCAACACAAAACCAGTTCTATGTCTTCTTATAATACAGCAGAAGGTATCCAGCTCTCCAGAAATCTTCATGGCCATATACTCCCTACTCCTATGGCAAGTCCATATTCCTAGCATCACAACTCACCTATAATCATTCTTTTACTTACTTTTCCCCCCCACACACACACAGTTTGTACCACCTTAATCCCTCATGGAGGCCACTACTATTATTATGCAACTCAGAACAATTCATCTAAGTAATCTCCAATTTTCAGGTATCTCTAGTCAATCAGATATTAGGCAGGTTCCAGTATGAAAGATAGGTTCTGATATGGAAAGGTGCACAGACAAACAGGTTTAGTAGTTAAAAGCTGTTTGTATTGTTTTTAAACACTGACAGTGAAATTCAATGTAGACAAATATAGAAGGATGCAAATAGAGAAAGGCAATCTAAGTTTTACATCTGTAGGAGGGGGCTTAGAACCGACTCCTGACCAGATTGCGATCTTCAGCTTATAATAAATCATTAAAAGAAAACATCAGCATGATACTGAGCAGAAGCCAAAGTAAATGTTCAGCATTATGAGAATTCTACCATAGGAGCTGGTATCATGCTATGTTTTGGATTTGTAATGAAAACAGTGTTGATAACAGAATTTTTAGCTATTACTGAGCAGTGCTTTCACAGAGCCAAACTTCACAGAGTTTCTCATGCTGCACCACCACTCAGCTGGCTTGGGATGCACAAGAATTTGTGAGGGGACACAGCCAGGACAGCTGACCCCAAGTGACCAAAGTAATGTTCCATACCATGTGGCATCACACCCAGCATACAAAGATGGGGGAAGAAGAAGCAAGTGGAAGATGTTCTGAGTCATGGTGTTTGTCTGCCCAAGTCAGCATTATGTGTGATGGAGCCCTGCTTTCCTGGGAATGGCTGGAAAACTGCCATTCCCAGGAAAGCAGGGAAGGACTGCCTGAAATTCCTTGAAAACTGCCATTCCCGTGGGAAGGACTGCCTGAATTCCTTGCTTCATTTTGCTTGTGTGCACAGCTTTTGCTTTACCTATGAAACTTAATCTGCCCTTATCTCCACCATGAGTTTCCTCACTTTTAGCCTTCTGATTATTTTCTTCATTCTGCTGTGGGAAAGTGAGCAAGCAGCTATATGGGGCTGAGCTGCCTACCACAGTAAATCCTCGCATGCCACTACATACATCTCTTCATGAATACTCTGTGCTGTTCTTGTGCTCCTCTCCACAGCAAAAAGGAGCTGAGAAAAGATAGCAGAGAAGCAAAACAACATTGAAGCCTATTACGGAAGTTGTCTGAAGCCTTTATCATAGTGGTTCCCATTACAGGGAACAACTGAAATTACTAGTCTTATATCCAGGGTTCATCTGAGGGTGCATTGCAGAAGAGATCTATGGAATTGTGAAGATGTGAACAAGGAACAGATGCTCAGAGTTCACCAGCTCAAACTGAGGAACCTGTGGCAGGAAAGAGTAAGCGTGGCAGAAATACGTGCAGCAGAACACACAAATCAGTGAATCCACATGAGATTAGAAGGGGATTGAACAAAGAAGAGAATACCAAAGACATGATATGGTTCAGGAAGACTGTGTGCTGCAATATGTTAGAGCATAATCTAGGGAAATATCACACTGCGTTTGGTCCTCTCTTACACACTTCCCTGCACCTTGCTTCTCAAATTAGGGCTGTTCTTGCATCCATTTCCATTTTTAAAGAGTTACAGAAAGCACTTTCCTGGTTTGTCATCTGCGTAGTAAATGTCAGGGTGGTTTCTAACAGCAATATTAATTTGCAGGATGCTAAAAAATCCATATATATAATAAGCTATTTAACAGAAGAACCTCAACTAAATGGATTAATCAAGATATTCTTGTTTATGGGGAAGCATTGATGAGCAGAGTGCTTTGAAGATGGGTTAATTCCTCATCCTATAGATCTTCAAAACACAACACAGACATGGAAGACAGTCCACGTGAGAAGTATTAACCTAGTGCCTGCCACTGCCTTGTCACTTTCCAGGACAATTTTGTTGTATAGCCTAAACTGCAGAAATGGAGTGAACTCCCATGGAGAAAAGAATAACCAAAATGGGGATGGTGTTAAAAGGTTAAGCAAAAAAGAAAATGCCAATAAAGCTAACAAAGATCTCCAGGGAAGATTCACAAGGAGGAATTGTTATCAACAGGGCTGGGTCAAGAAAACATCATGGTTAAAGGAAATACAGATTTCATTTGGGGAGGTGAAAGAAAACTGAAAAGGAACTTCTAACTCCTGGTCCTTCAACAAATATCTGAAAAAAAATCTTCACAGATAAACAGGTGCAAATAAATTTTCTGCCCAGTGGCCTGCCTCTAAGTTCAGTAGTTCTCAAGAAACTGAACAGGCCTATCTAATTTATTGGGCTATTAACCCCAAGAAACTAGGTTTTACAGAGCCCTAGCAACCAAAAACCACTAAGAGAGGGTCTTTGCTTATTATTGCTTTTATCCCCAAGGTCTCACAAATTCTTAAAGCACATTTACATCAGTGTAAGAACAATAAACTGCCTTCCTCTCACAAAACCCCAGCTACAAAAAGCACAGAGAAGAGCCATTTGTGCAACAGAGAGGCTCTTACCTGGAAGGAAGACTCCTGGTGACAGGACAGAGAAGAAAACTCTCTTGTGACTGCTGCTTGGTAAACAGACATCACCCTAAATCACACTAATTAGATTAATTTAGAGTCTCACAGAACAGTACACAGTGGCAGGAATGCAATAGTGCTGTGCACAGCAAACGGGAAATTGCTAGTGGGCGTTTTTTCATTCCTGTTCATCTTAGATCTGAGTGGATAAAAAGTGTTTGTATTTTCCTGACCGTAACTGAGTACCAAAGTTGATACCTTAAGGAATAAAAGTAGAAGCCACGGCACAGGAAGGACTGTGAATGAAGAAAATACAAAATATGAATGAGAAAAATGCTGAACTGGCTTAAAACAAGAGGACTTAGACCCTGTAGCCCAGAGCAAGCCTGGAGACTGGCCACAAGTAAATGCAAAATAGATATTTAGATGGGTCTGCAAGTTTGGAGATTTCTTTATTTATATTTTGACATTGCTTCAAACTATGTTTCACATGGAGCCCTCTAAATCCATAAGAAAAATATAAACGCTCAAACAGTGGGTTTCTTTAATCCAATCTTTCTTGTGATTAAGCTGGAAGGCTGTCAAGGATGGACGTCAGAGTGAAATAAGTTTAGACTTGGAATTATAGATGCAACATCTTTTCTAGGCTATTTCTGAGCTTTTCCTACACTGAGAGTGCTAGGGGAGTGACAGTTTAGACTGCTCCAAAACCACACAAATGGGCTCTCAGTGTGGGATGAAGCATCCCTTTGGAGAGCTAATTGAAAGAGGCAGTTCCACAATAGCTGCTCAAGGCCAGATCTCTATTGAAGACAGCTTGGCCAAAACAGCTGTTGACAAAGCAGCCCATATCCGAACCAACTGCTCGAGCCAGCCTCTGGCACACCCTGCTCTCTGCCTTGCTCGGGCTGGAATACAGAAATCACAGGTCCCTGTGTGGTGCACTGGTTCCCGGTGCTGCAGCTCTGCATTCTGGGCGAAGAAACCCTCCAATTCTGGAAGTGTAGCATGCTGGCATTTGATTCCAGCGTATTGAGAAGTGCTAGATCTAATAATTCTCATTTATAGGTTAACATGGGGACGATTTGAGAGATAATATCTATTGTTAGATCAAACTGCAGTAGCTGCAAATTGTTTAAAAAGGAGGCGTAAATCTACGTGTGTTCAGAGATTTAGTTCCTCAGCTGGATGCTTGCAAAATCTGCAAATTGGGTGCTGTTCGTACTGATTTAAACTTCTTTTATCACATCAGAACCAGCTCTGTGGGAGAACGAGTGTCCTCTTCCTCTTAATGCAGTTAACAAAGCAAAATGATCAGAGAATTTTCCCTGCAAGATTCCTCACTGGAGGATGTTGATGGATAAGCAGAAAATAATATGGTGGGGAAAGGAAGACTATTACTCCACAGATGAATTTTTTTTTCCCAGGATCAGAAATCAGATTCCTCAATTTACAGTAATGTGATGTGATATCCATCTAAAAATAAATAATATAAATTTATATCAAATTAAGTCATCTTCACATTTTCTGTGTAAATTAAATCAGATCTGATCTGGAATTCACTGACACAAGCAGTGAACTCTAAAACCCTCTTTTCATCCAGACACTGTTCATAGAAGAACTGCACTCAAATTATTTTCACTCTTTGCACCAACTTAAATGGCAAAAGAAGGAAGATGCAAAGGTGCACGAGGGCATATATTTTTTTTTTCATTCTGATAATTTAAGATATTAGTGATATAAGTAGCAGCTATTTTAAGACTGGAACACACGCATTTCCATCTATGCCTTTCCAACACTGCTTTTCTTGCTGTACCTAACAGTCTTTGCAGTGTTCTCCACAAATTATAAACATAATTAATTGATTGTGGCCTGTATTAAACTACTCCAGCAGGGGACATCACACATGCAGCTGTCAGCTGCAAAACTCAGTTCTGTCCCTCAGAGGTTTGTCTTCCACATTTACATTATGCTGCACCTGGAAGATATTTTTCACCATTACCAGACACACATAAACCATAGCTTGAAAGTATAAATAAGCATACAGAGGAGCTACTCATTAAGATTCAAGCATCTATTACAGACAGTCATCAGCACCAGACAGCACTAGACATACAGCAAAGGATGACTTTCTCTTCCATTTTATTAATTCTGTGAAAGTTTGCAGGTCTCCTGCCCAAAGATCAACTTTGATCAAAGAAACTCAAATTTTCACTTCTTCAGCTCATTCAATTGCAACCACTATTACTTACTTGATTACTGGACCTGTTCCTCACGAGAAACTGGTGATCATTTAATGCATCAGGCACAAACACTGCTCTGCATTCCACTCATTGCACTACATCAACACAATTTGCATATGTAAGTTAGCACCGTGGAGTGTCCAAGTTTTCCCATTTGTTCAGCAGCTGAAAATGTATGGCAGTACCTCAGTCAAAGTCTGCCTGCTGTCAGAACCAGATGACAACGAATGATTGGGTGACAGTGGATGACATTAATTTCCTTTTCTTGCATACTGATGATCATCAAGCATAAAATTGCAAATTTTGGTTAATCTGGGACTTCTAGAAGTCTGGTGAGACATGTTTTAAATGACTGCTCAAGAAACAAGGAGTAAGAAACTGTTCATAGACCAAATTACCTAAAAACAGGGAAATGTGCTCTGGGTAAATCAGCTTGGAAAAGTGCTTTAAACAAATAATAATAATTTTAAAAGCTAGGAGATGCATAGAAATCTGAATTGGAACTTTTTTCTACCCTCTTTAGTTAATGTGTCTTGGCACTTATTCATAGCCTTATCTCCCCCATCAGCACTAATATTTTAACTAATGTAATTCATTAAATTATGGGTAAAAGCTGAGGAATGCTCATTATTTGGACCATAAAACTGGTTTAAACATTTTAAATTGTTTTGTTCCCTGACATAGACTGCTTTGAATCTGAAAACTGTTTTTTTCATTAATTTTGTTTTAAATTTGCAATGCCTTCCTCTCTATACTTTGCTATTGTAATTATATTTATTCTGAAACCATGTTATTTCTTAAAAAAATACTAGCCTTAATCTGCTTTTATTTTACTTTAAAGCACAAATATATTCTTTAAAGTGGTTGTATTTCAAAGTTTCATATCTTACAGATAGTGAAACATGGTTGGAAGATGCACTGTCATAACTTGCTAGGACAAAATAACTTCATACTGCCTGTGAGTGGAGGGTTCCTTCTTTTCTTTTTTCACTCCAGGTTGCATATTCCTGGGCTCAGAGGGTCACAGAAGGACAGAATCGCTAATTCATCTCCCTGAAAAGTAGCAAGAACCAAACGGAGAGTAAATAAAAATTGAGACAGAAAGTATCTCTTCAGGATATAGAAATGCTTTACACCATTAAATCTCCGGGAGATATCGATTCCCTGGGGACTGACAGCTCGCAAACCAGAGCCCATGACACACATCTCATTCACACTGCTCCTGTGGCTGGGCTTGTCTATCAGCTGTACTAAGAAAACATTACCACAGCACAAATGTTTAGTAGTGGAGAGAGACAATGTGATTGATATAACCAGAAAGCAAATCCAGTCATGTATTGACTGCGCTATTCCACTTCCTCTGCAACCTGACTCTGGGACTTAATGAAAGAAAAGGAGTACATTAAATTCATGCTGACAACAAAAACCGAAGCAGAGATATTTTAGCTATTCTAAGAACCATCTGTAAAAGGTAGTTGGCTTAGAGCAGCAGTAAGCCAAAATCTTCATGGGGAAATATGTGATGATGTAATGTGGTCATCCCAAATGCATGGCTGTAAAACTTTATAGCACACCACACTTTGCAAGGCACTATAAAGATTTTATGGTCATGCATCTGGGATGAATGCTTTGCTCATGAGTGATGGAGCCACCAGTGAGTTATGTCTTTGCCAGAGGACCAGCGTAGAACACAAACATTTTTATAGGACTTCACACCATCTCATGTAGTAATCTGAGGATGGACTCTCTCAGTTTTACTTATTTTTGGTCCCTATTGGAAGAGCAATGGTTAGAAACACTGTTATGTAAGGAAAAACAGAATCCATTTCCATCACCATTCCCTTCAGCAGCTATTTATATAATGGAAGTTTTGTCAAGTCAGTTGCACAGCTGTAATGTCACTTACAGATGCCTGTGGTATTGCCATTACCACAGATACTATGGACGTGTGCAGGAGGAGTCAGGAAGACAGCAGTGGCCATTGTCCTGGCAGACTTAACATCCCCTTGCTCCCATAACCTCTGCACCTCTGAACACACTGCAGAACGAAGTAGAAATCATTCCACTGCACTCCTTTTGATGGGCTCTGTGCTTTGTGGGTTTTCTGTATATCAAGTTATCCGGCCAATACACAAGACAGTCCCTACAATTAAATTGGCACTGTACAAATCTGGGCCCCATAGCTACACAGTGACCTCAATAGAAGGCAATTAATCTGTCCCACACCCTACTTTACACTGGGCAAGTTTATCCAACAACTGGTTCCTCAGAGACCTCCTTGAAAGGAAATGCTGCTATATATATCTGGAATTTCATCTCATGTGTTAAAAGGGAGCCAGGAGTCACCTTCAAAGAAGTGCTTGGGACATTATCCAGTCTGGAGACTGCCATGAAGGGTCTACAGCTGATGATTTGAAAGAAACAGAACTAAACCTCTAGAATCCAAAACTAGTATAATTTTTTGAAACTAATTCATATGTTTGTATGTTGTATTTGTCTCTCTTACATGCAATGGTGATGGCCTCCTCTGGGAGCTAGAATTCAGGATGCATGTTGCTGTTTCCTCCATGCATCCTTAAGTAGACTTAATTTAATAAAGAGCTAATCAACATGTAATAGTCTAACTGGCCATCCTGAACAGGGCAAGTTAGCAGCCAGAAAAGGTCTGCTGGATCCTTCTTTGTCAAAAATGTGGTTTGCTTGTTTTTTAAGAGTTTTGTATTCTTTCTTCTTCACAATCTGGTCAAACTATCCATCAATAAAGAAAGACTAATTGCATGAACTTCCTTTTATATTGTGCTCCTTGATTGCTGAAGTACTAGTGCTGGGTTGTGCTACCAGTTTTAACATTTCAGAATACTGGGGACATGGTTTGTGAAAACAGCTATTAGAAAAAGATGTCACAGCATGCACACTTTTGTTAATATATTCATTGCTGTATGTATATATGTATAAAACATATTTTAGTACTTCAAGTAAAGAAATAAAGTGCAGAACAGTTTGAACAGCAAATGTTCTTCAACCTACAGAGAGATGGGAGGATGTATTCATCAAACGGGTTGTATAATCTATGACAAGATTAGAGGGGGCTACAAAAGAATACAAAAGAACAAAACTAACAAGCAAACCAGGACCAAGTAGTTCATACTGAGCAAAACACCCCAAAGCAAATGAGTTAAGGCTGTGTCTCAGAGGAAGTATTCATCTTGTGCAGAGTACAACCTTGATCTGAAAAATGCTATACAAAAAAACCCAACCCAAACCAAACTAACAAGAAAAAAATTGTCCCTCGTGGTTTCCAGCCCATATATTCTGCTTTAGAGAGAAAAAGCAAAAATTTCTGCTTTCCACCTCTTTTCACATACCAAAAGCAGTAAAGACACGGGAAGATGACACATATTCCCTGTTGTCATACATCCACAGAGCTGCTTAATAGGCCACAGTCACCTGAGTAAAACTGCAGACAACACAGGGGTTTTCAGGTGGCAGTGAGGTCCAGTTCACAGAGGGTAGACTTGCTATGGTGTGTTGCAGTGGCTGAACCAGCAGCTGTGGTGGCCAGGGGGCCAAAGGGCTCAGGTACAGGAGAGACCCGCCGGTAGGCAAACTCCAAAGTCTAAGAAAACCGCCAAACTCAGGATGAGAAAGCTTCTCCCATTAGGCTTCATGATTCTGTGTAGATTGGGTCTGTCTGGTTGGCTGGTAGCCAGACGCTCCTTGTATGCTGTTAAAGAGTTATAATCCAGCCCCCACTCCGCCCCCTCCTCCTCCCCATTGGTTGTTGCTGTATTACCCCGCCTCCCTTCTGTACCCCTTTATAAGTGTGTCATGGTCAGAAGGTTGTCCTTTTGGTCCCTGGAATCCTTCATTGTGGTTAAGAAATAAACCCTTCGGAACTCTATACGAGGGGCTGCCTCCTGACTCTGCCCCTCGTGACTCCTGAGCTGGCCAGCTCAGTGTGAGCGTGTGCTGCTGTTCCCACCGCACAGGTCAGAGAGCTGGCTTGTGAGTGTGCAAAATTGCAGCGCCAGAGGTTCCCTGTTAAGGAATGCTTCAGGAATAATGCAGCAGCTTCTCTCACCGAACACCCACACGGCCATAATGGTGTAACTGAAGACTTAAGTTGGTCCATCGAGTGCTCCATTGCTGGCAATCACATGGGAGAACAAAAGAATCCAGTGTGAACTTCAAGTCTAGGTTATGTTCGTGGGGGCTGACAGACAGGAGCAAAATTAAGTGTCTTTTTCATTGCTCACAGAGGACATCTGATATGGAAATAATCTGGAGATGATAGGCATGGAACCTCACAATGCCATTTCCAGATTCATTTTTCAGCATAAAGCTGCACTTTAAACTACTGTCAGATAATCAAAATATTTGGGAGCATCAGATCCTGCTACTATCTGATGCTATTACCTTTTTGCCAGAGACCATCAATTTATGTCGCTGAAGAAGAGGAAAGGCAAACAAACAACAGATGAAATGATGAACCAATTACTCTCTCTTTTGACTCAGTGGCATGATCTAAAGGAGACCCTCAGCATCTGACTTCACAAAATGAGATTAATGGAGTTCAGAGCCATCCACCCTGGCAACATACAGTTCATCAAATACTTTGGGAGGGGTTTCTGCAAACTCTGTGTAGTTCAACACTGAAATCTGTTCTTTGTACCTCACCTTGGACACTCCTGAATGTCTAACCTCCCTCCATAACAATCTGAAAGTTTCAGCAGTGAGACACAACTCAACCAGAGATGAAGAAGTAATGTTTGGGAAAGATGCCTATTAATCACTAACCATGTGGTTTGCAGAGCTGCACATGGGCTGGGCAAGAGTCTTATGTAGCAGAGCCAAATGTAAAAACAGGGAGCCTTTTCCTACAGTTCTTTGTGGCCCTGGCAGCACCAAAGCCATTTTAACAAGAGGAGCCAGCACATGGGTAAATTGAGCAAGGCAGTATTTAGAAATATAGTTGGAGGGCAAAGGATGGAAGGACACGGAGTCTTTCAAAGATACCCACGGGAGTCAGTCAGGCTCTCACACCTGTACAGACACCCTTCCTCAGCAGCTGGCAGCAGGTTCTGCTCTGGTGCTTTAAGGGGAGCTTATCTAGCTTTGCTCGCAGTGAAGCGTGAGATTAGGTTAGACAAAATATTCACATGGCTGTCTCAAATACCTTTCTCCATTGCCTTGCTCTATCGCTAAATGACAGTGACTCTGTATGAAGAAGGATTCTGCTCAAGTATCACAGTATTTCAGAAGCAAGGAATTGCAATTGAAACCTAGTTGAAAACAGAATGTGAGGAACTCACTGAGGTACAGCAGTAAGCTTACATGCTTGTCCTGGAGATGAAAGCAAAGAGCCTTATTTGGGCTGGATTTTAACCTTAGCATAACTTCAGTGCAAGTTAAAAGAAACAAAAAACAAACACCTTTTCAGATGTGCAGACAAGCCTACAGAAAGGCAACAGGGATACAACACTGGAATCACAAACATGGCTGAGGACTCCTTCCACAGTGACATGCCTGATAGTAAATCCTTCATATCTAGGTGCCTAAGCATACAAGGACAGGTGGTGAGAAAATCATGTGTGACAACACCTAGAGACTTGATGCCCACTGATACTTCTTTTTTTTAAAATGGGCACTTAACATTTACTTCATGACTGGTTTACAAAGTCCTGTTGGGCATTAAAAAAACCCAAATACCCACAGCTCATTACCACCATGAGCACACAGCTCAACATGGAACACCCCTGGCTTGCCACTGGTATTCTGCTAGTACTGTAAAATAGACTAAGCAAAATTAAGCACAACACTTTAATTAATTGCCTATTTCTCTAAAAAAAAAAAAATGATAAGTGCTTTGATTGTTCAAGTCCCATCTTCTGTCATGAGGCTGTTGGTGAAAAATTAAATTCTGAGCCCTTCAGTGGGGTTGGCAATCCTCAGTGCGAGGCTGCCTCAATGCTCAAAGTGGACGACTTGCTAACCCACAGTGCAGACCTCTGCCTTTCCACTATGCTTGCACATTTGTTTAAATTGATAATTTCTCTGAAAGCATCCTGCTTACCTTGGTAAATTATGTGAGGGTTGTTTATTATTTTCTTGTCATTCAGAAGTATGTCCTTAAAAGAAGAAGGAAGACTTGCAGAATAAAGGGGAGAATGTATGGAATCCAAAGTTGAAAACTTCTGTAAATATTTCCATTAATCTCATGTTTTAAACCAATGTGTTTTCTTCACCTATGAACAAAGTCAAGTTAAAATACCACAAATCATGCTTGAGCAATCTAACATCCTATGTGTTCTGTCTTCTTGTTGTACATGGTAAGGAACTGAAAAAAATTAGGAGATGAGGAAGAGTTAACTATGTGCTGCTGTCAAGCTGAATGATGACACAGATAGGACATAATTACATCCCAGCACTTCAAACTAACCTGTGAAATCTGGGCCTTGTACTGAGGCCGGATTCAGGATGCGGCTGGTTTGGGATCCATTGTCTCTTGTGTCTTTTGGAGGGCATAGTGCAGAAAGAGTTATGGAGGAAAACACAAAGGCAAATAAGAAAATTAAGCTAATATTTTTTTGAAACAGCAAATGAAAGTTACTTCTAACAACGGAAAATCCCCCAGAGGGAAGAAATAGAAGTCCTTTTATTTGAGCCAGTAAATCTGTTCAAGACTGATGTTCAAGAGCTATAATCTTGCATTGACAGAGCAATGGGCTACATGACTCAAAGCTTTTCTGTTTGCTGTGGACCAGTTTTCTTCTCTCCTAGTATAAATGTCCTGAAATTTCAGATTGATAGTGTTGTAACTGAGGAGAAGGGGGCACGTTAATATGATTTCCTGAGATTCTTCTAGACAGGAGCCACACCCTGAGCTCACATGAGCTTGCCACAGCTCTCCCTCTACTGTGGAATGAACTAGACCAAATTGTCATTGTCTCCCTGTGTCCGCGGGGACACAATAAGACGCTCTTGCACCTGCTAGGTTCAGCAGAAAGAAGCAAAATGACTCCGGTTTATTGACACTACACCATTCCCATACACATTCCAATACTTAAGTAAACATCGGCTCTATCCNCTTGCCACAGCTCTCCCTCCACTGTGGAATAAACTAGACCAAATTGTCATTGTCTCCCTGTGTCCGCGGGGACACAATAAGACGCTCTTGCACCTGCTAGGTTCAGCAGAAAGAAGCAAAATGACTCCGGTTTATTGACACTACACCATTCCCATACACATTCCAATACTTAAGTAAACATCGGCTCTATCCACACAACACTGCGTGAGAAAACCTGACTCCAAGGTTAAAAACAGAAGGCCTACGGAATTCCAGGGCAACATCTCCCCATTCCAGCATGTCTCTAGTCAGCTTCCAGCAACAGGGTGAAATGAGACAATGGTCCTGAGCTACCCCCAGGTGGCTGGGGTTGACATGGCTCTTCAAGTATGCACATGACATTACATAAAACAACTCAAATTTGCAGTGGAATACCAAGAGTGAATTTCAATTTGACTGCCCCACTTCATCACCCTAAATAGTAAAACTCTTTGCTTGGCCCTCTGATCCCTCAGAGGTACAGATACATATATCACTCCCAGTGCTTCAGTGGTATCTTTTTATGAGGGGCAAACTGCCTTTGTGTCTTGTTTGACATCAGTGAGTATTGGGCATTAAGAACAGACCTTTCACAAGATCCTTCAGCAAATTATTATTATATTCATTTTGTAATTAAAGATCCTGTGAAAACAAAATGCAGTAGGCACAGAATTGAGCAGAAGAGAATCAAATAGAATTTTCCACTGGCTTGCCATACCTCCAATATGGAAATGTAGAAAACCAAACAGCAACAGTACTTCAGTTAGGTAAAATTTTGCATTTCAAATACTACCAACCAAGACAGAAAATATAACCTGGTACATGTGATCTCTTCTTGGTTTTTCATTTAAAATTATCATGAGATCTTTAGCTTCTACCCGGTTGCAAGTCATAAACAGATAAAGTGACTCATCCTATGGTCTTATCCAAAGGAAAACATTTCCTAACAAATCACAGAGCCAAAGATGAAAGCCCTGAGGCTGTATCTATATCTACACTAGTAAATGAAACGTGCCAGGTCCTGTTTTCTGGCTCTGAGATCAGCCAATTTATGTGGCCACATGTCTTCTACTAAGTTCTCTTAGCCTCCAAACAGGGTCATCCAAACTGCTGCAGCAAGTACAGTCCCTGACATTTGCTAAGCCCCACACTGAGCCTAGAAAGCCTTTGAGAAAACACTAGTTATTCTGGCTGAAAAGAGTGCCAGGGTCTATTTCAACAAGTGCCTGGGAACACAGTGACATCACGTAATTCAGCAGCATAGGTGCAGCCTAAGTCTCAATTATCAGAGTTTGATTTAAATCTGTAGAAGTAGCAGCAAGGCAGGAAGTTAGATCTGGGATTTTTACATATGGGACTATCTTTAAACTGAGTGTCTGACTCATTACGAAAAGGAGACTCACTGTGAAAGTCACAGTAGGATTAAGCATCCTGACATTTGAGAGATGTTCAGATCTAGGTTATCTGGGTCTGAGATTATGCTTAAAGTATATCTCTAACTGAAACACTCTGCTGACATCAGTCTTGAGAAATGAGTATAAGGTACTTTTCCACTGTAACCACAACAGTAAATATTAATGCAGAGGGACTATTTTACGGTGTTACTTCACTGCAATGAACCAAGACAGAATTTACTGTACCTGGAGAACTGCCGCAGAAAATCTTTTTTAAAAAAAAAGTGAAACTGACCTTAAGTAGCTCCTTGGTTATGAATGATAATAGCACCAAGTCCTTGTGTTCTGGTCTGCAAGATTCCAGGGGCAGACTAAAGCATGTAACGTCAGCACAGAGGTATTGCAAACTGCTTCTGATTAGGAAGACCAGTATACTCACAAAGATTTAATCAAATGCTGAGCAAAAGATCAAAGAGAATTAGAGATGTAAAGCTCCGAAACGAAGACCAGATTTCTTTCCTCTTTGACTCCTATGATCCCCAATTCCTTTTAAACCAGCAGGAATTCCAGGAGATTCATACCACTGACAAAGCTGCTTCTATCTGTGCTCCTGCATTTCAACAGGAAGCTGCTCTCAAAGTTCAAAATCTACACAGTTCTCCAAAATCTGTTTATTCACTATGTTTTTAAAGTTAAACCTACTCAATGGGCTAAGCACTTTACTCAGATAGCCAAGAGAAAAGCAACTCAGACAAGGTAAGTAAGCAGGAGCAAAGTGAAAGGTGGAGCTTGGCAGCTGTTAAGCATAATCCCCGTCAGGGTGTCTGGTTTTGTCTCTCAGCAGCCCTGTGGCTCCCCTTAATTTCAGGGACGTTTCTACTGCTCTAATTGCTCCCACAGCTGTTGCTGTCATGGGCATGATCCCTGCAACTCCTTCTACTTCTGCAGAAGGCCATGCACAAGCAAAAGGCTGCAAGGCCCTCTGTTTCTCTTGAGAGGAATGCAATCTCACTTCTCCTTAATGCAATAGCAGTAGCATAAAACTTTATAGAGGACTATCAATAAGGATAGGAGCTAAACCAGTCCTGTGTAAGGTGTTGTCCAAGGGATTAAAAAGCCCAGAGACAAAATTTTGGCTGAAGGACAGAGCAGCATCACAGAAGTTGGAAACCTCAGGAAAAATCTCATAAATGGTCTTCTTATTCACTGGAATATCTGAATTAGGGACACATTGCCTGGCTTATTTTTCGTCTCTGCCTATTTGCTCTATAAAGCCAAGACCTGAAATTTAAATGGCTACTTGACATGTCTGTTTTAAGCAATTTCACCTCAATGGACTTCCTTCAGCTATGGTTGTTTATCAAAGTGCTGACCCTTGAACTTTATTTCCCTACTAATCTTATCTTTTACTGATCTCTAGGAAGTTGACATGTGGATCAGTGTCACCAGAGTGACTGAACAAGGTAAACCTAATAATCCAGTCTGTGTTTTTACATATTTACATAGAAGGATGAAGCAAATGCAGGAGACTAATCTATGTTTGATTTTAAAGGACATGAGAACATGATGTCCTGATTTTGCTAGATGAAGTCCTTCTGCTTTCTCTAATATCCTTATTGCAAAATCCTAGAAGTGATATAACAAACACTACTTGAAAAATAAATTACTAGTTCATTTCAAGGCAATTATTTGTATCTTGGGCTAAATATAAACTTGGTAACAATAGGCTGAGAAATTATTTACTCACATAAAAGTTACTGACAGGTTAAAGTAAGTATCTTTAAGCTTCTTTTTCTTTATACTGAAATATTTCTGCTCTAAATATACCTCCTCTGCTTCTGCTTCACAAACATTGAAATAATCTTGTTTCTGCTCCTGATCACAGTTCATATAAGCAGTAGAAAGAGAGAAAATGTTAGGACTGATAGTATAAAGGAATAAGGTAGCATTATGCCTCCTTTCTGTTCCTGTTCCTGTAGACCTAGCTTCTGTTCTCATCGACTGAAGGTTAAAATGAGAAAAGTCAACAGCCATTGCTAATAATAAAGTGTTAAGAAAACAGTGGAAGCTCTCTCTACATTTGTAAGAAATTCATATTAAGAAGTCAAGGTGGGAGGGCAAGGAGGCACTTGCCTCCAAGGCAAAACTTAAATGTCGGTATAGATTATCAGCTAAAGCTGCGTTATTTTGTGCTCATTCCTATGCCAAAAAAATCCAAGCACAGGCTTAATTATAGTAATCAAAATATAGATAGAGGATAGATTGCCAGTGTTATTTTCTTCAGGGGATTGGTGTAAGCAGTATAAGCAATCTCCATTTGCTGATAAACCTGCACCTACATTAGTTCATTTTGTCAGTATGGTTATAAAAGCAAACCTTTCCGCAGCGTTGGGTGAGACCTCACTTGGAAATCACAGAACAGAGAAATCATTACTTATTTGCCAAAGGGCAGAAAAAATCCTTCAGTTGATCCCTGCTTTTAGGAAATGTTTACCCTTTGTGCCATGTACACGAGTGACATCTGCAGTCATTATTTACATATGTTAATGCACAGCCTCTGCCGGTTTTCCAGTAGCCTTATTCTCTAAATTCAAGGAAAACCCTATAACCATGCAGACACCAGGACCCAGGCGGCACAGCTCAGTTTTTACATGGCATGCTATGGTCCTGTCCTGGAGAAAAATCTGGTAATACAGGGTCCCTAATTTGCATACACAAAAACAAGGTTAAAACTTATTAACCGGTTGAGCAATGCCAAGGCAACCGAGCTGGCCATGTGGGTGTCCGTCTGCTCCGGGCATGACACTGTAGGCACGAGGGCCTGCTGTGAAACTGTCACAAAACTACCAACAGGAATGTCCTTCTGCTTCACGTTCACTAAGTCCTCTGATGACTGAGGTTCCCTGCAGCACGCAGTATGGAGGCACTTGATATCATGTCTAAATCACAACCAGGTACTTATTTTTCTAAATTGTCATTCCCCGTACTTTCGCTGAGAAGTATTATCTAAACAGAAATAAAGGACTTGCAAAATCAGTAGCTGGTTATTTCCAAATAAGCATATAATGATCGTGAAAATCATGACAATACATTGTTTTTATAATTTCTTTCCCAGAGGATTTACCCATATCTACTAATATCTCTTTCTAATTGCTATCAGAAACAGTTCTTCCGCCCTCCGCCTCCTCAGTTCTCCTCAATTTTTCTCACCATGTGAGAAAATGTTTCCCAGTCCCAAAACCCATGAACTACTTCCTTATAAATCTTCCCTAATTTCAAAATGACAGCAATACAGTGTGACAGCATAGGAAAGAGAGATAGAAACTGAGAGTGTGCAAAATGTCAAGCTAAAGTATTCATTCAAAACTGAAAAAGAGTTTTGGGTTTCAGTTCTACTATTCAAAAAGCTCCTGCCTTCAGCTTTCAATTTCCATTTGATTTCCAGTATTTTCTGGTGTTGGAAAAATACACAAGATCAAAGCCAAAGTAAAGGAAAAGCTGGTCCTAATGGTATGCTCACCACTTTTGGAAACAGAAATTCACAATAATTTGGATCAACTCAGGTGGCTGGAAAATATTCATATTCCTTAAGTGTTTTTCCAAAGTGAACTTCCAGTGGTTTTGACATGTAAGTTTTACCAAAATAGATACCTGCATATTTGACTGGAACCCTAATCAACTCCTAAGTATTTTTTCATTGTTGCACAGTATTGTGGTATGCACACCACTTTTGGCTTTAGAGATACACATTTCTCCTACACATCCATGACAGAGATTGACGCAAGTATAAAATTAAATGCCCAATTCTACTATTTTAACACACACCCCAATAAACTGTTGAGCTTCAGTCCGACAAACTTTTTCACACCTAGAAAAACCAGTTTCTTTGAATTATGTGGAAGAAATTAGGAACTTAAAATCTTTCCTTGGTTGTTTTCAGAACGTGGTTGCTAACCACACACTAACATGTAATCTTTGTAGATTTTATAGGTACAGAAATGGCAATTTATCACTGATTTTTGAAGTTACAGGATGTCATTCATAGTAGTTCTTTTACAGTAATATCCTTTTCATGATCTGCCTTCCTTAGGGAGACTTGTTTGGAATCATTATTTTTAAACTAAACCTCATGTGTTTTAAACAACATATTCCACTACATTTCTTGTTCCTCCTTGACATCTCCCAGACAAGAGCATGGAGGAGCCCAATGCCTTCCCTCCTGGCTGCAACTGAGCTTGACCAGTGCAAACTTGTCCCTCCTGGGATGTGAACAGTGAGAGTCAGGTGCTATCACATATCCATCCTATCAGTTGGCTACTGCTGAGGGCGGGCTGTAGAGGCAGCCAGACCTCTAGTCAGACACAGAGCAACTGCTGTTACCTAGATTTGGTGGTCCTACACCTCAGACAGGTGAGGAACAGTTCTTAGAGTGAAGGGCTTGGCGACAGTGATGTCTTCAACCAGTGCAATTAGGTCTGTCCCAGACAACCTCTCATGGCACTCAGCTCCCAGTTTGACATATCACTGTTCTGAACAGTAAAATAAAAGAAAGCCACACAAACCAAGCAATTAGAGCTGAAATTTTCATATCTGCATGAATCTTAAAGCAACATCTGTCAGGGATTATTAGTGCCATAGTGAAGAATTTAGAACCTTGCTCCTAGGATTTCTGATTCACTGTTGTCCTGCTTCCTTCTCTCTAATATTTTAGTTGTGCAATTACAAAGCCTTGCCTCATAAACTCATCCCACCTATCAAACCACTTTACCTTCCTAGTACAATATTTCATCATCCTAATCTTACTGTCCTGTGTTATATTGCTTACCACCTTCTATCAGATTTGATGGCTTTAATCCTAGGTCTCCGCCTTTCATTTCGATTACATCACACTGTTTATCCATTGCACTTGTGTTTGCACTGTCCTCTGTAGACTGTCTTTCATACACAGAATGTTTAAATGAGAAAAAATTCAAGGACAAGTGACATTTACATGCAGTTACTCTACAGATTCAATCATTTTCTTGCTAACTAAACAGTTGTTAGTAGATTGCAGCATCAATGCAATTCCCATACAAAACCCAAAGGAAGACTGGTTCCTTTCCCTGGAAAGTTTCCTTTTAAATTATTAATCAACAATGTAGTTAGGACATATTAAGGTTAAGTTAAAATGACATATAGTAAAAATAATGCACTTAAATCAGCTCATTTCTTAGGAGACTCTTAACCAATCTTGCTATTCATATTTCATTCTTCAGTTTTTGTTTTATATATATATTTTTTTGATGATTAGCAGGAGGATGATTCTTTCTGGACACATATGAGATGTTTCCATACCACGGTGAAATTACCTGGGTTAAAATTATTTTCTGAACTAAGTTGTTGATGTTGTGGTACAGACCACAGACCAATCTTAAAGAATCAGTAGATGATGCCTTCTTCAAGGTACTGGCAGAAATCTCACTCTCACAGGCCTTTGTCCCCATAGGGAACTTGAACCACCCCAACATCTGCTGGAAGGACATTGGAGCAGGAACAAAACCCATGAGGTTTCCGGAGTTTATCGATGATAGCTGCCTGGACTGTGTGCACCAGTACATGCTGGGGACCAAGTGACTGGAAAGCAGCTTTGCAGAGAAGGACCTTAAGGTCCTGGTGAGCAAGCTGAACATGAGCAACAAAGTGCCCTTACAATAAAAAAGGCCAGCATCCTCACAAGGCTGCATGGGGAAACACACCATCAGCTGATTGAAGGAGCTGATCCTTCCCCTGTACTCAGCACTGCTGAGACACATCTGGAGTGCTGGGTCCTGTTCTGGGATTCCTAGCACAAGAAAGACATGGACATACTGGAGTGAGTCCAGTGAAGGGCAACAAAAGTGACTAAACTGCTGGAGCATCTGTCATACAAGGAGAGACTGAGAGAACTGGGACTGTTCAGCCTGGTGAAGAGAAGGCTCAGAAGGATCTTATGAATTAAGTCTACAAACACCTGATGAGGAGAAGTAAAGGAAACAGAGCCAGACTCTTTTCAGTAGTGCCTCATAAAAAGACATGAGTCAGTGGGTACACAATGAAAAACAAGAAAATCTATGTAAAAATAGAAAGACTTCTTAATTGTAAGAGTGGTTGAACCAGGTTATCCATAGAGGTCACAGAGTCACAGTCCTTGGAAATACTCAAAACCTGAGTGTACACAGCATGACCTGCTCTAGGTGACCCTGCCTGAGCAGCAATTTTGGACTGAGCAGTCTTGAGATGCCTTCCCAAAGTCAGCCTTCTTCTGTTTCTGTGAGCTATCTTTGTTTGAATGCTGTGTGAGTATGCTCCAATCACCCAGCCTTAGGCATCCAGTTTGCCCTTCCTTCAGTGCTCTAGATGTGGAAGTCAAAGGTCTTTCTCTAATCAATAGAATGATGCTAATGTCTCCAGTGGCAAATTTTACCTGCCTAAGCATGAGGGGCTTTTTAGTTAAAGCACAAGGCTGTTGGCAGAATTACACAGACTGGAATTCATCCATTGATTTTTCTGCTGATTGAAGGCTACAACTCCAAAAAACCTACTGAACAAGGGAATTTAACTAAAGTTCAAGCGTTGTGTTTATCAGAGAGTTATTATTCAAATAACTGGAGCCAGTAAAAAAGTCTCATCCATGGCTGAGTTTATTGCACCTTACCGCCACTCAGCTGGTGCGCTATAATATCTTACCCTTAGGTAAATTGTGCGTGTGCCTGAATCAGTTCTGAGCTTGGAATTATGTGATGCAGATATTTTCCATTATCAGAAAGCAAGTCCAAGTCCCCATGCAAACACACATTCCTGCCTACACCATTTTTCCTGATCATAGGAAGCACACTCTAGAGCACACCTTATACAAGCAACAACCAACTCACTAACACAGCAGAAAAGAAATGTTTTCTCTCACTGGATTGATTTTCTACTAGTTGAGCAAGTTTGCCCTGGCTTGGAGCAAGATCATAGGAAGCACAGTCAGGATCTAAGAGAGGTCAGGGTTGCAAAGCAAAGAATTGTAGGTAAAAGGGAGGGAAATGGGACAGAGAGTGATGGGGTCAAACTGCCCTGGAGGCATCACTGAATCTCCAAACTAGCTCAAGCCGTATCACGTAGCTTTACCCTAAGGAACCAAGCATAATTCATAACACCCCCAGGCATAAACAGGTGACAAAAACAAGGCTCCTAGTCACAGACAAAGGAGAATATGGCATTGGAAAAATGAAACCACGATGTGGATTTTCTTCTTTAAGCCCACAGTGCAACACACTGTACACGGGTGTCCTCATCTGGGGGATGCAGGAGAGCAGGTGATCAAGGCTAACATCACTAGCAGAACATGGCAGGCCCCCACGTCACACTGGCAGGAGAAAAAGCTGAACAGGACCAAACAGAAGTGAAGTTTTTTGATCTACACAAGTGGTTTGGCTTGATATACCACAAGAGAAAGAGCCAAAGCAGGGAAAGAAGTTGTTGTAAAAGCTGGTGCTTCATTTCAGGCTTGCACTCATTTCCATCAATATTGTTAGACTTTAAACAAAGTCCCACATAATCAAAACAGCTGCTAAGAACAGAAAGCTTTAGCAGGTAATGTATAGTATTAGTTCATATCTTCTAGGAACTCCTGAATCAAAAAAATTGCTCTTCCTAGTGGCATCATGGCAAAACCAGGATTTTTTTCAAACTAAAAGTATGGAACCCCAAATAAGTGTGTTAAAAAATCCAGAAAAATACCATGTCTGTTCATTTAACTCTACACATAAACTTTTGTATCCCACTTCTGAGACTGGAATCACTGAGGTTAAAGAGCTAAAAATGCAAAATCTAATATATCATGTTTTGTTTCACTGCCCTGAATACACAGAACCACATATTTTTTCATGTTTATTACTGCTCATTTAAAGCATTTTCTGGGAAGAAGCTGACAGCTCTCCCCAGTTTTCTCTTAATGTTCAGCTGTTGTTCTAAACATAAATTGTACTTTGAACAGTTATTTTTTCAATGTGGTGAAATAAACAGTTGTTACTGTTGAATTTTATTATGAAAATAGAGACCTGTCATTAAATTATTCACTTGTTTAGGAAAATCATTGTCTTCCAATTATGTGTTAGGTAAAACTTGTGGAAAACTGGAGCTTTAAAAGTTATTTAAAATTAGGTTTTCATATATAGCAATGATAGCACCTTTCCCATTCAGCAAGGATGTCACTGAATAACTAACAGCATCTTGATGAAGTATCTTTTCTTGAATTTGTACATGTGAAGAACCAGTGGGTGTAGAATTCATTTCCCTGATCATGGATCTGTTTTGTTAAGCTATTAGAGTGCCCTTGGCATCACTCTGTCTCATGCCAGTCACTACTCTCCTAGGTAACACACAGACATGATTTGGAGGATGGCACTTGCTTGGGACTTGTGCACAAATATACTTTGAGCAGAATGAACTCATTATGGGGCAGAAGCAAGATTAATTATAAGAACCACACTGTGAGATACTGAGAACAGTCCTTTGTCTGATTAAATACATAAGAAGTAGCCATAGGGTCCCTGGGAAGTATTTTGAAAAACAGCCTGCTGACTGAACATCATTTTACCTACATAAAACCATCAACTTCGCTGTAGTGGCCCTTGCAGATCAGGCAATGCCTGTACCCTGTGGCAGATAATGCAGACACAAAACATAAAGGTAGTACCCAACTGAAAATTACAGGGGTTTTGGCTTGATCTTCCCGTTGCTATAATTTGTTTGTTTCAAGCATTTAGTCCAGTATGCATTGGGAAGAGGGGGTTCCAGCCTTTTTCTGAATTTATGATTAGAAAACAAGAAAACAATTTCACTTTCCTGAATTTATGATTAGCAAACAAGAAAACAATCAAGGCAAAGACAGATAAGACAACTGCAAGTAAGAAAACACCAGATAGCTATAATTATATTTGTTTGCTTGATTAGATTGCAAATAGGTATTCTACTCTCACCATCAATTCTGTGAAATGAGCGAACTGATAAAAATAAATAAATGATGGTATGGTAGAAAGGCATTATCTGCAGCATGAGCACAGGAGGGGTGAAATCAACTTATTCAGACAGATGATATTAAACAAGTACTAAACAAAAGTTTTAATACTTCTCCTGGCTTTTTAACTATTAGTAATTATGTGTTATCTGACAAAAAAATCTCATAATTTAAAAAAATATTTCATGATACAAGACCAGGTAGGATGAAACTCTGAGCAACCTGATCTAGCTGAAGGTGTCCCTGCTGATTGCAGGAGAAGTTGGACTAGATGAGCTTTAAAGGTCCCTTCCAACCCAAACAATTCAATGATTCTAAGTACAGCTTCTACAGATTTGCACAGGAAAAAAGAGCAGTAGATGTTACCTTGCATTTGAAATGCAAACTGGGTGGCAGCATATACAAAATATTAGATAAGCAGAACTGTCCACCTAATTAAGGACAACAAACTTAACAGGGAAAATTTTAAGAAATTCTGAAAACTGGTAGCTAAGATCCAATAAATCTAGAATTCCTTAAAGAAAAGAAAACTATCTTAATGCAGAAAGTAGAATAAACCAAAAAAGCATAGGTGGGTAAATGATCAGTCCTTCAGTGATCTAAAGACCAAATCACATAGAAACTGTAAATTAGGCAGAACTGATAGAACGGCGTCTGAAAGAGCTTACACAGACAAAAGGAAGAGAGTGCAAAGACCATGGCTGAAAATTAGACATCACAAGCAAGAGAAAACATGCATATCGAAATGGAAACCCAGGGAAAGCTTTCCTGCTCTGTAGCTTGTCGGCACTTACAGTCCAGTGCTGCCAAGAAAGAAAGAAATGCCACTCCCAAGTCGGGTAGTTAGTATAATGAAAGGCATAAGTGAGACAGTTAGTGAGAAAGGAATAAGAGGTCAGATGCAGCAGGGGAACACCAGACTAGAAAACACTTTTATAAATTAGCTGTTTTCACATTAGTTTGTCCTAATGAGTTTCACTCTCCTGTGTAAAAAACAAGTACCTGGGCAATGTCAGAAGCATAGGCAGTTGTCACTGAGAGTTCATGAAGGATGGGGAGATATTCCAGGAAATAAGGCAAATGTAATGCTGGCATTCTTCTTTCTTAGGAAAAAACTGGAGGAAATAATCAGTGTGTAACCCCCTAGAAAATGACAATGAATTAAGCAGCAGTCAGGAACAAATCAAGGCAAGGAAATCTCATCTCTACCTGTGATGGAGTAATGGATCTCACAGACAGGGGAGAAGCACTACCTTTGGAATACTTTGATTTCAGTACAGCTTTAGGCACTGCCTCGCATGACTTTCACAAGCAAGTGCAGAGTAGAAGGTGCAGTACCACACCGCAGGTGTGTGTATGCTGGATTGCCTAGGAGTCTGCTCTGGGTCTTATGTTTGCACAACTTACTGCTTGCACCAATGGTTTGGATCAAGGAATACATACTGGGCGAGCTGCAGGAGGGGTTGCGAACACCAGGGGGATGGGATTACAACTCTAATCTAAAGCCTTTTCCCAAATACGATAAATGGTCACGAAGAAAAAAGATGCACTGTAGTCAGAACAAATAAATAAAGGTGCTTAAGTAGGAATAATCCACTACTTAAATACAGAGTGCACAATAACCACTTTAGCAGTCAACATGGAGAAAAGGATTTGGTGTTATGAATTTCCATCTGAACTTGCATCAGCGATGTCACGAAGTTGCAAAGAAAGGCAAGCAGCATGTAAAAACTAAAGACAAATATGACCTATCAGCATGACCACCCACTGTCAGCATAGATGAACGCTTCTTTTAAGATATGATGTACAGCAAAACACAAGTACAGCATAAGGGAGGACCATATCATATCTTCCCACTGGAGGCTTTAAGCATTAGTTAGAAAAGCTCCTATTGGGAGCTGTACTGCTGGGGCTGATCCTGCCTTTGGGCATGTGATTGGGCTCCGTGGCTGTTCAAGGTACTCAGCCTTACCACTTATGAGTTCTGTCATCAGTGAAACCTTCCAGCACAGCCTCAAATTGCAGTGGCAGGACTGCACTCACCAGTACCACTCTGGTATTCAGAGAGCAGCAGTGATGCTGGGAGCTGCCCTCTAAACAGCGGTAATGTGATCCTTCTTCACCTCTCTCTATGACGTCTGGTTTTAGAAAGGAACTCCTCTCAAGTACTGAACCTATGGTGTAGTGCTTTGACACTTTGAAACTGAGGGAAGGGCATACATATCTTGATTTCCTTAAAAAAGGCAAAAACAAGAGACCAAAAAAGCCCACAAATTTTCTTGCATTTTGTCTCAGGATTTAGGAGGGAGGAGAGAGTAAAGCAGAGCAACCTGCATCTGTTCTGAGATACCAAGGAAACACCTGCACAGATGAGGTGCTTAAACAAGCAGAGTAAAATCAGAACTTGAAGGCTGTATGTCCAAATTTGACTCCCATCTTCCAAAGAAAGTGGCAAAAGAAAATGAAAATTCAATTCCACAATAGTGGCAGAATGAGTTGGGCAGAATGAGTTGGGTAGATAAGAGATTTTAGAGACTTTGAACAAAACAGGTCAGGAAAACTGTGGGAAGTCCCAGGGGCTGCAGATGAAGACTTCTCTCTCTCTCTCTGCTTTTCCCACTTCCCAATTCACTTCAACAGACCTTCCTCTTCCTTCCCCAGGAGGGACTTTCCCTCCGCTGAAATTCAGTCAAGTCTAAATGGCTCTCCATCTTCCTTCTCCCACAGAAGCTTCCCTCCTACTCTCACTAATAGTTGCTCATCTACCTCCCCCTCCACCTTTTCAGGTGGGTGCCCCCTTGCACCTTTCTGTGGGGGTCTGGGCAGGAGTTGCCATGGCCCCTGTTGGAAGCAAGAGGCAGGGAAGGGAGTGATGCAGCAGGGCAATCTGCAGGAACCTCTCCCTCCCAACATCCCAGCAGTGCCAGCAATGACAGCAGCTGAAGTCTTGTAAGGCAAGGAAAGAAACAAGGACAGAAGTTTCTGCCTTCAGCACTCTGCTCCTGCAGGCAGGTGCTGAGGTTGGATCTAGAGAAAGCCCACCCTGGTTTGTCTGTGGGGGCAAAATACAGCAGTGACTGCTGCCTACACAATCCCCAGTCTTAAAGCTTTGCACCCTTCCCTTTTCCTTGGGGAGCAGCTTATCCTTCCTGTCCTTAAACCCCTTGGTTTTGGTTTGTTAGATTTTTTTAGAGTTTCAGTCTGTAGCAAAACCTGTATAATGGATGTCCTGATGCCACAGACATCTTCATCATACAAAGTAGAAAAAACAGAAGGAATATGAATAAAATCGTCAAAAAGTGTACGGTCTTTGAAATCATTACTGGGGAAAATAACAAGGAAAATAAATTAAAACTTCCAAAATTCCTGTTCAATTAAATTGCACAGATAGTACCTGAAGCAACAGATACTGGAACAGAGCTGTTACTTCTAAAACAAACAGCTTACATGCATTTTATATCTCGAAATTAGAATTCTTTCCATCAGTGCGTTCTTGAGTCTTACGCACTAATTTAGCTACAATGCAGCAGAGCTCACACTGCAGTAATAGAATATTGATTGTACAATGTTCAGAGACAAAGAACTCATGTTGCTGAACTTTATACACACGCAGGTTGTTGCAGTAAGAAATCCACATCAATATTCCTTGCCAAATGTATCCAATCACCACTGGGCCTGCTGATGATTTAATTACAAAATATAGAATTTTTGGTGGGACAGAGTCAAGTTCTCATTAAACTAAAATTCCAGTAATGGAAATGACCTTGAGTAAAGGAAAAGATTAAATGTTCAAACTCAAAGTGTGATGCTCATTTAGTTCTACTCCTTTGCTGTTTATTAATGTATGGCAATATACTTCAGAGTTGCCAGGGACTTCTCAGAAGATGAATAATATACCTGTAGTGCAAATTTCACATCCTAATTCAAAGTAACCTGTGTTTTTGTAGGTCTTCATGGGTTTGAAGCCCAGTGTTAAATGAGTGATAATGAATCAGTGGTCACTCTAGGAGCATTCTTCCTCAGAACAGCTTCCCAAAACACTTCTTCAAAACAAATCAGTCATAATACAGGAGTAATTTGAGAGTAATGCAGGCTGCTTGCCCCACATTCCTTGCTCCTACCTCTCCTACACCCCACACATCCCACTCCGCAGCTGGGAGACACCTCCAGCAGCCACTGCTGCTCTGTTCCTTGCTTCTGTTTCACCACTGAATCTAATCACCCTCCAAAAGATCATCTCTTAACTCCTCCATAGGATTTCCTGACAGTGCAATGAATATAATACCAATATTATATATATTTTAAGGCAATTTCTATGTAATGGCAGTTATACAAAAATGTATGCAGAGTCAAGTTTTTCTTTGAGGTTTTGTTTAATTTTTAGTGGTGGAGGGAGGATTGACCATTTAATCAACTATCACTGACAACTGCTAGACAAAATACTGGACTGATGGTCTGATCCCCTAAGGCAATTTCCATATTTCTGTTTTCTCATTTGGGCAGGAATAACATTACTCTATTTTGTTCACTGAGCAATATCCTATCGATGATGTATTATGAACATGCATATCCATTGAGCATACTCTGGGACTGCAAGTATCTTTAAAAAAATCACTGGGAATAACATTGAGACACTCGGAATACTTGCAGTAATTTTTAACTATGCAATGCACAGAACTTTATAAGCAAACAAGTTTTGTATTTTCACATTTTTGGCTGCAGATGTATTTCAGTAGCCCCTGTAATAATGTTTACTGTAAAAATAATAGCATAGAAATGGAGTGAGATCCTGCCCCCATCCACTGGCTTCTCCTCTCCCATTATGCTTTTACTGTCCTTTCATCCTGCAGAGATAAATGTTGATTACTCCCCACCAATTACCACTTCCCACTACAATATACAGCACAGGAGTAAAAAATATTACAACCTGTGTTTTTGTCATCTTCTCTGAGTTCCCATTAACTGTTAACTACAACATTTGACTTCAGAGGCAAATCTCCTTTAGAGGAGGAGAGATCAGTACCATTAGAAGTTCAACCTTCCACCAGTAATAAATATATCCTTTAAAATGCTTACAGTTATTTAGAACCTAAACATGTCTTAATTTGACCTAAGAATAAAAACATAGTATCTATCTTTTTGATTAGTATTCCTTATGGCCTTTTATGTAATTACCTTAAAAGTGTTTACAGAAGATACTGCTTGCAACCAGCTTTTGTATCCCTTTGTATTGTCCCTTCAAGGCATTAGTTTCATATACTATAAAGCACAAGAAAGATGCCTTTATTACCACAATTCATTAGAACGTGCTAAAGAGTGCCAAATGAAGAAGCATTTTTTACAATTATTGTTATTACCTGATGTAATTTACATTTTGCTGACTAGAAAAAAAAAATTATCTTTTAAAATTAAGCTTTCTTGAAAAAGAGGTGTTATTATAAACCCTCATGCAGAAAAAGCCTGAAGGCTCTTTAAATTTGCTACTTTGTGTTTGAAATCCATTAACCCGTACCAGCACCAGCTTAACTAATCTTGCACATTTTTGCAAGAAAGGTGTGCTAATCCTGTCTACCATCTAAGACACCTACATGGGGGGGAAAAAAAAGGAATTCTGCTAGAGGAGCTAGTTTCAGAAAAATTATCTTCCCACAACTGGAAATATTTTTTTAGTGGATGGACAAAGTACACTAAGAGTTTTCATTTTGCATTCCACATTTTATTAGTTGTCAGGCTTCAAAAGACAAATGGATGAAGTCCCTATGAAATTATTGTGGAGCTGCTTCTGAGGGAAGAAAACGCTACATAAGAGCCTATCTGGAGTAGTTCCCTTAGGATTTTGGCTAGTGGAAGAGAAAGTCCTGCTGCAACACAGAGAGCTAAGGAAGCTTTGTGTTAGGCAGAGTTCTTTAACCCACAGAGTAGAATCCCCCAGTAGTTGGTTAAATGGGGTGATAACTCCTTTCATGGGTCTGAACACTTGTATCGGAGAAAAATTACTTTTGCTAAGCAGCCGGGCTACCTCTTTTTGTGTCTTCATGGGGAAGAAGTTGCAGGACAAGAGACTTAGTCCCAATTACCCAGCATGGCCAACATTTTGGGCCATTTCTTCTACATTTTAACAGTCTGCTGAGCCTAGAATTTGTTGCTGGGTCTCTTCTCCAGCACAGAGAGGAGGTCTGTCTGAAAGACTCTGCATTTTCACAGGCAGAATTTAGGGTCGAGAGATGAGTATCATAAGACTTCAATAAAAGGAACAGCATATTGAGTGTGAAATCAATAAACTTTGTCCCAGTAATAATGACAAAAGCTGAAGAAGGCTCTGAGGAGGCTCAGAGTGAAGAAGTTTTACAAAAAAGTATAAAATAATTTATGAAAATATTTTTTCTCTGTCTCAGAAACAATGTCTGCAGTATAGAGGGTGGAAAAACCAGACAGATCAAACTTCAGAACTCCTTAGGTTCAGTGAAAAGCAACCGTTCACAAATGAAAATCGTACATGCCCAAGGAGTTGAGATGCTGTGACTAGATGCTTCTTGAGGACTTCCAAAGCAGAGAGACTTCATTCATACTAGGAAGCAGTCAGTTGTTTTTACCTGTAGTTTAAACAATATAAATTGAAATTACAAATCTGCGGTGCTAAATATCAGCAGTCAGCTCTGATGGCATCATCTGAACTGGAGGTTCAGTGAGTTGTAGCACTGACAATATCCTTTGACATATACATGGTTGTAAGGGTCTTTTATAGAAAGCCTGAGACCAAAACCATGTAAATCTTCATGCTCAGAGAGCACTGGCTTGTCCCTACAGGTCCTCTCCCTGCACTAAGGTATCTGAGAAGTTGCTAATATTTTCTGGTGTGGGTTCCCCCAGAGCCACGTAGATCCTCTGTGTATTGGATGGACATCTATATCAACTCCAGAAGGTCAGAAAAAAGAGAAACTCTGACACTAGAGGAGACCAGAAATTGTCATAGAATAATAAAATTGTTTGGATTGGAAGAGGCCTTACAAATCATCAGTTCCAAAACCCCTGCCATGCATAGGGACACTTTTCACTAGACCAGGTTGACCCATTCAGCCTTGCCCTGGCCACAACAGGGCAACCTGTTCCATTGCCTCCCAGTGAAGAATTTTCCCTAATATCCAATCTAAACCTACTGTCTTTCAGCTTAAAGCCATTCTCCTTTGTCATATTACTACATGAGGGAAGACAGAAAAAGAAGACCGAAGAAACACGCGTTAAGGGAGGCCTGTGTTTGGTGAGGTATCACTCTTGTTTCAGTGACAAACAAAGCCTTTTGCAGTTATTTCGTGAATAGAACAAAGTAACTGAGGCAAACCTAAGAGAAGAGCAGACTGGATTTAGACCCAAAAGATGATGTGTGAATCACATTTTTGTTCTAAAAATAAAGGAGAGAATGTCCAATAGCGAAAACCACATGCCACAAATGTCAAAGATTGTAAAAAGTATTTGGCAGCCTGTGCTGCAATTGACTCTGGACCATTTTAAAGTAAAATAGCTTGCCAATAAAAACTATTACCATCATCGGAGTTTTATGTTAAGGTACACATTGTGTGGTCAAAGAAAACGCAGACCTGATCATTTTTTTAAATGGTGTCAAGTGAGGGTGTAGTTCTCTTTAATACTGGCACCAGCTGCACATTTAGAACAAGCACGTACACAGGGCAGGCAGACACAACACTGGCACTACCTGTCTTGACTGCACATTAGAAGAATTAGGTTTTAAATAAAGGCACTGCTCCTCCCGGTAACAGAGTAACTGATTTGGAAGCTGTGGCCAAAAAAGATAGGTTTAAAGCTATGACAAAATTTAATTTAAAAGGTCCACAAATATTCATGAGAATGTGTTTTCCCCTCTCCTCTTCCCTTGAGTGGACATTTTGCCAGGCCCCTGACAGTTTAATCCGAATAAACCTCCTCTCTCCTCATGGCCCAGAAGACAGCAGCTCCCTCACCCTCTGAAGAGATGCCCCAGTCCTTGCCCAGCTCTTCTACATCGACATATCTCTAGATGAAGTGCCCCTTTAAGGCAAACCCATGTAACAGAAATCAGATTACATACTTTGAAAGAGACAGGATTTTTTTTTTCCCCAGAAGGGAAAAACATTACTAATTGGTAAGGCCAGACTACAGGCTCTCAATCCTACTTCCAATTTAAAATACTGATGTGTAGCCTGGAAATCCACCCTTGCACAAGAAGGCATCAAAATGCCTTCAAAAGCACATAAATCTGGAAAATACCAGGCAAGTAGGAAATTAATTTTTAATGAATGTTATAGCTGGCCACAGAGTTCAACAGCGCTCTACTTCGAAAGGTACCTAGAAGGAAACCTGGGACATGTTAAAAACAAGCTTAGAGTCTGTCAATGTCAATGTATCATTGGGCAAGTAAAGGGACGTTGAGGAAGTGGATGGGCAGTCATCTGTTAAACAGCATGTTGAGAGGAAACACAACTGTTTTAACAACAAATAACAGCAAAAGGGTACGAGTGAACCAGCCAAGAAAACGTAGGCAGAGCTCTGCCTGTGCTTAAAGCAGTGTTCGGCCATGCAGTAAAGATTCAGAGCTGCCTATTGGCTTTTAGGATAAATGAAGATTTAATTCATCACACTGCAGTAATTGATGCGATACGCTGACTTGTAGTCAATTCTGGGAAGCTTCTGGGTGTAGTTTGTAATGAAACCAATGAAAAATGCAATTCAGGAGTAGTCGAAGGGGGAATACTTGAGCAGACAGTCTACTCTTGCAGTCTGGTCTGAGGACATTGGAGCAAATTCCAGCCTCTTGAGATGTAATAGAAGTTCCATTAATTTCAAAAGCATCCAATTGTCTTACAATTGCAAAAGATTCCTTAGGGACAGAAGCAGGAATATGGCTGAACAAAAAATTCAAGATGATTTTTTCCTTTTTTAAAAATTTTGATCACCATCTCCTTTAGTCATACAAAAATACCACTTGTAATAACACAATTCCTTATTAAGGAAAGCAGTCTTCTTTCTGTAAATATTTACAAAATATAGTATTATAAAAATAATCACTACTAACTTTTGAAGCAGAGTGCTAATGTTAAAATAATTATTTTTCAATTCTTAATTATTTGAAAAATTTTACCAAAGTTTTCAGTGTGATTCAAGACCTGATACTCTTGTGTGCCTTTTCCATAGGTCTCATTAAACAAGGACTGTAAATAGGACATTGAACTGACATCTTTACTAAACAATTCTTTTCATGTGTTCTTGAGAATTCTGTATGTGTATATTTTTCTTATGGATTTCAGTAGGTCTTTATCTCTTTTTATTAGCAACTTATCTGAATGGCACATTCATTAAAAAAAGACCTTTTTTCTGTTTTTGCAGATTGTGTAAATTTAAAGATAATGTATTCTGTACCAGCTCCCCAGTAAGATAAAATATATAATGACATTATCTAGTAATTTGAGTATTTTACTGACTTTATATTCTGGCAGTATGTTTCATGCCTCATTTGGTAGAAAACTCATTAGACTAGTGCAAACCATGTTTTAATGCAATAGGTAGGAGACTTTTTTTCCCAACTAACTTGAGTTAGTTATTCTCTGTACTTTCATGCTCAAGTTAATAAATTGCAAACTTTCAGCTCCTCAGTTTGCTCTGATCTCCTTTACATACCATTTATTGGTAGCTCTATATTTTGAGAGAGAAGGAAGAGATGGAAGTCAAATTATCCCCTTGGGTTCATGGAATAAATGTTGCCATCACATAATCTGTATTCTCATGGGGCATTAGATTTTATTGAGCTCTCAATTTGTGACAAGAGCATTCACTGAAACACAGAAGTGTCAATAGGAAAGAACACTGCAGAGCAAATAGCTGAGAAATTTCAAAGCCATTTTCATGAGTTTTAGTCATGATTTTGAATTTCATAGCTGAAATCAGTTGGAAGATCCACTGCTAGGATCTAGTGCATTCTACCATCAGACATAAGTAGATTGCTAAAATGCTCCTTAATTATAGCTGGTGCATAGGCATGCATATAGGCATGCAGATGCAGGAAGTTTGTTGGTTAACTGAGTGACTGTCCAACTAATGGAAACTCAGGAATGGATCATTCAGCAGTTCTGTGTTGCAAGCATCAAGACACCTGAGATCAGAATGTGTCATGGCCTTAGCTCCAGTATTCAAAGAACTGGCTGAGTCTAGACCTGAAAGTACACAGAGTAACAGGAAGAAAAGCACTGAATTCTTATTAAGGTCATCCAACAAAAGTGCAGTTGGCAACATATTATTTGTGATTATAAAGCGAGAGCTGACAGGACTGTGGTTTCATCATGCACATAATAAGGGGTGGAAAACACCAATCCTAATCTTACAGTGTAGTTTCTTGGGAACAAACGTGGAAATTTTTGGAAGACAGATTTACAAGGACCTGGCTATGTTACAGAGTCTAGAACACAAAGAATAAATGCCTCTCTAATATTACACTTTTTTCCTAAAATTGCATCCCTAGATGGGATCATAGGATTGGAGAATCACAGAATGCTTGAGACTGGAAGGGTCATCTAGTTCAATCTTTTGCTAAAGCAGGGTTTCCCAGAGCAGTTGCCTAGGTCTATTTCCAGATGCCTTTTGAATATCTCCAAGGGTGGAGTCTCCACAGTGCCGGTGCTTAGTCAGTTATCCTGAGATAACTCAGGCTGGATGGGGAGTTGTCTGGCTGACCCGATGGGGAAAAGGCTTTTCCCTATATCTCATTTGAACTTCTCTTGCTTGGTTGGTCAATGTTCCTTCTCTGCCTAGTTCCCTCTTCTCAGTCATATCCCCCCAGGTACTGGGGGCTGTTGTTAGACCCCCAAAGAACTGTCTCTCCCTGAAGCTAAATCAGACCCCATCCCTCAGCCTCTCCTCACAGGGCAATCTATTTCCAGGTGTTATTAACTATGCATTTGTCCCCGCTGAATTTCCCTCAGTTTGTTTCCCTAGCTATGTGCATTTGCTCAAATACAGTTAAGGAGGTGTCCCTCTGCATAAATTCTGGAGCAACCACCGGACCACCACAACCCCTGACATCTCTTTCATTGCAATTCTTTGGCAAGGGTGGATCAAGTAATCCACATTTTAACCCATCCCAGTGAAGTACTGAGAAATCTTTATGAGAAAAAGTGTATGCAATTATCTCCACTGATTTTACCAGGGTTTGATTTCATCACTTCTGATGCAGGTCATGCATTCACTTCAGGTCCACACTGTACACATTGCTGTCAGCTATTAGTGAGATTATTGTGGCCCAAAGGTGCTGTCACAACAGCACAACTAAAGGAACAAAACTAAAGGAGTGATTTATAGGCCAGTAAATATCACAGCTGAGGGAAAAGGAAAATAAACTTGCAGTTGCTTAGGACTGCCTAAAAATTAGGGTTTGAACAATAATGTAAGCATGCATAGCAAGGACTGACAGAAGATAATTTCACTTTGCACCTTTGATAACGCCTGCACTCTTCTTGTTAATCATTCTAGGACAAAAGCCCTGAGTATGTTAAAACAGCTACATTTTTTAAAATGCCAATAAATAAATAAAACTCTTGGCAATTAAATACATTATTACTATTATTATTACTATTATTATTATTCCTCCTCAAAGAAGTAATTCATGTCTTCAGGACAGAATCATTCAGTTCTGGATCAGTCAAAATTTTCTGAGACATATAGATATCCACTTAGCCAAAAATTAAGTGATTCTGCTAGGCATTGTCTTACCACCTCACTCCTGGTGAACTCTCCTGTCTCCTTTGGCTTTGAATTCCAATGTTTTGGTTCTTCCACATCATGGCATGTGATTTATTTGGATCTACATCATTGCTTATGTGGATCTAGAGGTAAACCTTATTACAAATAGAACATCAACCTTTATATACACGTAAATGCAGAAAGTCGCAATAAGTATAAACAATTTTTGTGTATGACATAACAAATGACAGTCTCTGCATAAGGTTTATTTGGTACTTGTTGGGATGACCTACATAATTTAGCTTTGGCTTTTGCTTCTCTTGAGTAATGCAGGGATCTCATACTCATGCTAATAAATTCTTTATATTACACCACCATGTCTCCCCTTTACATAATTCATCATGCATGGTTTGGGGTTTTTTTTGTCCTGTGTTTCATATCCAGTCCAATGCACTTCTGTTTTCCTGAGGGAGATGGATTGGAGAAAAATACGCAAACAGAAAAGAGAGAGTGTTGGCACAGCACAGAGCTTACTTATGCAGGCGCACACAGCACATGTTCTCTTTAACTGAAGCTGCACAATAGTTGAATAATTCTGACCCAGCACAGCTGGTTTAAAGCATTGGAACCACTTTAAAAGTTATACATAAAGCAGGAGAAGGAGAAAAGAAAACAATATAAACTCCAGGGTCTTCAAACGCTGCACTTTTTTTTTTTTTTTTTTTTAGAAATAGCAANGTATCCTGCCAACGTGATTCTCCTTAGCTTATACAAATTCAAAAGTTACAGACGAAGGTCACATCTGAAACATCCTATCAGGATTTTTAAGTGAAGACTTGTTAAAAAGAAATTGTCTCCCCAAAATAAAACAATGTGAAAAGCCACGTTTATTTGCTTTTCACACCGCCCCTCCTGTATACTCGCTTTGCATCCCTGTCGTGCATAGTATTTTTCAAGAGCCTTTAAGGTACTGTGAACAAACTGCAGTATTCTGAAACTAGTTAATCAGTGGCACATTTGCAAGAAGCAACTGCATCTCATTATAGATATATATTGCCGTAGTGAAAGAACAGCTTAATCTTCCTAATATCTAGTCTTACAGGGTTTATTACACGGCTTCTGGCATGCTAATTCTTCACTTTTTTGACTATTTCTCTAATGACTGATAAACATTCTTACAAAGCTGTTCAGGTGAGCTCATTACTCAGTTTTAAGCTGTTTGAATTGTGATTATGAATGCCTGTGAAGTGTAACAAAAGCTAATGTGCAGGTATAAGGCCCAGGTCAGAATCAGAAGATGTGGCATTACGTGGTGTCCTGTCTCAGTGTCTCACAGTTTTCTGGGTGCTCAGCAGCTACACTGAAACCTTGCAGGTAAGCACACCAAAAATAATAAGAAAAGGAGAGAGATAGGACTGTGGTAATAACGTTATGTGACTGCAATAAATATTAAAACAGTATCACAAATTACTCTGATTTAAGATAAAACGACCAGCCATTTATGAGTGTTACACAGATCAAGTATTAAAATCTGAGGGTGCAGAACAATAAAATGCTGCTGAGTTGTACTTCATTAATCTCACTGAATAGAAATTCTTGTCCTTCCCATATCCTCTCTTCCAGGCACTACTATTTTTCCAGTGGTACACAATAGTAGCTACAGAAGGTCTTTGAAGATGAAGTGGAAATATTAATTTTAAAAAGTGAGAGTCTACAGCTCTGAAATCTCATTTTTTTAAAAAGTGTTGACCTTTCAGTATTGGCGTGAAAACACAAAGCTGTAGTTCTTCAATCCAAGCACCACCTGGATACTACAGATTTTGTATTTGTCTTCATCTCTTCATAACTTAAACAGTTTTTAATAGATGACTCATGCTACCTATGGTACCATTTTCAGAAAAAAAATCTAAAAATAATTTTCAGATGACTGGAATGTTTGCTAAGTGGCTGATTTACACACAAATACCTACAACTGTCTGTACCCGTGACTATCAGTGTATGAAAAATATTTGTTTTGTACTTCTCATAATTTTGTTGTATTTTGTTGGTTTTTCCCCCCTCTGTTTGCTTTGTTTCAGCTACCCTATGAAAGGACAGATCCAACCAATACCATATGATAGAAGATTTTGCACATCATAAATATTCATTGCTAGAAACTGCAAACAACCATTGCACCTAACAACTATCCAACTCATTTGGTAACTAATTATAACGATCAAATACTTGCACAGAAATGAATGCACAAATATATGGAGAAAAGAACACCAGTTTTAGCCGTAACATATTTGCAAGAAGCACAATACCCAGCTCAAATCCTTACACAAATATTTGCCCCAGATAGAGTTCCCCCAAGATAGTTTTCCCTTTTTTTCCCCCCTAAGTTATTTTTGTTTTGCTCTCAGCAATAGCAGTATTCACAGTGCATAGCAGAAAAAAAGCTAATTTAGAAGAATGAATCACCAAACTGTTTCACAGCCTGTCAATATAATATCAATACTTCTAATTGCTATTGTTTATGTCATTAACAACCCATTCAAATAAAGCTGTTTAAGAAAGATATGTTATCAGGTGTGGTATGCTGCCATGACAGATTCATTGTGGATTCCAGGAGAGATACAGACTTCAGAGGGAAATCTCTTACTTATCAAGCAGAGCCGTTGAAACCTTGACACTTCCAATTTGCAGAGATCTATGCAAACCTTTCCCTTGGCATGGATTCAAGCCTCCTGAATTTCACTCGGAGCCTTAGGTTTGAATTAGTCCAAACCCCGTAGTAATGCTCAGCCAAAATTGTTAATTTATGCCAAATTCACAGAGCTTTGAATGGTTTCCATTTCTTGTTAAATCAGTGCTGTACAGCTGGCTTAAAAATCGGTTCAGGTTTGGCAGTAAACTCGCAAATTAAATCTGACTCAGTTCTGTACCCACACTAAGTCATGCCTGGTAAGTGCAAACCCACACGGGGAGGGGGCATCAGGGCTCCCACTGCAGGGAGACCTGGAGGAGCAGCCCAGGGGAAGATCTGGAGAGCACGCAGCCCCTTCAGCTACGGCAAGGGTCCCCTTCCAGCCTGATCCATACTGAAATGACCTACTGGATGCTAAGAGGCACTCACTGGTATAAGCATACCCTACTTTCTGCCATGGAGATTCCTCTTCCCCAGGCACTGTCACGTTTTCCTTCCTTGCATTTCATCTAGCTGTTCTGTCCTCATTAAGACAGCAATTAATACATCCCCATCATCTACCACTGACTAAATTTCAAGGACCAGAACTTCCAGATACCATTTTTCTTCTGGATTAGAGATACTTGAGGCAGATTAAAGCTGTGCCAGCTCGCTGGGATTGAGTGCTCTGACCGACAAAGGAGGGCTGTCCACCTTGGGACAATGGTACCAGTTTCCATTTCCATCTTTCTGCTCCCCTTCTCTTCCTCCACTGCATGGGCAACAGAGACCCTCATGCGGAGGCACTGTGCCACATAACGAGGTGAGCTGGCGCTCATTCCCCAGTGCCTCAGTACAACAGGATGGGGAGCCAAGCAACAGCTGAGCCATTCAACAGGAGGGGCGAGAGAGAAGCTCTAAAAAAGAGTGGGCTGAGAAGACAGCCAGGAATGACTGTGGCTCCCCCCTGTTGTAAATCTGCATAATTTCTGAAGGCAGCAAGTCAAGTGTCAGGAACATTAAATCACCTTTGCTAGATCTGGGGGTTTTTTCCACAAAGTTTAAGATGGGATTTGCTAAAATTCAGACACAATTTTGAAAAGTGAAGATTGATCAATTTTTCAATAACATCCTCCAGCATAAAACAAACCATGAAGAAAAAAGATGTATTCAAATCTTTGCTTGTCAAGATAAGATTAGAATCCAACAATCACTTCAAAAGTGACCTAGCTATAATTTTTATTTACATTTTCTTATAAAAAGGACATTGATATAAATATGTCCCCTATTTCACCCAAACTCTTTTGTAAAGTATTCACTTATTTTTTGCGTTCACAACACCTAAAAGAAAGAGAATATTTAGCTCTATCATAAAGTTGTCCATTTCAGAAAGTGCCAGCTGATGCCTAAATCCGGTATCTGTGGCGACCAGTTTGCACACAGTCTGCACTAACAGCAAAGCTGTAAAATCATTTGACTTAAATCAGCAGCAAAGTAATACTAAAGAAAAATAAACATAAACAAAAGAATTTCAAACTTCGGGTTTTCTTTTCTGGGCAAAGCACACAGCTTCTGTTTGCAGATGCACTTACAGTAAGCAGTGCAGCTGCTCTTTGTGCCAGAGCCATGCAATGCAGATGAACATCAGCAAGTGGTCTGAAAACAGAGGGTCTTAATTTATTTTTTGTTATTTAAAAATAAAAAGAAAAAAAGAGAAAAACCACCATCACCAACAAATCTTTTCCTCACAATGCATGTCTTTACTAGAAGTCTTCGTTAGCAAAGCAGTGAGGAAATGTCTCTAGAAGGAGACATGCCTCCCATCCCAGGAGGGGTGAGCTTTGTCTCTCAGGGCAGATGGCCAGAGCAGGGCTGGCAGTGGCACCTGCTTCATGTGGCCTGCACATGGCAGTAGTGTATGAGTGGCTGGCCAAGCACCCATGTCACTCACAGGACAGTGCTCTGAAAGGCCCCTACTTGGAGAGCTGAGTTAGTCAGACAGAAAATAAGACACCTGGTGTTTTCAGCTCCTCGTACTACAGTATTCATCTTAAAGCTTTTCTCACCCTGTTCTGGTCCTCCCTCTCCTCCCATCCACCTCAGTTGCCTTTCTGCCTCAGGCAGATATCAGAGAACAACTTTTATTGCAGGAGACCTCAACCTTTGTAGGGCTCCTAAGTGCCAATAGAGGTATTGGTGATAATGCTAAGAATCATGAGGAGAATGATAGATTTTATAACAGAAAATGTAGACTAAATTTAGCCCCAGCTTCTCAGATTTGCAGAAGTTAGAGTAAAACACTGATTTGTGGCACTGTGATGAAAGTAAATGTAGATGCAGTGATGGACCCTGAAACCAGTGCACTTTCCTGGTTATTAGAAATATGTCTTCTCCTTTGCAGTGTCTCCACTCTCCTTCCCTCAGGAGTGGTGCCAAAGAAGCTTCACAGAGAGAGCCGAGCAGGGCAGCATAGAATACACAGGAATGTGCACCAAGAAGGAAAAGTGTGATGGTTTCTAAAGGGATTCTCTGTGCCTCAGTCTGCCAGCGCTTTGCTGTTTACAAGAAAGTACTCCCTAATCAAATGTTTCGATCAAACAAATTCAAATAATCCTAATGGGAAAGTACTGTGCTTAATATGTTCTTGGTATGCTAGAATGGTTTCCATTAATCCTTCACATAGTGTTAAGATTTCAGCCAACAGTCATTCATTGTATTAACTCATTCTGGATTTTTTAGTCATTTCTTTATCTCCTACTGTTTAACACACCACCAAGAATTTTTCATTTCTGCTCCAGTATCTATTTCCTGCTTTATGCTAAACTTAAACCTTTTACACATTCATTTTATAATGAATTTATTTCATTTACAGACTTATTATGCTAATTTCAAGTGAATTTAGGATCATTTAAGGATGCAGTTGTGATAGTATAACAAAGTATTACTGTTTCCACTGAGTTGTAGCATTTCCAAAATCACTATTTTTATGAGAGATAAACACTTCCAAATTTATGAAGGCTATTACATGTTTGATGACAAAATTAAATGATAGCGAGGAGAGATAGAAATTGATACTTTCAGACCAGGAGTAGAAAAAATCTGAAATAAGTGGGATGATCCTTTTGACAGAGGGAAGCTAATTTTCTACAGTGTTGCATAAGCTCTACATAAGGATAAGCAATGCATGTCACCTGACAGAGACATTACTAGGTTTCCCTGTCATTAAACCAGAAACAAATTGCTGGAAATCCAGCCAAAGAATTTCCTTCAAGATTTGAGTGTGTAGCTTTGGAAAAAGCACAATTATTCTGTAAATTATGCTCTGGAAGGCTGTTCATGCAAGAAGTTATTGCAGAATGACTTGGTTTACTGTGCACTCATGTTGGTCAGTTTGTATATGTTGACTGTCCCTTAAAAAGAGGGTGGAAAAAAAAAAAGGAGGAAGAGAGACATGTATCTGAGAAACTGGGAGGTTTTGAAGTGAGGAGAGTAAATTTGACATTAAAAATTATGAGCAAAATGATCTGATGCAGGAGAGATTATGACCATCTGTGCATATGTGCAAAGCAAGGTGTCATTCTATTTATGCTGCAATATGGAAAATCATGGAAAGGGGAAGGCTGTGATGTCCTCTAGCAACTTATGGAAGAAATGAGCTAGCGCATTTCTCTTTGCATAGTCAATAATACCAGTATGTTCCCAGCAGGAAAAAGGAAAGGGGCCAGTTGAGCAAGACTCGGGTTATAAGCAAAAATTAACTCAAAAACTCGAGGGGAGCAGCAAGACCCTGCCACTCACACAGATGATGCCTTTTTTTGCAGAAGGACAAGGGGCAGTCTCTGAGCTCTGAGCATGGCTGAGGTGGCCATGGCACACAGGTGCCAGGCCAAGAAGTGGGACACTGCGGGGCTTTTTGCCACAAGCCCTGGGGCTCTGTAGCTCAAAGAAAGAAGAGCAAGGAGGATATTCTAGCCCCAGGGAGCTCTTGGAGGCAAAGAGGAGTTTCCTTTCTTCCAAATGGGTGAGACCATCCTACAGAAACCAAAAGATTTAGTGATTTTTCATTCTTCAGCAAGAGAAAGTGTGGTTTGCTTTCCCTCCAGCATTAGGTATTTGAGCTATCCTAACAGAAACACCTTTTTTTCTCTTCCCTTTCTTCCTGCTGTTTTGCTTACTCTGCTCACAGAAAGGTAAATTAGTATGCAGGGTAGAAGGCAGAGGGGAATGAGGCAGTCATTGCAGACATATAAGAGGAGACTTTGGCATCTTGGATAACATGATGCAAACAAGGATTCTGAAGCACAGGAATAAACCGGAGACCTACCTTGCCCACAATAAGCCAAAGGGGAAAAATATTTTCCTTACATGAATGGGGATATGGACAAAAAGGCTTTTCTTTACATCTTCTTACATATGGTAATATGAGTGTACAGTTGAGAATCATCAGCATTAAACCATAAGATATGAAGGTCACTTATCTAAACTTCCATCCAGCCCTAAGCAATGTAGATGCTAATATACACTCATTACTTTGAAAACTCTGATGACTCATAAAATGGGAACTAAAATCTTCCATTTCCCAGCATTATTGTGGCATTTTATTAGTTAAGACTATAATACGGAGCAAATTCTCCCCATCATCAACATTTTTTTTACACACTGTTTGAGAAATGGGGAGTTTGCAACAAAAGCTCCATTTCAATATTGTTAATTTTTTTTTTATAACCGTCCACATTTTTATGCTCCCCCATCATTAGACTTCTCAAGTTCCATCAGTATATTAACAAAGAACCCTACAACTACAGCTGCTTTCTAAAATATCGTAACTGTTGCTTCACACTTTTTAATAACACCAAGGGTCAGGCTTTGATTACTTGGTGTCAGAGCTGAAGGGGCAGGACTAACTTGATCTTCTGTGACAAGGTGACTTACTCAGTGGGTGAGGGCAAGTCTGCGGATATGGCTTATGCACTTTAGTAAAGCCTTTGACACTGTTTCCCACAGCACTCTCCAGAAGAAACTGGCTGCTCATGGCTTGGCCAGGGTATTACCCAGCTCACCGGGTAAAAAGCTGGCTGGATTGCCAGGCCCGGAGAGTGGTAGTGAACGGGGATGTACCCAGGGGCAGCGGTCACAAGCAGTGTCCCCCTGGGTTCAGTGCTGGGGCCAGCCCTGTTAATATCTTAATCAATGCTCTGGATGAGGGGATCAAGTGTTTCCTCAGTCAATTTGCAGGCAACACCAAACTGGGCAGGAGTGTTGATCTGCCTGAGGGCAGGCAGGCTCTGTGGAGGGATCTGGACAGGCTGGATTGATGGGCCAAGGCCAGTGGGATGAGGTTCAACAAGGCAAAGTGTCAGGTCCTGCCCTTGGGTCATAACAACCCCACACAGCCTGGGGGAAGAGTGGTGGGAAAACTGCCCAGAGGAAAAGTACCTGGTCAACAGACAGCTGGACATGAGCCAGCTGTGCCCAGGTGGCCAAGAAGGCCAATGACATCCTGGCTTGTATCAGACATAGCGTGGCCAGCAGCACCAGGGCAGTGATCATTGCCTTGTGCTCAGCACTGGTGAGGCCACACCTCGAATCCTGTGTTCAGTTTTAGGCCCCTCGCTACAAGAAAGACATTTTGGTACTGAAGCATAACCAGAGAAGGGCAACAAAGCTGGTGAAGGGTCTGGAGCACAAGTCTGTAAGGAGTGGCTTGAAGGAGCTGGGTTTGTTTAGCCTGGAGAAAAGGAGGGTCAGGGGTGACCTTATAGTTCACTACAATCACTTGAAAGGAGGCTGTAGTGAGGTGGGGGTCATGCTCTTCTCCCAGGTAACAGGTGACAGAATTAGAAGAAATGGTTTTAAGTTGTTCCAGGGTAGGTTTAGATGGGATATTGGGAACAACTTCTTCAGGGAAGGAGTTATCAAGTATTGGAACAGGTTGTCCAGGGAACTGATACAGTCACTGTCCCTAGAGGTATTTTAAAAAAGTGTAGATGTGTCACTTGGGGACACGGTTTAGGGGTGGACGTGGCAGTGTTGAGTTAATGGCTGGACTCAATGATCTTAAAGGTCTTTTGCAACCTAAATTATTCCATGATTATATGACTTGTCTCCAGATTAAGACACCTACATGTAGTACTTTATCCACCAAGCTCATGTGTTGACGTATTCAGTTAGGCGTCTTACTTTGAAGATGAATCCCACTCTAAACCCTTAGTAGTGTGATTGCATGGGATTCTGTTAGTATTTCAGTGTATGGCAATTGCAGCAATTTCTTTTCTTTTTTTTTTTTTTAGGAGAAAACAGCTGCCCAGAAGTTCATGTGACAGTTCACATGTTGTCTGTGCACAAGTACTTATGCACCCCAGAAAGTAGCAGTTCTGTTCCCTGTGGTGTTAGAACCTGTTTTTCTAATTTGCACTCATGAGGGAACTGTTAGTAATAGATAATTTTTCCTAGGATGTTGCAGGTTTTACTCTTTGCCACATTCTGTCTATGCTCTTTTATACCTGTTATGGGTGTCATGCAAAAAGCCATTGACACTACTAGAATCAAGGTTGTAACAGGTTGATTTATCGCTGTTAGAGTTATTTTATCTCATCTTGTCTAAAATGACTGTTATTATTAAAGTATTTTTCTAATTATGAATTATTTATTTGTTCTAACTTTGATCGTTTTGCAAGATAAAATCTTGCAATCTGCTCCCACATCAAAGGCCATGGTTTTCATATAGATTTTTCATTTTCTCTGGACCCATTATCTCAGTGATTAGTAACTTCTGTGATTCTTTTAATGTGACCCAACAAAGCAGGTAACCTTCCCACTCAAGGTGCCTTTTGACTGAAAATCCACCACTGCACCTCCATTTTCCAACACTGAACACTCAGTTTTCACACAGGAGTTGTCAGTCAAATCAGTCTGGCTTTCACTGAGAGCTTACTCACAAGCTTTTATATCCTCAGGGCATTCCTGTAGTTCCATTTCCCTATATATAACAAAACCTTACCTGCATGCAGATCTCTGTGGCTATTTCACTCCCTTAATATCCCACTTCATTGTGAAATGTACAAAGTAGGGATATATGATGTATACCAGAGCTCTCCATGGAGATTGGATTAAACAAAAAGTAGTTCAGCCGCACTATGAGATCATATTTCACCTCATCATTCAATTCAATTAGTGGCCAAATGATGCTTGTCTGGCTTTGAACACGAGGTCCTTTAAATGAAGGGGGTCTTCCTGAGTAAGTTAGACTTTGTCTTGGCAACAAAGAGAGAAAGAAATTTCTTCCGTACTACTGAGGTTACAGCCGCATAAACCAAACATTCAGCCCTCTTGGTGAGCAAACTAACTAACAAAACCTAACCCCCAGGGCTTTCCACTAAACTGACTAATTCCTGATGTGCTTCGGGAAAGCTTCCCTCAGCCCTCTCCCTACCTAGGAACCCTGGACAAGATGAAAGTGATGGGAGCACCAACATAACCACAGCAAACACTGGGGTAGTCAAAGCTCAGCACTCCCTCCCACCTCCCCCCACACCCTACCAAGGTCCATAAATTTAAGTCTGGTCCTGACAGTTTTACTGGGCCAGAACTACAGTGCTGAATCCACTCTGGATTCAGCTGCAAGCCTGGATGATCTTCCTGGCTTGGCTCTCACCTTGAGCAAGGATGCCTCCGGGAAGTTTCAGCTCCAGTTCACAGTAATGCCAAGGAAATGGGCTGCAAATCTCAGCTGAATTATTTTGCCTCTATCAATCACCTTCTGACTACAATGCACTTTGGTGATGTTCTTCCTTTTCAGATTTGACCTCCTCCTCAAAAGAAGTCTTCTTCCAGTATATAACCTTGTGCCTGCTGACAAGACCACAGTTAAAGCTGGCTCAGTACTCTCATTAAACTGTCATCTAGTGCAGCCATATTTGAGGAGATACTTTTTGCATCTACAATGCTTTGGCTTATCTGTACCAACTAGAGGCTCCTAAAATACTTTATTCTTCATGTCATGCCTCAGGTGGCAATCCCCTTGCCCTCTGCTTCCAACCTGCAAACACACTCTCAACAGCTTGTGTCAGAGCAGGGGTTCTGAATTTCCTGTTAAGCTTTTTCTTATTTTTGTTAAGCAAAGCAGGCCTATCACAAGTAATTGGCAGTCTAAGAAATTATAAGCAATATAAGCACTCTTGGACTAGACCTGCAAACCAAGGTATTTCCTTGAGTTGTATCTGCCTACACTGGCAGGTGACAGGATCACTTGGTACATGTAATTATAGTGACTAAATCAGTCTCTCAGCGCAGAGATGGTCTCTCAAGTCCAGGAACTGTGGAGCAACATTTACACACAGATACATACATATACAAAAAAAAATCTCCAAACCAAAAGAAACATTAAAGTGATGAATAATGGGGAAAAAAAAAACCACAAAAACCCTAAAAGGAAAACATGGTGGTTGCCATTCCTTGATGTCTTCTGAGAGTTGTGCATTAATCAAAGATCGGGCTCTGGCTGAAGATGTGGAAGAAACACCTTAACTACCATAGGACATGAAACTCAGTGAGTTACTGGTCTACTTCTGGCCTTAAAATCTATTACCTGTCAATCTAAAGCCTTGTACAAGATCAAATAGATATTGAGGGCTTTTTGTATGTAAAGATTAAAAAAAAAAAAAAGGCAAAAACTAAACTTTTTTACCCGCCCTTCTTTTCTGAAAGAGCAGCAGTCTCAGTAACTCAATTGCCCAGTCTGCAAGTAAAAGTGGAAGCACAGAGCAGACGGGCTTCCTGCCTGCCAGCACAGCACAGTTTTGTCCTTCCCATCACACACAGGGATAGTTATGCAAAGGTTAGCAGGCCAAAGTGTGCACATGCAGCAAAAAACAAGATCTGGTCCTTTTGCCAGGTGTCCTATCACAGCAGGGGGAACAGATGGGAAAATCAGCAAAATTTGGATGCACAAAAAAGCTGCTCCATTGGGCAGCATGGTACCTCTTTGACAATATGACCTTTCAAAGAGAGCTTCCCCCTAAAATGACCAGGTTAACATTGCCTTACATCGAAAGCAAATGTCAATAAAAGAATTCGAGGTAAGCAATAAATCTGATACTTCTGGTTTTGTTCTTGAAAAGGCAAATTTACAACTGAATTAGTCATTAGAAAGTCAATTTGCAGCTGTGACAAACAAGCGAAGAGTTATTCAAGTCACAGTATCACCAACAGTATTAATGATCTTGGTAATGAAAAGCTGATGAGTTTTAACAAGTGTTATCTGACACACAAGATAAATACTATTAAATATGAAAAGTCTCTTTAATTACATACAGAGTTTAGAGGCTTATAAAAACCAAGCTCGTTGGTATGCCGCCGACTCCTTCACCTGTCACTGGGCAGGATAATGCCATCGCTCAGTCACTGCCAGCACCACCTGAGCCCCGGCTTTCCACAGCACATGCAGGCACAGGACTTCTGTTCTGGATCTTTCCATTAGGAATCCATAGGCTCAAGGCAATTACAAAACCAGTGCTGGTTTAGTTCTGTATGAGTGGGTGGCAGAGCTGCTGCAGGCTCCCAGCACACAAAAATGTTACCGCATTTAAATGGATGTAACTGTGTGTTTGTTTTTCACATGCAAGGACCTTACAGAGCTGCCTGTGTCATGTTTTTCTCTGACACCAGTAATCACAAAGGCATATTGTAGCTCTTGAAGGAGATTTTAAAAGGCACAGTCCAACAGTCAATTCCTGACCAGGTTTGTAATTTAGAATTCAGCAGGCTTTTGTTTCAGTGCCCGTGATAAACACTGCTCAAAGGCTTATAAAAGCCTGTCCTGCTTTTCACTTAGATGGCAATTGTCTGTTTAAGAAAAAACATCTTTCCCAAACTTCACACTTCTTTACACCTGTATTTTTATACCAAAATTTAAAACAGCAGATAAAAGATGAGTCTTTTTCATTTTAATAGGCATCATGCTTTTTTAATATTCCCAGTGATTCAATTAAGTTATTTTGGTGAATGAAATTTAACCTGCCCTCATGAATAACAGAGCCACTTCCTACTAATTCTAATCTACAGCAGGAGCACAAGAGAGAAATACAGTTTTATAAAACTGCACCTCTGGCTATACTGTCCCATCAACAAACCTGTTTAAATGTCTTCATATTTAACCTAAAAAAGGCTGAGTCATGTTCACACTAGTTTGGAAGGTAGGCCTGGGGTCCAGGGCCTCTCTTGCAGGGAATGGAATAATGAACCATCCAGACACAGAGTGAGTAAAACCTCAGATGAATCATTTTCTGTGCAGTATTTTCTTAAATAAATCAAGTTTCAGTTTTTATTAAATTGGAGCATTGGTCCATTTATGTCTTAAAGACACATATATCAATATAATTTGTCAAAAATATTATATCTATAAATTAAATTTCAATAATATATATCCAGTTATAATTAACATACTAAAAAATCACTGTTTCATTTAATAGAAAACTAAAGTAAAAATACTCTAAGGCAAGGTCTTCTCAACATTTGCTATCCAATCTCACTTTTTTGTTTTCTGAGAAAGAAGAAATGAGCTCCTAACAGGTATGTATATAAGATACACATAAAAATATTTGGGGCGAGTTTCTATATATGTCCTCCCAAATTTCATGGATCTGCTCAGATAGGAAATGATGTTTCCTATTCTTTTTTCACTTATTTAATATTTATTAAAAGAGTAGTTCATACTTCATTGAAAACAAATTCTAGCCATGGTAGAAAACAAACTGGGAGCAAGTCCTAGAGTAAGGAAGAAGAGAAGGGAGACAGTGGGGTAGAGAAGGAATTAACGAAGTAGCTTCACTTCACTTACCAGTTGTTTGAAAACAGTAGTAAAATCCACTTCTCCACTTCATTGCTGAGTGACACTTTAGCTGTCAGTCCTATCCTGCTCATTTTCACTGTGTGCCACCAGCACTGGAATGCATTTGTGGGGATTAGTGGTGCTTTGAGCAGATATTTGGGTGTCACACTAAGTAAGCATCTATGCTGACAAGCACTAAGTGTCCAAACTCCAGTAGGAACCAAGACCCTGTTGTGCCTCACAGGGTGGATTTTTTATATTTGGTGCTGTCACTTGCTGTGGAGTCACTTCTGGCTGCTATTAACACGATTATGCAACAGACTGCACTCCCAACTGGCAAAAGTTGCAAGACCTTACCATGTAAAATGCAACATTTTTCCTTTGATATGTTCCACTCTATTGCTGCCAGAAGCTAAGGACCCTCAGCCCTCCCAGGAGTAGCTTAGATCACCTCAGGATCCAGTCTGCTTCAGCTTGTTAACATTCCCTGTGCATTATATTATTATCACCATAGAAACAGATATAAAGTGCATTTGACTTAGGGAATAAGCACAATTAATATTTTATAGCTCAAATTTAAAATCTTTTTAACCTTTTATAATCAGAACCAGATACTCTCAAATTTTGAAATGATACAGCAATTTTTTAAAGTTTTAAAGCTGCCTCCATTTAAATCATTGGAGGTGTTAAAGGCATGCCTTTGACTTTTAATGTGAATGAGGTAAACTCGTAAGTATCTGATCTAACCATGGGAATTTTTTATGAATGATGGGATATGAGAACATGCTAAGAGCTTCACATCTTTACAATACAAAAGAGCCTTCATGTATTTATTTCTTACTGTGTACTGCCCTAAGCATTTGAGAGGCCAGAAGAGAATCCTGAAAGGAGAGAGATTAGAAAAAAAACCGCAGCATGAAAAGGATGTGATGTTTTTCAGATTATCAAAAGTCGATGAAAACTTTAACATATTTAATTACGGAATTTCTGTGGAATTATAATTTAAACCATTGAACTGAATGCTGTAATTCATTATACCTCTGGGACCAACGCCACTGCAGCAACATGTTAAAAACACAGCATGTAACCGTGTGTTAAAACTGGCCAACCATAAGGACAGCCTAGTCTGCAGGTAACCCACCTGGGTCTACCTGAGAAAGCAACTCATTGCATTACCAGAACTGTCTTTGCACAATGCTTCTGGGTGGCAAAATGCATTAAACTTTTCTGGTCACTCCGCAGCTCACGGGGCAGCTCAGTGGCACTGTGGGAAGGAGACAAGACACCAAACTGCACAATAAGCACCTCAGCATCTCATTCTGAGCTCACTGTCTTCCTTGGGGAAGTCACAGAGTAAAAGAAATATGCTTTGTGACATGTTACTGTGCACCAGATCTCTCTTCAGCTTAAATCACCAACACAAACATGCATGCAGACACACAAGAGATACACAACATGTGAGCTGTCCCACACAGCAGATAGGCTGACATCCTTGATGCAGTAAAGCCAGGGAAAATGTTTGTGTGCCATCATCTCAGTTCCCTTCACCTGTTGTATGGCTACACCCAGTGAGTTTTGGAGGCTCTTGCTTTGTGCAGAAGGCAGTCAGAGGACCAGTGGAGCACAGTCTGTGTTTACTGCCAGCTTCATGCCTCCTTTTCTCCAAAAGCAAAACTCCTGCTGGCTCCAACATTGCAGTATCAGAGGGAAGATGTTCTTCAATATCATCGGGTGACCTGGCCATCCTCATCAAGAGAAATACCACAGATGATGCAAGGACTCCTGAGACAAAATCATTTTCTGTCTCAGGAAATGGAATTGTAAAAAGAAAGAATTAATGTTTCATCTGGTAAAAGTTTAGAATGCATTTGATCACACAGCAGTCAGAAACTGCCTTAACTTTCTTTCTGCTTTTAGTACAAAGTACAACACAAAGCCTCTAAAGGCAACAAAACCCAACAGAGAAATGCATCGTATGTAGATGCATTGTAATTCACATGGACTTTGTTATGGCTTACTTTTTTTTCAACCCTGCCTTAAAAGTGATCCCTTGAAATCACATATAGATTTGTAACTACAAGTAAATGACACAAATATCTGTAAGCTATGTGGCAAACACAGTGAGAAAAATCAACCAAAACTTAGTACTTAGAGTTGTAAACTGCAGAAATATTAAGACCTTACATAGTAACAGCTTCACAGCATGCCATCTGGGAATAAGCAGAAATGACCGGGAGGGTTTATTTTTCCCATTCTAAAATAACCCCTAGTGCTTTTTTATTTGATTGGTTTAGTTTTGGGTTTTTTGTAAAAAAACCCAACAAAAACAAACTGCTGAAAAAAACACTGCAAGAAGACGTAAAAAGATTAACATATTCCCAAACACAAAAATGTACATCTATCTATCTATCTGATATACGTTGTAGTACTACCTTTTTTACTCCACTATAGAAAGCAAAGTCACAAGAAACAATAAATACTTACTCATTTAAAATGGAATTAAATTCAGCTAAGAACCTGTTGGCATGTTTATAGTTGTAGTCTGCATTCTTCCATTTATTTACAAATTTACATCAAAATGCAGCTATTACAATAATTGTAAAGCATTTCAGGGAAACTGAGGATATTTTACCCTTGTTTTATAGGCAGTTGGGCAGCAGAGACAGAAATGTATCAAGAAACAGTCCAAGGGTACAAGGTGAACCAGTATCAGAGACAGAAGGCAAATTCAGGGACATGTCTAGGGGAGAAAATAAAGCATAAAACTTGAGTAAAAAAAAGATGCATAATTGTAGTAGAAGCACATTGAGAAAGATCCCCCAGTGTCTCCCATGGGACGTGGAGGAAGTTTGGGTTTTTGTTGTCAAATTCAGAGATAAAAGAGAGCTCTGCTCCATTGCAGCTGAACAGTTCTGTGCCTGTACAGACGTGAGTATGAAAAATCTTGTCCCTGGGCTAAAGTAGGTTATTAGGATTTCCATTCAGAGTGAATGCCCCCAGTACTCAGCTACTATTCACTGGTAGTCCCTTCATTCCAAATAAATAAATAAACAAAATGAACACAAAAAGATCTTGTTTTTCTCTCAGTATAAACCAGGAAAAGAGAAGAAATCTCAAAACAATTTCATAGGAAGTAAAACATCCCTGTTATGTCTGGGAGGTGTAAACTCCCCAAAAGGTATTTCTTTCTCTTGACCATGCTACTTCTGTATGCTATTACTTCTATATATTTCTGTCAGAGAAACATAGAATCAGTAGAACTGGGAGATGCAGCCAAGCTCAACCACCTGCAGATACTAGGGAAACCACAAAATATTTGCTGGAGCAGCAGATGCCAATGTTTGGCTTGCTACAGCTATTGAGGAGAAACAGGAGAGGAAAAAAGCACAAGGAAAGCTTCTGTGCTTAACTCACTGAAGGATGGAGAGATTAAATTAAAAGATGGCTAAATAAAAATGTAAATCTGTGTTCATATGTCTTTTCTGGGAGGTATAAAATGTGCAGAATAAGCAGGAACATATAGATTGTTGTTTTCCCTTGACTCGAGCCACAGTAATATTTCTGGTCTCAGAAATCTTCACTCTCATTGAAAATGAGGTGTTCCTGACAGAAGTTTCACATTTCAGAAGTTTGCAGCCTGAGGGTCAGAGCTGCAGTGCGTATGAGTCAATAATGTGAAGTGAAACAAGTAAATAATTAAATCAATGGGAAAACTCCCACAGAAGCTAGCTCCTTGTGGACTGTGCCATAAGACAGTGAGAATACATCCAACAGAACTGAATTCCTGGGAGGAAAATGTATTTAGGAAAATACGTTTCTACATTTTTTAATGTAAAAAGAGCTTTGGAAGGAATTCAACCATTTTTCACTGCAATGTCCCTCATACAGATGCAATGATCCACCTCTCGAAGGGTCCAGGCTAGTAGCAAGGTGTGACATTTGTACAGGAGAGCAAATTGTTACTGGGGAGAGAAGCTATATTCCTTGATTGTTTGGCATATTGACAATAAACCTATATTTTCTGACAATGAAGACTTTTAAATTCAGTTTTCAAGGTAAAAGGAAAAGAAAACATGTTGGGCATGAGAAACACACTAGCAGGAATGAACAGATGGTACTGTAAATAGGAATAGGTCAGAGCTTTCTTCTTCTTGCTGATTTCTTCTCAAAGGTTTCATTAGATCAATGCCTGAAAAAGCTGAGCAAACTGTAAAGGCTGAATAAAAAGCAATATGGAGTCATTTGAGAAAAGTTGGGTTATATGTGACCACAAAAAATAAAACAAAATGGATTAGAGTGTAAAAATATTTCTGCCTGTCATGTAAAGAAATACATCTGCTCACCTTCTTCGTCATTTGCCTTTTCCTGTTTTCCAGTTTAGTGGAATTAATTTGAGTTTAGGGGATCCCTTCAACTCCACTCTTTAGCCACAGCTTTTGGGGGATCCAAAATTGCTGGGTATTTTTCTGGACAAGAACTATATGTGGGCAACTCCTTACCATTCAGCTTTATTAGACACAGAAGTAAAGCACAGACTGACTTAGTGACTTGCACAAGGCAACAGTGGAAATCTGGAGCAAAACTGAGAAATACATGTCTTCCCAGGCAGGATTCAGCACCACAACACATAGATCACTCTTTTGTCACTACCTCAGTGTTCTAGAAACAGAACAGGAATAAAATTCTGACAAATAATCAATTATGTGAGCAAGGCAATCTGTCCTGGGGAAGGTTTTAATCACCATTTTCCCCTCAGTCTTCCCTCAAAGTCTGATGATTATGGTATTGCAAATCAGGAGCTCAGATCTGGTAGAATAAGGCAGAAAAGGATACGTGTTCTTTAGTGTTATGACTTTAGTGCACTTCACTGAGGTTAAAAAAATTCAGTAATTGTCCTCTGCATAACTGAAAGGCTAAGGCTCATTGGAAATTCATGGGATGATTTCTGATTTCTAACTGCTTATTGCTTCTCAATTCCTGGTATCCTGTTAAGGACAGGAGAAACACTGCTGCTGGTCACTCTTTTGAAATTATAATGAAAAAGTTAATTCTCTTGGAACTAATCAGATATTACACATCGTTCTACAATTATTCTATTGAACAAAGGTCTCCCTAAAGAAAAATTAATCTAACACCTCTAAATGATGCAGTCACATGTATTTTCAATTGTCACAAATAAGAGATCTATTCACCCTCTTAGCATCAATTTTTGCTGCATGGTTTTGTGGAAATAGTGCTCTTCAAAATTCATAAGATTTCTGTGTTCATTTAATTTCAGCTGTTCTGAAAAAAGATATTAGTACTTTGCCAAAGATATGGACCTCTTTGTTGTAATGAGGACTGCCCAATAGTTGGATGAGTTCAAAGGACTCCTGCCTTTTTTAATTCAAGATTGAATAGCACTGTATCTTCTTTTGAATGCTGGAACTATAAAACCATCTGCCCGTACAGTTGTTCTAAATTTCCCATTATTTTAGGCTGCATAGTATGTGTTTGCTATTCTAAATTACAGTGCTGCAATTCACATCCACTGGCATAAGAGATGGAAACTGAAAAATCTTAATGCCTACTAAAGGCTGATGTGCTTGAGAGAGCAGGAAGCATAACAAGTTGGCATTAATGCCCTTGTCAGTGATTTTTTTACAGCAGGTAGGTTGAAATTTGTGCTTGCTGATGATAGATATATTAAATCATATGTCTAGAAGCCTTGACTCAACACCTCCTAGTTGTAAGGCTCTGCTGGCTCATCTTGTGGTTCCAACACACTGAGCGGAGTGTGTTGCACTGTGCTGTAATGCCTCCAAAGACGAAGGAGCTGCTCCAGGATTTCTCCTGGTGGTGGACACCAGCTTAAGCATCTTGTGAATTGAGCCCCCAGAATTTTTCAAACTGACCAAAATAGTGCAATAACTGATATACACAGAAAAAGGCTGACATCCTGTGATGTTCCTGTTGACATATCCTTAAGGAAATCCCACTGCATTCATGAACTACTGTAAAATGGTCTAGGAAGGAAGGGAAATCCATATTTTGAGACAAACTCCTTGCTGGGAATGCTGGAGGTCCAGACCTGGTATAGTGATTTTCTCTGATATTTCTTGCACAAGTGGTAGGCCACCATCTCACCTCCATCCTACTGAGATCCAAGGAAACAACTGCCTACAACCTTGCCACTTAGTGCTAAGAATTTTCCATAAATCAAGTGAATTAAAATTTCCTGCAGAAAAAGCCTGGTGGCCTGTTTCAACTTTTGGTCATCCCTTCTCACAAATAGTGTTTTATGTCCACACAGGGCATTTAGCTTAAAATATAATAGCTATTATATCTTTTATGGTAGAGCCTAAATTTTTCTATATGTATTTTCTAATTCTAATTGAAGAATGTTTATACAGCCTTTTAAAATAATTTTCTCCTAACTAACTTAAAAATTCTACTCCTGACAAGCGACTACAAAGCCACTGCAGTTAGCATAAACTTTTTCCAAACAGGCATAAACTAAGAGTGACAGAGATATAGTAACTGATTTAATCATGTCATAGAATATGATATTTAAATGAAGCTTTATTTAAATGAAGTTAATGCTGTCTGTAAAGTGTTTCCAGTATTTAAAGGCTGGAAAGAATGGCGAGGGGTTCAATAAACTACTTGTTACTTCTGTTACTAGGGAGAAAGCCCCCCAAAAAATAAGAACAACCCATATCTATGCAACATGCCACCACAGTCAATCAACGGTACTGTAAAAGTAAGACCTATATGTCAGAACTCAGCTGAAAATTGAGCACTGGTGTTCTCCCCCAGTGACCACAAAAACACATTTGTCTCAGTGCTTTGACAGTCAAACAAGCAGGCATGCATGAATGATGCCTATGGATGGCACTTGTGAATGTAATGCTTCCCAAAACCTCTTCAAGGACACATCATCCTTGGAACACACATTTCCTAATTCTGTTGAGTTTGGTGTCTCCACAGGTTATCTCTCAAGTCATTTTCACTTGTTTAACCTAATAGTGTCTTGGGACAACTTCAGAGGTTAACTGGAACATGAAGGTATTTTGGCTTTCTCCCTCTTTGCACATTCCCTTCCCTTCAGCCCCGTGACACACCCTGCTTTCACACTTCTATGTCCACATCAAGCAGAGATCCAGACATGATGTGGAGCAGAATAAGCCACACCTGAGCTGGCTTACACTGCCCAGCCAAGCTGACCCTGTTACAACAAAATGTTTGAGAGCATTCCTGGCCTTCGTCCCATTCACCTCCGCACTCCTGCATCCATGTCAAACTTCCACTAGTGCTCTCACTTCTGGCTGTGAATTATCTGCCTGCACACACCCCTGCTCAGCCTCCCCCATCTTGCTTTGCTTGGAGGGTTCCTGGCTTCACCATTGTTGTGCTCAATGCAGGGGAGCCAAATGGCAAAAAATGGGGACCAGAGATTTCGCTGAAATCCCTAACCTGACCCGTTGTTGTGGTTTAGGAATGGTATTCTCCAATTTAGTGCTGTGGCTAAAACCCAGAGCTGTTCAGTACCTCCTCCATCCTCCCCTGCAGCAAGACAGAGAGGTGAACTGGAGGCACAGTAGGTAGAGATCACAGGTTGAGATAAGAACAATTTACTGGAAATGGCAATGAGATTAGAACACAAACAGTAACAACAACAGTGTTAATAACAAAAGTGTACAGAAGAGAGATTCACGTGCAAAATGGTCACCATGGAGCGCACAACCCAACCACCCAACCGAAGCCATCCCAAACAGAAGAGAGCCCTTCTTCTCAGAAGAGACTCCCTTCCCTCTCCCTGGCCATTATGTGACGTGGTGCAGAATAACTTCTGGGTCTGAGCCTCCTGGCTACTGCAAAAATTAACCCTGTCCTGGCCAGAACCAGGACACCCGTGTACACAAATTCATCAGCAGGGTCAGGAGTGCATGGGCAGATACCAGGAGTGAGCAAATGTGCTCCATTCACTTTTCAGTCCAGAAAGGGCTGGCACTCATCTCTGAGGCATCCATAGCCCTTCTTCTTGGGCTGGTTGACTCAGAGTACAGCAGGGTGAAGGTGATCTGCGTGGGGGAACAAAGAGGGAGCTAAGTCTATCACCATAGCAAGGAACAGAATGGTTTGAGTTGGAAGAGATCTTAAAGATCATCCAGTTCCAGCCCTCTTGCCATATGCAGGGACATCCTCCACCAGACGAGGCTGCCCACAGCCCCATCCAACCTGGGCTAGGTTGGGCTACACACAATTTCACTAGACAACCTGTTGCAGTGCCTCACCACCCTCACATTTCTTCCTAATAGTTTGTCTAAATCTACCCTCTTTCAGCTTGATGGTATTGCCCCTTGTCCTATCACTACATGCCCTTGTGAAAAGTCCCTCTCCATCTACCCTTTAGGTGCTGGAAGGTTGCTTCAAGGAATCCCAAGTCTTCTCCCAACTCTTTCAGCCTGTCTTCATAAGAGAAGTGCTCCAGCCCTCTGATCACCTTTGTGGCCCTCCTCTGGACCTGCTCCAGCAGGTTCACATCCTTCCTATGCTGGGAACCCCAGAGCTGGACACAGCACTCCACGTGAGGTGAGTGTGGAGCAGATGAAGGATTTGGGTGAGATTTCACACTCTAAATTCAGCCATGACTTCTCAAGTGCACAAATGGTACATTGTTAGCTTGCCTCTAGTTATCTGTTTCCCTCATTTCAGCCCTGCTTTGAAAATGCAGACAGAGGTAAAAATCCCTTGCCTTAACTGTAGCCTTACAGTGTTCAAACAGACTGTCATTTTTCTTGTGGTAGACAAGTAAAAATGACAAGCCTTATGCTTGTTGTAAAAAATAGTATGCCACAAAATGTTATTAAATGCATCTCCACCCAAATACCGTTTTGTCTAAATCTCCCTCTCCTCAAAAGAAACTGAGCTAGTTTACTGGAAAGTGATAAAATAGTATGTTTTTTTCTCAGTAAAAAGTATAGGTAATCTCTGCAATTTCTTTTAAGACTAGTCTCCCTGTACTATGCTTGTAATTTGTCATTTTTACCCTGTAACTATCACAGCTATCTACTAAAGATGCAGAAAAATTCCATTTACACAGACAGAAAAGAGCTACTTTTCACAGTCCCAGTCCTGCTTCCCTCTCAGCATGGGAGAAGAAGGGAAATATCATCCTGGTGATGGAATTCAGGCAGTCTGCAGCCAACTTCTGCATCAGTCTTTCAACGAGGAGGCTGCAGGACCAAATGACATAAAGCTTTGCGTACCTCTGGTCCTTTGGGCAAAGGGGAGCTGCTCCTGTTGTACCCTCCCATTTGTTCCTGTGGCCTGCAAGCACACAGACTGCCCCACACCACTGCCCGCAAGCCATGTAGGGCAAACCATGGGGTGCTTTATAGTGTCTATCCTGCAATCAGGTATGTGGTAAGGTGGGGATGGGGAGAGGAAGGAGCCCACTGACACCAGGGTGCAGCTGTGCCAAAATGCACTGACCAGTGTGCTCACTAACGCGCTGTTGCTGACCTGTGGGCAGTCAGGAATTAAGATGTGGCCTTCTGCCTCATTTTCTGATCTGTAGCTAACAGTCTAGAAAAGGAGATTCTGTTCTTGCTGCTGGAAATAAAGCATTTATTGGAAAGTAGACTTATGTCACGTAGTTAAAAGCATGTGTTTCTCAGGGTTTTTTACAACAAAAAGGCATAGTGCCTCTTCAACCTGCAAAAATAAATAAAATTACTTTATGGTCTCTATTATTAAGACTTTCTTGTAACAAAACCTTGTGAATCAGGAGGAAGGAACATGACTATGCTCTGTATGGAAGCTGCCCATGCTGGATACAAGCATAGCACCTATAAGGCCCTCCAGATCATGTCCCTTCATGCATTGGAGTCAATCTAACATGCAGGAAAGCTGCTCTGAATGAAAATCTCTCATAAGCTGATCCAAAGTTTGTGTTAAAATGTAGATCAAAAATCCAGAGGGGGTTACATAATCTCACTAAAATTTCTTACTAAATGCTATGTATTCCAATTTCTGTATCCTTCCAAGAAAGGTATTAAGTCATACTGCCATCTCCCATCATTCTCTAGGACTTTTATCTTTATATTTATGTCAAATTGAAATGGTTGAAAAATTAATCTGGCAACAGATTTTACTTTCATAATAATAAAATTGTATTCCAAACAACTTAGGAAAACGGGAAACAGGGGGCAGGGGTGTCCGTACATCAGTATTTTCTGACTTGAGGGCTGTTATGTTACTCTTGCGGGTGGGGCTTGGTATAGTGGCAACACAGTAAACAAAATCCATGAAGCACAGGTGAAAAAATCTGTAACTGGGACTAGAATTGTGGTGTCAGATAAAAGGTGCTGACTAACAAAAATATGAACTGTCATGTCACATTCAGAGAAACACTTTTGCTTATTCCTTTTCTAGAAATATATGTATGCAGACCTCTATTTCACCTGTGTGAGAGGGAGAAAATTATTCCACTCTATGTCCAGACCAACAAGTGCCTTGTCCTTCCATTTGTGTTGCCACCTTCTTTCCACTGGGCTCTGCTTCTTTGAAGTATCTCTTTTTTAGCCATACGGACGAACGTATTTTTCCTGGTTAAGGAGCTCATGTGAAAAATAAAAGAATGCCACTGGTTTTAAGCTGTGTAAATGAGGTATCCATGGCTTTATTTTCTGGCTGTTCTATATATGCTGACACTAAGTCAGCTCTTATAGAATATAAGTTATTCATGAGGACAGTGTCGTTTACCCTAAACAATCATCTGCTTTTAATTACATTGCCACAGAACGGTTGAACAACTCTCAGGAGTCTGAAAATCTAAAAAAAAATTACTTAGCTCAGACAGGACTTCTGTTTACTGCAAAGTTGTATTTAAACTATATATTTCTATGTACAGATATTTTTATGTAGTTAAGGATACAGATAATAGGTCTGGTAGGGGTGCATCTTCTTGCTTGGTGTTGCATCAAAGATGCCTCTATGACTCCTTCCTGGAAAGCAGAAATACAGAAACACAGTACAGCTGAACAAAAAATCCTCAAAAACCTAGACCTTGCTCCTTCCCATGAATTTCAATCCCAAATCCTATTCATTTGGGCCTTATAAGCCCCACTGCCATAAAAGGTGATCTAATCTTTTGCTTCGCTTTGTGTCAGTTTATTTTCTCCCAGATCTCTGCTTGGATATGTAAATTTTGTACTCTCATGATCCTTCCTGGATCTACCTGTATAACATAGCAGAGGTGTTTGCCCTGTGCTCCATAGTCCTGCTTCCCTAATGTATGTATGCACATATGTTAGAGCTGTGATTTCCTGGGAAATTAAAACACAGAAAAGAGGGATGAAGTGTGCACACAAATATCCTATCCCCACAGCTCATACCTGAATCAATGAGCTGGAAAGTGTTCCCGGGTGGTACATGGGTTTGCTCTTTCCACAGGTTTCACAGATATTTAGGACAACAAGGGAAAATAAACAACAATTTAGTGGACAAAGCTTTTTCAACCTCTATGGGACTGTGATGTTGTTTAGGCTACATTAAGCCTGACAGTGAAAAATCTGGTCCCTGTAATTGCAAATATGTAAACTGTAAAAGATATAACTTAAATGCCTCAGCTAAAAGCTGTGACCTAAGTCTTACCAGAATATTTTAATAACAAAAATCTTCCTCTTCATTCAGAATAGTAATGTAATGCATGGTAAATTAAAACAAATGCAAGACTGAGCTGTTGGAGTCTTAAACAGCCATCAAAAGCCTTTCTAAGAAAAGTTTATTTTCTTCCTGCAAATTTATAATGCAAGAGGAAAAACAGACTGACCTACTAGATACAAATTTAAAACCTGACATTGAAATTGCCTTTAGCTTTTGTTCCTGGTGCATCAGCTCTGCAGTAGAATCAGCTCTGCAAAGCTGTTGTCTGGTTAGAACCTGCCAGGATGAAATTGTTACTTTTCATAAATATGGTACCTAGAAACTTCACACAAGGCCTAACTTTTACTCCTAAAACTTTCTGAGTTTTAAAAGACTTATTTGTAAATCATGTTTTTAAATACATTGCTTCACCAGCAGTGCATTCACTCTAATATAAAACAATAAATAATACACTATTAAAAAGACTTTGTTAAAGAGCACAGCTGTGCCAAACTTTGCAAATGAAATGTTTACATGGGATTCTAATTCAGTCCTCAGAGGTTTAGCTATCTGGTTCTTCCAGTCACTGTTGAAGAACAGAAGAAGAAATTGAATAGTTCTAGTATTCAACTTTTAGCCTCCAAATAGTATTTTCTCACACCACTGACATTCAGATGCCTGAGATTACTTATTATGCTACAGGTGTGTTATTTACTTTTAAATGCAATTTTCAGCCCGTTTCTCTTTATTTGTTCACTTGTTTCCACTAAAACAGTGTCAGATATTCTCACAACTAGCAGCTTCCTGCAGCCTGAGTATCTCATGTACTAGAAAAAGAATGTGCTCAACTGAAAATTATGCTTTGTGTTTCATATAAAGCTGTTGTAATTACACATAAGCAAAGACATATTTTACTAATATCTATTCTATATTTTCATACCCTGTGAAAGACCAGCATATAACACTTGCCCAATGGAAAGCTAGGGAAGTAAAGCTTATCCTTACAAATTCCTGCCTCAGAAGACTACTGTTTATCATGGCTAAGTGATGAATAAGCATACTAAATTTGCTCTGCAATAAAAGGTAGCTTCTAAATCACAAAAGACATGTGAAAATCACCTTTGTGAAATGAAAGAAGAAAATATCTAATTCCAGGTACTAAATAATAAAACCATCAGGGATTCAAATGACTCTCTTAATAAGTAACACAGTCTGAAATTTTAATCTCTAGGTCACCTACTCAAATCCAGTTAAATTCAATAATAAAAGATTATTGCTGTTTAAAGACAGCTTCCTGAACAAGAAAAAAGAATGCATCTAAAGGTAGCCTTAAAGGAAGCCCAAGGACAGAGGGAGTCCTTCAATTGAAAATCCACTGATTTAAAAGAAGACACTTACGTTAATGCCAGCCAAAACAGATTGCTATTTTTTCCCTGCCCTAATGGAAAAACTACTACCATATTATATTTGAGTAAGCTGGGAAGTTTTTCTCTTGGAGCATCTGTTCTTCACAGTGATGCATCCATAAGGAAGGAGCTTCCCTACATACAAAACTTCTGTCTGCCTGAGCCACTGCTCAGGAGGAACTTCACATGGAGATGCCTTTTATGAGAAAGAAATAATTTTGTGAGGGTAATATAACAAGCAGTGGTGAAGGGAAAAGGAAAACCTCCAAGGTGTTGGGGGGCTGACACTATCCTTGCTTACATCCGTTTAAAAACAGCTGAACAGCACAGGCCATCAGTGCCCAGCATGAACATTCCAGAGTGCGTGGGCACTGCCAGACCAGGCTCTGGGTACTTTATTACCTGTTCACTGGGTAAAAAATTCCTTGCAAAACTGAAAGGCAAAGGATGGTCAGGACTATAGGATCCATCCCCAGTAAGGGATGGATATAAATCACTGGGTTTGGAAATGTTAGCATTAATTGCTAGCTAACAAATGTTTAGTTATCAGGACTACAGTCAAGAAAACTGATAGTGAGCTGCAGCTCAGTGCATCTCACCACTGCTTTTGAGCTGTGTGACGGGAACCTTTCAGAGTGCAATTCAGTTCTTTGCCATTAATGCAGTGACTGGAAACTGCGTACATGTCCTAATGTTTTACTCAGTGCTTGTGAGAGGACTGTAGGAGAGAAAAGCCTGTTTTCACTAATAGTTCATGCTTTATGAGCAAGGATACAGAGCTACAAGAACACACTGCTGTCAGGCAAGAGTCATCTTTCTCTTGATATTATATACCAGTTAATTCACTTGCCTGCTTCCCCATCCGATTCAAAAAATAAAATCTCCAGAGCTTTCCTACACCTCTGGAAGAAACTGCTGGTGCTTATCTGCTGCTCCTGGGCAACAATTCTGTGATAACTCTATAAGCTCCAGGAATTTTCTCTGTTGCAGATGGAGAGAGATCATCTCTTCCAGAAAAGATTCAGAACAAAAGCTCAAAGCAGCTATATTTTATTAAATCTGAAAAGGCTTATCTTTTTCCACTGACTGCACAGGAGTCCATGGAAATGACACTTACCAGAGTAAGGGTAGCCCTCCTCCAAAGTTCACCTTTTCCCCTTATTTTGTCTGTCTTTACAAGGAGCCAGAAAAGGAAAGAGAAAACTTGACTTCAATCTATCTTGTTTTGTAGGAAGGCAGTGCAGTATTTATTAGCAACTAATTATGTTTACATATCTTTTTCAACATATACTTACTGGACTAATTTATGGGCAAGAAGAATGACAAATGACAACAGAAGAAAAAAAGCATCAGCTGATTCTAATGTCCATACTATAATATCACCTTAGAGACAAATTTTTCAAAGACATCAAGACCATTTATGGACTCAGGAGTTCTATACCAATAGTTTATATTTCATATAAAAATAGATAGAAGCTATCTTAGGTTATGGACTGCTGTAGAATACTTTCTGATACCTAGATTTGACTGCATCCAACACTGGTTTCTCGTAACCATTTTAGTCTAACAAGAAAAACAACTAAGGTAAAAGAAAGAGGGGAGCAATGATCTTGACTACCTATATACCTGGACACAAGGAACAACATGGAGATTTAGTGGGATCACAGGACTTGGATAAAAAACACTCAGAAGAGGGTCAAGAATAAACTCCTCTTTTTGGTTTGTTTCTTCACTTATCAACATTATTTCAGTCCTATATTGCACTACATTCTGAAAATTCATCTTCATCAAGGCCCATGCAGAGCTACACCCCTCTGACTCAGTGCTTGAGACTAAGTGAAACTGAAACACATTTTAACCGTCTACAGAGCACTAGAGGTCGACCTCAAGATCCCTTTTGATTACTATAATCAACCTGAGTAAAATTGATTGCAGGATTAGGTTTATGTTTACAAACACCTGAGTTCTGCACTTAGAAAAGAAGAAAAAAAAAAAGGCAGCAAGCATTTTTGCTTCTCCATTCAGTGGTTAATTGGTTAATTGAAGTTTTATGCACTACAATGAGCACAGTGCAGTTTTCAGTCATAGAATCATGGAATCAATGGTTTGTGTTGGAAGGGAACTTAAAGATCACCTAGTTCCAACCCATCTGCCATGACCAGGATGTTCAAAGCTCGATCCACCTGGCACAGCTGCAGCTGGAGAGCAGCGTGAGCATGTGTGAGAGGAAGAGCCCTGCAGACACAAAACTCAGTGAAGAAGGAGATGCTGCAGGCTCTGGAGCAGAGATTCCCCTGCATCCCCTGGTGCAGACCATGGCGAGGCAGCTGTGCCCCTGCAGCCCATGGAGGCCCATGCTGCAGCCCCTGAGGGACCCCATCCTGGAACAGGTGAATGCCCAGAGGAGGCTGTGACCCCATGGGAAGCCCACACTAGAGGAAAGTCCTGGCAGGACCTATGGGCCTGTGGAGAGGAGCGCCTGTGCTGGACAACGCTTCTGGCAGGACTTGTGACTCCACGGGGATCCAAGCTGGAGAAGTCTGCACCTGAAGGACTGCACTCCATGGAAGGGACACATGATGGAGTAGTTTGTGAGGAACTGCATCCTGTGGGAAGGACTCACATGGCAGAAATTCACAGAAGACTGTCTCCCATGAGAGAAACTCCACACTTGGCCAGGGGAAGCGTGCAAGGAGTCCTTCCACTGAGGAGAAAGGGACATGAGAAATAATATGTGATGAACTGACTGAAATCTTCCTTCTCCATCCTCCTGAACCACTGTAGGGGAATAGACAGAAAATTCAGGAGAAAAGTTGGGCCTTTGAAGAAAGGAAGGGTGGGGGGAAGATATTTTTAAGATTTGGTTTTATTTCTCGTTATGCTTCTCTGATTTCAGTTGATTTCCCCAATTTGAGTCTGTTTAGCCCATGATGGCAACTGGCAAGTGATCTCTCCCTGTTCTAATCTCAGCTCAGAAGACTTCCATTATACTCTTTCTCCCCTGTGCAGACAAAGAGAACAGTAATAGAGCAGCTTTGGTGGATACCTAGCATCCAGACAGGGTCACCCAAACACAGTCTATGATTTTATTACTATAGTAAAAATACCTGTCCGGTATTTTTTAATTTTAAAGCTGGTTACTTCCCATATTCCCAAGTGCTTAGACTCTCTTTGCTCTATTTCTCCATCTCAATGACAAGCAGCTCAGATTAAATCTCCACAGCTAAAAATTGAAGGAGCAAAGGATAAGGAGCACTAGACAGGCCTGACACAGGACACAACTCAGCAACTTCTATTTATGGATCCACTTTCCATAACCACCCATCCTGTTTTGGGAAGGACAGTAGAGTAACTCACTTTATGTTAATGTATTAACCTACAGCAGCGCATTCACATTTCCTTGTACTTAGTAGTATGTCTGCTTTACTTACGTGTTGAGGCACATCTCAGTATTTAATTCACTGCATTAACCATTCACAAGCCACAGACCAGTGTGGTAGCAACACCGCTGCCCTTGTGGCTTAACCTCCAGCAATGCTCATAAACAGATTCAGCTGCAGGGAACAACTCTGCTCCTGTGCAGAATTTGTTAGTCGAGGGTTCAGAGCACACAGCTGACATTCCATCGCACCGATTATTTCCATATCCCAGTAAGAAATCCAACTGACTAAAATTGGATGGGATTAGGCAGTGTCTGACAGCAGTAACAGTCACAAAACTGGCTCTAAGAAAGGCCAAACCCATAATTTTGAAAGGTTTACATCATTTCTGCATTTTCCCTGGTTACTGTGCATCATCCTGGTCAAATCTGGATGACTACAGATCAGTAAGGCTGAGAAGTGCTGGTGTGTAGAGGATGTGAGGGATAGCTGGTTTAGGTTTCCTTCTTGCCTCTGGCTAGTGCAAGTGACAGCTATAAAGACATCCTGTCCAGCTATGGGTTGTGACTCTAGCTGACAATAAATAATGTGACGACATCTGGTTTCCTGACATGATGCCTCAGGGATAGATTTTTGCTCCCTAAAGCCTGCTTGATATTTACTCCCTCCTTTTCTTCCACTCAAACAAGAAGTTCCTAAGACCTTCTCTCTGTTGTCACTCTTCCAGCAGTCCATTTACCATATGGTCCATATTCCAGGGAAAAATCACCATATTTGTGTTGTCAATCTTAAATTATGGTCTGTCAGGCCTTAGTTTCCCCTCACGGAAGAAAACTACCGGACCAATGACCCTTGCAGAATATACCAATGGGGCCATCTCCAGGCTAGGAAGAGATGTTTTCTCCTGTACAAATTACAAAAGGATGGGATAGTGCCCATTTTCCTTCAGGACAACTGGATGTAGGGACACACTGTAGGTAAGCCTGTAGCCTGAGAGTCTGGCACCAGCCCATGTTCCTAATCTCCCAGTTTTGTGGTGAGATGCTGATAGGCAATGACTTAAATTAATGGGCAATGACTACTGCCTGTCTGTGAGACCAGAGGATGGCTACAAGTGGCACAAACACATCAGTGGTGGAGTGAACAGCCAGAGGTGCAAAAAGACCCTGATGGTAAAGGTGTGGTTGCTGAGGTGCCTTGTGGAAGCCCCTCTACAGCCCCAGTAGGACTCTTAATAGGACAGGACTGATGAGAGGACGAGTCAGCACGGGCCTTCCCCACTGCAACAACCCTCTTCAGAAACAGAACAGACCAGCAGAGTGCTGGTCATTCTGAGGAGAACACTTAACTATTAATTCTTCTGTGCGCCTGAGTTCAGCACTATCAAACGTCACTATGAACCGAAACAGAGGAGTAAATGTGAGGCAACGCAAGACAGGAAACCTTTCTTTGAAGAGAAGTGGTGAGATTGCAGTAAAAGACAGCACGACACCAAACCACTTCTGATAAAGATCTTTAAAGACCACTCTGTCTGTTTTTTGAAAAGCAGCCTGTTCCAGCTCTCACAGAAGTATAGGATAGGTCATGCCAGCCCAAACCATTAGAGAAACAAGACTTTACCCTGCTGCTAGCTAGGATGGATTTATTCTTTCTTCCACTGCAACTAGAGAGAAGACTAAATTACTCGCAGCTGCTTAAATGCTATGTGGTAAACTTTGTTTTCCATCAGGAAACACTCGTCATTGGTACAGAGAAAAAAATTCTAATTTAAAGGTCTGTTTTTCAGGGCAGTTTGCAAATTAATTTCTTCCTAATATAGGTCAACAATTAGGTGTATGCCCATGAAAATAAATTGCTTCTATGCTAACCCATGGGCGAAAGAGGTGGAACAAAGTAAACCTATATTAAATGGGTGATTCTAGGAGCATGACAACCTTACCCAGATGCCTCATTCTGCTCTGTTTGGAATTTGTCATCTGTGTTCATGTACATACGTTAACAATTAACTAATTTAGCTGTCTCTCATCTGTTGATTTGATAATATAAGGGGAAAGAAGAGCCAAATTATTTTCATTTAAGCAAAATAGCTAGTGTCAATGATGAGTCAAAAATAAGGAACAGGCCGTACATATTTTTCAAATGTAGCCAGTTACCGGTTAACTTGAGAAAATAGCAGATATTACCTCTTTTGGTAGATACAGTATGTTGTTGTTCATTCATGGTTAGACTGTTACTTTCCACCTTTGCAACTGTGCCAAAGGCAGATTCCCACCCTGCTGGCAGGGACATTAAAGGAACAGACTGTATAGAAGAAAACTAGAGAAACATGCAGAGGCATGAAACTACTAAAATCTTAGAGGGCCTTGTACCACTTGTCCCCCACTTTGTAGATTTGACTCACACACATTTACCTTTTTCTCAAGAAAATACTTGACATGCATGGAGACCTTAATGCCACAGATACCAGTCTGAAACTCAAAAACACATTCTTCAGTCTTCTGCATCTTCTTTGAGAGAAGATTTACTTAAGAAACATTTGCTTCTAACTCAATAATTATCTTCCCCTTTCATCCTTAAATATTTTCCTGAGTCTCATCTTAAATTGAAATCTGCCTGTCGAAAAGCTACTTCAGTCTTGTCATTCTTGCGTTTGGGATCTCGTACTGCTTGGTGCTTTTGAGGGACATAATGCTCTCAAAGATGCCTCGTATTCAGCAAAGCATTATACACTGCAAGCTCAGGGTTGCAGCAATGAACCAGAGCATCAGATGACATTGAAGCACTACAGCTGTCAATAAAGCAGAAGGCTCAGGGACAATTGGACATATGTGGGAGAGAAAGGAGACCTGTGTTTCAGGAAGACAGCCAAAAAAGTGAAATGAACTAGAACTGGCCTAGGATAGATTGTCAGTGGTATACTACAAGTCCTTGGATAAGTGAGCATTGAAAATGAGGAAGATTTTAATTTCTAAGGAAAACAAAGCAAAAATTTGCACCTCAAAGCAATATTTCACCTAAGGATATCAAAGTGAAGTCCATACATTAGGTCTCACTGTGAAATAGATTAGCTCTTACTTTACAGCTGAGGAAACTAAGGTTCACCATCACACAGACAAAAAATGGCAAAACTATTTTTCTTACCTAGGTTTTCAGTAAGATATTGGTCTAGCCAAACAGCAAGAGCAAAGGTCAGATTAGCACCGTTTTTTTTTTCTGCATCATTTAGCCCAAGCAGTAAATCAAACAAAGGCGTTTCAGCAGGATAAAGGATCAGATTTGAACTGAGGCTGAAACTCCTGGGTTTCATTTAGGGACGACAAATAATTCACAACTGTGTAAGATCTGAGCAGTCACGTGTGCGTTGTGCGCACATGCACCATCTGCCAGTTTGCATCTGACAGCCATTACTTGGGGAGGGATTTTGCAAAGAAAAAATTCATACAGCTCATCAGGTGATAGCTGGACACTTCTGACGCAATATCAGTATGTGTCAAGGTGAGTCAGAACACACATGGTACAGATAGGAAAGCAAAAAAAAGATTAACCCTATGCCACCAAAAGGCTTCTGTTGCTTGGAGTAAAAGAATCCACCAAGGGCTGATGGAACAGGCCACACTTTTAAGCAAAAGTCTGCGAAACAAAACTGTGTCCTAATTAGAACCACTGGGAAAAAGTGCACCACTGTATTCCAGATGATGAAGCCAGTAAGCAGTGGAATATTTTCAACAGGAAAGATTAACCAAAAAAAATCTAATAACATAAACCCTACTGCTTATAACCCCAAAGCCATACCAGATTTACAGAAAGAGAAAGAACCTTTAAAATAGAATCAAACACTAAGTATATTCATAGTAATGCTGCAGTCAAACAGGGCAGAGTCAGTAAACCACATCTGTACTTGTTCTATTAAAATGTGCTGTTGAGCAGAATTAACTCATCTGGTTAGGGAAATACATTGGGAAGAGAGGCACAAGGACACCACTTCAACTATTACATGAGGGCAATTTATATAATACATATGTCATCACATGTGGTCAGAGTGAAAAAAGCTCAGGAACACTGGTTTTTATGAAATAGTCAGGGAGCCATTGAAAAGGGAATTAAATTTTCATACAAATTAAGCATGGCTAATATAAAGAAGTAAATTAGTAATTTGCAGTGTCCTTTGTTTTTAAGATCTCTTGATACTTTTAGTCATCTATTATAGCATATTTTTACTCCTTAGAGGGTTTATCAGGTAGGAAATCTCTGCTCTAACCACTTTTCCTTGAGGCTACACACTAACAGAGCCAGATCTGTTTTGCAACCAAGATGTCCAGTTATTCAATAATGTGGCTGCTAAACAGCTGTTGAATGGCTACAAACACCAGCTCCAATGGCCATTTCTTGTTTTCTGCCAACACATCTCCCCTCTGGTTCAGGAAAATTAAACCACTTCGGAAAGGACAGTAAGTCTGTTTTCCAGGGACTCTCTTAAAAAATTTTGCCTTCTTGTCTTGATTTAATCTTGTCAGAATCTACTAAACTCATACTTGTAAATGTGATATACAAACTTAATGGCAGTGAAAAAAGAGCTGTTGGGAGTTCCTTTCATTGCTACAGTCATGGTCCTGGCACAAGATATTTTATTGCTATTGGAGATAACTAAGTCCAAAGGAAACCACAGCAGTAAACCACTTTCAGTCACTCATGATCCACTGAGCTTTGTCCCTTAAATATATGCCCAATCTGGTGGCTTTTTAACTTTCCTGGCAATTGTGGGTACAAAATAGGAGGCAGGAAGAAAAAGAACAGCAGTCTCACTCTAGGTAACAGCAGTCTCTTCACTTCTGACATGTTTGTCATGACTTTTAATCTCTCAAAGATCTAAGATCCAGATGGAATTTCATGAGATGTCTCCAAACAACTTCATCCTTAATTGCTATGCAAATAATTACATTAGATTTTGACTCTTAAAAGCTAAAATACCACGAGGGCTAGCTTCCATTTCTTAGCTCCATGGCTAAAATTCTCTTCAATGATGTGAGCATTGATAAACATCTGGAAAGAGGAATAATATGTGTAGTTCTTTTCCTTTCCTTTATTTTTGTTTACCTCTATATTCCTCTCCCTTGCACATTGAAAACCAAACCACGTTTGCTTGCTTCAAGGGAGTGCAAAAGTCTCAAACTAAAGCAATTATAGAAGGATAAAAAGCAAGAATCAAAGTGAGATATTCTCAAATATGCCATCTGAGGCAGAGTATGATATACTTCATGCTACTACCGAATACAATACTGCAAGCAGTCACAGTTCAAATTCTAGATTCAGGTTTCTTGCAAAGTTGAAGACAATTATTTTAATTTTTCATGTTTTAATAGAACAAGAGTCAAATATTTTCTTCAGACAGCATTTCTTCCAGTTCATTTTCTTTGCCTTCTGAAATTTTGGGGAAGAGAGAAAGGGCAGAAAAGCTCTGGCTGAGCTGGATGCTTACCTGAATGCTTCCAGCGAAGCCTCCCAAAAACCACCGAAAGCCGCATGCACTACAGAGATTTCATTTGGAGAAATGAATGATCCTCTCCCTCAGGTAGGGATGGAAGATATTTCCAATGATGCTGCTAGAAAAGAGACCTCTCGTAGAATTGACAGCCATGCCAGAAAAGAGTTGAAAAGGTGTTTAAGAAGGTTTGTGAGCCTACAGCTTCATATTCCTGACACATTTATTTCTACAGTATTTAAAAAGTTTGGTTGTTAGCCACATTCATCACATGTGTTAGGCTAGAGGAAATGTTTGAGAAAGAATGCAAAAGAATTCAATTTTCTTTCTTCTGTTTTTCATCCTCAAATAGGAGACCAACCTTCAATACCCATCTCACTGGGCAGGAGATAATCTGGTGTCTTCCATCTTTCAGACTAGTGCCCTAGCTCCTAGGCCATAGGCTTCTCTGGGAGCGAGGCATTCTTACTCCAGGGTTATTAAGCAACACTCAGTGGAAAACTTTTCTCCTCTTTTCCTTCAAAGTCCTGCACTTGTCTCTGAGTCATAGCACTACTTCAAAAGGAATGGTGGTGGGGTACATGTTCTACTGCAAAAGAGGATAATTTGAATCCCCCAAGACTACAAAACATGTCAAACACACATCTCCAACTTCCTGAGAAAGTGCTCTAACCACAGGACTCCTAAATAAGTCGTCCACACCTCTATCTTCTGAGCTCTTTAAGAAAAGCATCAGGCAGTCCTGTATTCTCAAAACACTGAAGATTGAGCAAAGTTTTGTGGCTGTGAATCACACTTTCCTCACAGATTGAATTGAGAACTGCAGCCAACTGCCAAAATCAGAGAGAGAGAGCATTTCATACACATCTGGTCCTCAAATGGTCGAAGCCTCCTTCCAAACAGCACATTGGGTGTTATGAATCCAGCTTGTGTGCCCTGGGAGCCCTAAGTCTGTGTTACATTACTTAATCCATGAAGAGATGGATGTCTAAATTGGATTTATGAGTCACATTTCCAAAGGCAAACATGTCAAAAGTACCTCTGAAGGTATTGCACTTCGAAAGGAAGCTGTCAAGTATTTTTTTTACAGTAGTCTTAACTAGAACGTGACACTGGGAACCCCTTGCAAGGGAGTGGCGCTGTTACAAACTCACTATCCAAAAAAGGTGTATCAATCAGTATCTCTGCCTCAGTTGAATGGGCCTAAAAGTGGGCTAATTGTTAATTCTCTTCTTATCTCTTGCATGTATCTTTCAGACCAAGTGGGCTAATTCCTTATCATTAGATAAAATCTAAGGCTGGAGCCATGACAAATTGGGTATAAGCTAATTAAAAAAAAAAAAAAAAAAACAAAAACAATAATAAGAGATTTTTCCAGGCCTTTCAGTCAATATGTAACAAATTTCCCCATTCAGAACATTTATTACAGAAAATAACCTTGTCCCTTATTATGTAAATCTCCCTCTCACCGCCTCTCATGTATCAGTTCTACCTTTCTATAAATGCCTGACCTGTGCATGATTGCTGGAAAATTATTCCTGATTCTGCAGCTGAATCCACAGGAGCAGTATTTCCCTCCATGGGAGGGATGCAGTTTAGTGTTTTGTTGGTATAACCAAACCGGGCAGGACCCAGCCTCACCCAGCATAGCAAAACAACTGCCCAGAGACTTGGTTTTTTTCCCGTTTTAGCTGATGTCATCCAGGAAGTAATGCAGCTCTGTTAGCAAAAAAACCCCAACCCAAAGTAGCAGGCAGTTCAATATCCACTAGGTGGATATGCTGACAGAGTTGTGTTCAAAGAGGCTCTTCTAGTGCAAGTCCTGGTGCAGGCAGGCGGGCTTTCCACTGCTGTCTCTAGATTAATGCAAACAGCAAGCTTCTCTTGTTTGTATTTCATTTGGATTTTTGACACTATTTAAGTGCCTGTGAACATTATTTAACTTTATAGTTGAATTGCCTGTTGGACACAGCCAGTTGAAAAGAAGCATTGTACATCCCTTCATTTTACTACCTGGAATCAAAGGTATTTTACCTTGAGCTACTCCTTGTGTTTTCATGGCCCTTGGAATGCCTTGTGCCTGAAGTAAATTTGTGACAAAAGGCCCGAGGAACTTGTATATCACTGTTGAGTTGAAGCAGTTTTTTTGTCTTTCAGCCTCCACTGCCCTCACGTAGTGAACAGCTCTGTATGCCAGTAACTTTACATGCGTCAATAGTCCCAATGAATGGCTCCCACATGACCTTACTGGTAACTGTAACATTAAGTGCTAACAACAGGAACACTCTGCATACAAAATTTTGTGTCCTGCTCAGAGGAGGAGGAATGATCATCTCATCACAAAGGCTTGCGAACGTAACAATTTCCGTCTTTGCATAGAAAATCCTTGTCGTTGCATCCCTCATGCTCAGGATATCTCAAAGACCGTGATGAATGTGGCAATGAAACCCCTGGCATGAATCCACATTTAGCCCCTAGCACTTAGGATGAACACCAAAAGAACACAAAAGGCTGGTGAGTTCCAAGAGCCTCATTTTAGGAGACACAAGAGCAGAACCCCATGTGATGGTATTTTTTATTCCTGCATCCATCCATGAAATGCTATAGAAATATGGCAACCTAAGGAATGACTTCAGAATACTGAAGAAAGGCATTTCTTCCAGCAATAACTTCTGCTTCCAAATATTATCACATAAGTAGTGATGAGGCAATCTGTGAAAAATATTGCACGCCCACATACACAGTGATTGAAGCAGAATATGCTTGCTGAAGATGAGAGTGGTATTTCACCATTTAGGAAGCTTTTTCATTAGTCAACTGTCTTTCAACAGCTAAACCCCACATTTGCTACCTTAAGTGTTGCTTTAAAAAAAAACAAACAACCAAAACCACCATGGATTCTTATCTCCTTTTCCAAGCAGTCTGATTTCTTCAACCCTAAACAATTTTGTCTTGGCACAGCTATTAGGCTACGTTAAACATTTCTGGGAAATGTGTGTCAAAGTCAGAGTACTTATTGTTTAGTTTGAGCAATAGTTTCACATGTAAATGTCGAGAAATGCAACTCAGGAAAAAAATAGGATTTAAAAGAAAACCGGAAAAAAAACTAAATTAAATTACTTATCTCACTGGATATGAAGTTGGGCTCCTGATCCTTCAGTTTCATGTATAATCCTGAAATTTTACAGAAGCATTTGCTTATAGACTTAGGGGAGTTTTGCAGGACTCACTCCGACATTTCTATGTAACTGTCTTCTCTAAACCTGTTTTTAATTAATCTATTACATATTCTAACTTCTAAAGAAAGGGATTTAGAAAAGCACTGGGCAGCAGCCTTGCTTTATTCCTATTAAGTCAATGGTAAAACTCCCCTTAATTCCACTGGGAGTAGAATTAGATCCATGCCAAGCCCATTTTCAAAATCATGTCTTTAAGGCTTACACAGTGCTTTCTCCCTGCCCCAGCTTAAAGCACAGACTTCCCTCTACCGTCGTTTTTTTTTTCTCCCTTGCAAAATAAAGCCATGGAAATACGCAAACAAACCAGCATCTTAACTCCTGGGAACAACGTATTTCACTGTTTTCTTTATGGCTGTGTGGTTAACATTTTGGGGGAAATGTTTAAGATTACAGTGCTGAACTGCTGTGAAGCTCTAGGTAGACTGAGCATGTTTCAAAAAAGTTGGAGATAAACCCCTGGGTGTTGGCTGGGTTCCCTTTTTCTGTTAAAGTGACACAACATTTTATTGTGTTTCTCCCTTCTCACATGCCTGCTGTTTATTGCACTGCTCTGTAACACACAGCAGAAATAATAAATCGGTATCTTTTTTTTTTTTTTTGAAACTTTCCCTCTTACTGAATGCTTGGGGAGCTGGATGCTGAAATTTGATCCACTATCAAACACGGCGTTTCCTCGTGCAAACACACGATGGTTTTTTCATTTGCACTAGCGTAGATGAAAAGCCGGATTTTCACACTCTCACAGATATATACCCCTACTTCCTTGGAAAAGATGCACCTTTTACCTATAGAAAAAAA
>VYXC01002076.1:408352-438764 GCA_013397175.1 Platysteira castanea
TGCCCGAGGAGATCCGCAGAGACATCCGCCAGGACAAGGAGAAACTTCTGCAGGACGCCCGCGGCAGGAAGGAGGCGGGCGCCCCCGGGCTGCCCCAGCGCCTCTTCCGCCAGCCCATCGGCGCTGTGGGGCAGGAGCCCGCCGACCCCGACGTCCGGCAGAGGAGGGAGAAAATCAAAGAGGTGGGTGGTGGCGGCTGTTGGTCCCGCTCCGGGGGATGCGCCTCGACAACCCCGCGCGGGGCAACAGGTCGCTGCCGGGACTGGCGGCGGTGCTGGGGGAACCTCTGATCCCTTCTACCGCCTCTTCCCTGAGGGAAGGGGGTCTTTCTGGCCGGCTGTCTCTCGGCAGCCGCTGCGCAGGTCGGCGGCGTCGCCCGCCGTTGCATCCTCGCAGCCCGCGGTGCGTTCCCGCCTGCGGGCCCGCGCTGCCCGCTCCGTGCTGGCTGCACCTCCTCCCTCCCGACGTTGTCGGGTTCCCCCAGCTGTTGCACCGAAACCCGGGGAGGAGGCAAAGCACGGCGAGGGTTGGCAGGCTGTGGGTCGCCTCGCGAGGCACCGAGGGCAGGGGACAGCGACGCCGGGGAGGAAGAGCGGCGCGGGTCCGCCTGCGCTGCCCATGGGACATTCCGGGCTCGGCCAGTGAGCGTCGGGTGCCCCCGCGGGGTGCGGGAGCCAGCGGGGCACGGCACCCTGCCCGTGCCGCGCTGTTGGCAGAGGAGCTGCCCAGGGCTGTCCGGCGCCGGTCGAGTGCGGGGTGCAGGTGCGGTGCAGTGCTCCGAGGTGTCGCGGTCCGTCTCGGGTTCGTGCGGTTCGCTGTTCAGCGATACCGGCTGTCTAAAGAGTTGAGGGCGTTTGGCGAAATACAGTCCATTGAGGGTACCGTGGTAAAGCGTCAGAGCTATGTGTGCTTTGACAAATTCCTTCAACCGCCTTTTTTCGTTCCTGCTGCTCGTTTGGTTCAGGTACCGGTTTAAATCCTTCCGTACAGAAATTCTCCAAACTGTGTCTAGGTAATGCTGTCATGGGCAGAGCTTGACAGGGTCCTCTGGCAGAAGAAGGATTTCCTTGATAATATAGTTCAACTTCCCATCAGTGCTGGCTGGTTTATTTATTGAACTGACAATTTCAGCTGCCTGCAGAGATTAGGGTTTATGAATTAATTAGTAGTATATATTTCATGTTCTGTGGTGATGGAAATGAGATAGGAGTGAGACTTACTACAGCATATTTCAGTGTTAACAAAACCTGGTTAGCCTTATTTAAAATTATTTATTTTTATTGTGTGTTTGTACAGAGTGCTCTGAAAAGTGAGCTGTGATATCCCACGGAGCATCAGATAATAAGCTCTCACAAATATCAAGTTGTGTTCTGTGCTCTGTAGTCCTTGTGTCACTTTAACTATTTCAGCAAATTGTGTAGCACAGTTATAAGTTATAAGCAGTATGTACCAATGTGAAGGTGTTTTGAAGGGAGAAACTCTCAGGAGTACACGGTACAGACCCCATCTTGAAGGGTGCAGAGACTGTGTTGTCTTCTGGTTTAGTCACGCAGCCTCCCTGAGGCATATGGAAAGTTAGTAATACCAGAAAACTCTTTTTCCAGCTATGTGGAATTGCCATGAAGAAATATGTAGAAGTAATGAGGTTTCAGACCTGATGTACATGATTCTGTGGTATAGAAAACTGCAACAAGTAAGCAGGAGGAAGAAGATATCACTTCAATATACTGCTGTCTTGCTGGTCCCACTGCGTGCCAGCTAGTCTGAGTTACCTTTTATTATATGAGGATATGCCATGAGTATGTGTACATGTGTTTGTGTATCTGTATATGTGTACATACACACATACGGCCAGTATATTCAATTTCTTCCTCCTTTTCCTTTCCATCCTCTTTCTCCTCCGCTTCTTCACAGAGCACCAGTTTCACAGTAGCCCTCCAAACCAGAGTTTTGGCTGTTTAAGCATAGGAAATGACACAGAGACTGCACTTAGTTTCCAGATCTTTATTTTCCTTTATATCCCAATCAAAGTCCTCAATACTATGTGTAATTTCTGGGAGTTTCTTTTCCTCCTAATTCAGTATCTGACCTTAAAATCTTGGTTACTTACTTTAGCATTTTTGCAGTACTTTGCCTGGTTTGATTTTTGTCTTTTTTAAAGAATACGTTTTTTTCAATTGACAGCAAAACAGTGTTTCTGTTCTGTGCTAACCTGCCTCACATTGTTTCATGTGTTGGCCTTTTTTGTTGCTTTTCTCTCTTTTTGCAAGCTTTAGTCCACTTTTTTTATATTGTTACCTGAGTGTCAAGATGGATTTCTAATCTGCAGTCTTTTTAGTTTAGTTTTAAAACTTTAAATAGTTTTAAATTGTATCTTTTTAAAGTATGTACTTTTGTACTCTGCTGTACATGCACAGAAGCCAGAATTATCCCTTAAAGTTCCTCTCTTTGTGCCTGGTGGTTGCATGCTGGAGATGCAAACATAAAGAATCTATCTGCTTTCATACTCTTTTGAGCCTGGAATTTGCGTCTGCTTTGTATGATTTATGCCATATACCTAGAACTCAAAACCTGAAACTGCTGCTGTGGATATTTTTGACAGAAGGAAGCAAGTTACTTTAAAGGAAAAGAATGCCAAATAATAAGGTTGTTCTTCCCTGCAGTTCTGTTCTGGAAGGGCTCCGTCCCATCAACATGCTGACATAAAGCTGAGAGGGGAGATACCTTAGAGGTGTTTTGTCCATATACTGTTTTATATTTTAAGTTGACACGTGTTTAGAAGTCCAGCCAGTACAATATCATTTGCAATCACAAAGCAATGAAATGCCATGACTTTACAGCATTTCCTAGCCAAGTTTTGTTCTAGAAATTTTAACCACTTTTTCTACAGCTTGCTCTTTTATATTAAAAAAAAAAAAAACCAGGGCAAAACTTAAACCAAGAGGAAAATACAAAGGTTCTTGAACCTCTCTTAGTATTTAAATCAACATAATAGTACCAAAAAGAAAAATGCTAGCTGCTTATTGAGCAAGTAAAATACCTGTGGAAACATGAAGAAGTGGAGATCCTGGTGCTATCACTGCTTTTCACTCTGTCAGAATGATATGGTTGCTCTCAAGGTCTGTGTGTGGGAACTGCCCGGCTAACTGCTGTCAGGTGCTTGTGGCTGCTGATTTTTTCACTGGATGGCCTCATGTTGCCTGCCCTGAGCATTGTCCTCATGCTGAATGCTTCAGGGAGGCTCAAGCAAAGAGGCACACTTTGAGCATACCAGCACACTTGTGTTTTGCCAGAACTTGCATTCTTCATGCAGTTCCAGTGGTGCTCCCATGACTTGGGGTGAGATCTGGGACCTGGTTTCTGTTTCCATGTCCTGACAGGAGCCCCAGACTGTGAATGAGGAGGCGGTGGTTTGTATTCTTGCTCTTCTGCTCACTGGTTTGAGAGGTGGCCCCTCTTTTGAGCAAATATCACCTGTGGTATCAGTTCCCTACCTGGAAAAAAGGAGGAGTGGAAGGCAATGATGATTCCATTTCCACTCAAGTGCAATGTCTTCCAGTCTGTGCTCCTGTCACTGTTGATTGTGGCTGGACATCATTATTTCTGATGTCAAGGGAAGACTTGCATGTGCATAGGTAGTTGATACAAGCAAGAGAAGTGATTAGAAGAGGACAGTAATAGTGGAGAGAGACTATGGAGGCAGGAGATGCTTTCTTTTAATTAGGAAAATCTGATTTTGAGTCTTCTCCAAGTCTCATTCCTCTCTCTTCCAAGAAAAAAGGGTGCTAGAATTATTTAGGTGTTAAGAAAATAGCAAAACCAAAGCTCTTTTTATTTCAGAGCAAAGGAATAGAAACGATAAATGAGCTAGCTCAGGTACTAGAAGCTATGTAATCACATTAGTGCGGTACTCTGCCCAGACTAATTAATCCTACTGAACAGCAAGCTCTTGGTGTTGGTGGAGCACCATACTAATGCAGCTGTGCTGTTCTTGTACAAGGTAACTAGCTTGGAAACTGTTCACATTATTGATCAGAGCTGTTTGGACATGTTTTCAGGATAAAAGCCTCCTTAGTAAACTGGCATCAATGTCTGAAGAGCATGGTCATGCAGTGCTCCAAATACTTGCACAGCTCTCAGCTGTTGCAGTCATCTAGTACAAGTCCCACAGAGGGGAATGTGAGCACCAGTCCTTTGAGCTCAACAAGGCAGTGGTTGCAAGACAGCAAAACAGACTCTGCAGCTTCCCCCCGTCTTTCTATAAAGAATGGAATTGAGGTGGAATTGGCAGTGTGAATTCTGAAGCTTCTTAAGTTCTCAGTTTTCATTTTCTTTAACTCTTTTCTATGGTGGATTTTATGCAGTTTAGTTGGAAGTCTCAGTAATGTTGTGGGAATGTTCAGCAACACCTTGAGGAAAGAAAGCTTGTGAGCATGGAAATAAAGCACTAATCAGAGATCTAATATGTGCTTGACATGAAATACTTGGACATAATCAGATCTCTTCATTAACAAGAAGGAATGGTGGCAAAATTATGGATGGTCACTGCTCTAGAAGGGTAGTTGGCCACTTGTGTCTTCCTGCATGCTTCCACCACTTGCTTTCCTACTGCCTGGTATCCTGGTGCTGCTGGTTGAGGTCAGTGCCAGGCTGGATGGAGTTTTATTTTCTTATGAGGATGTTTATATGACAAGGTGAGCTCACTAATAGTTTCTGCTGTTGGAAGAGGAGGAGAAGTCTCTTCATACCACTTTTTACTGCCTTCTCCCACTATCTACTTTGTGCGACTTCCATTGCATCCCTCCATAAGCTGCTTCAGCTGAGTAAGCCAGCAGAAAACTGTCAGAGCAAAAAAAAACCTGGGTAGATTTCTACTAAATTTAGTCAGGTTGGTGAGTTGAAGGCCTTAATGAAAGGGTTGACGTGGTGCTAGTTTTGGCTGTGGTGAGGGAACAGGTGGATGAAAGGTATGAAATCTGTTGGAGTAGCCGTGTCTTAGCAGCTGGTGTCTGATCTTGCCTAAGTTCTCCATTAAAACCGAATCTCTGCAATAAGACTTTTGCAGAGCAAAGGTTCTATCGACTGTAATAACCTTCTTTAGCAGAATGAAGCATTTCCCTTCAGGAGATTTACCTCCCAACCCCTCTTCTGATAGCAGAAGAGGAGAAAGGAAACACAGAAGCAGGAATTATTGAAGCCCTAGCTTGCTGTAGACCAAAATTCAGAGTGCTTTTACTGAGAGGAAGGTTGTGAGGACCTTCACAGGGGAGGGAACAGTTAAAATGCAGCAGTTTAATTATTGTGTGGTTTGGGTTTCAAACAGAAAAAGCCATGATGGTACATGTCTTTAGGAACATGATTCAGTGAAAGGAAGAGAGTTGACATATAATGAGTAAGCAGTGTGTTGATTCCTGCCAACATGCTGATGATGCAATCAATGCATTTCAAAAGTTTTCCTGAAGTATCTTGTGACCTTAATGCTGACATCTTATAGTTGTCATTAAGTTTGTTGAAGTTTAAGATCAACCTTGGTTTTTTTCTCACCCAAAGCTTTATTTATCTACTTGTAATCTTCAGTGTTTTTGTATTTGCTAGTTCTTTTTGAGTGTTTGGTAGTGCTTTCCTTCCTGATAAATACTGTTTATTGTGGTTTGTTGTTTTTTTTTTTTTTAATGGTTTTATAAAAGTCACTGAGGAAGCAAATAAAGTGCCTAAAGATGGGAATCACATATGATGGTGGCAAGCTGGAGATGGCTGGGGTTGTTTTATGATATCCAAGATGTCACAGAACAGTAAGTTAAATTGCTTGCTTAGGGTTAATGGCCCTACAAGATGCAGAGAAGCTTCAGCTGAGTTACTGAGTATGATTCAGTGGCTCTATTAAGCATGGTCTTGTATCTGGCACTTGGCAGAACCTATGGAGAGCCAGCTCAACCTGCCAACCAGACATGAAGCATCCCCTGTTTTTGTTGGGTTTGTGGCCTGGGGGGGTAGGGAGCCAAGATGGTTTAGTGGAGGTCTGAGCACAGTGGAAGCACGGGACCCCCGCTAAGCCACTGCCTTTGAAAGGAGAGGAAAGTGGAGGACAGTGGACTGAGGCACCCAAGACATGAAATAGGGTATATGTTTGCCAAATTAATGTCTTTTGCTGAGAGCCCCTAAGGTCTTTTTAGGGAAGGACATTGTTTCAGGTAAGCTGTTTCAGCTGCTGTTTTTTGTTTGTTTTGTTGGTTTTGGGGTTCTTTTTTGAGAACTTCATACCCTCCCTTCAGCCAAATGACTTGCAAGCAAATGCCTGTCTGATTTGAACTTTGGTCATGAGTCAGAGGGGTGTTTCAGTGTGTGATTGTGCGCATATCTGACTGGAATAGGGTGTGTTCCCAATTGCTAGTTCATGTTTTTCAGCCTTGCACCTGTTTTCTGTGTGCTAAGAAGAATATTTAATTTTCCTGTCTTCAGACTTGGTCTGTATTCTCAATAGGTAAATTTATCGAAACTAACTGAATGTCCTTTTTAACTGGATCCTCAGAATTGTGGGGAAAATAAAAAGGCTTTAAATGTTCGATGGAAAACATCTGGCTTTCACAAAAAAAACCCCAAAAAACAAGCACATGATAAATTTTTCATCTTTCTGTAAAGGCAAAATGTAAATTCCAGACACACAGGACTCTTTTTGTGAGAACTAAATAAGGTGATATAAAGAGGTGAGGTAAAGCTTAAAATGGAATGTCTCCTGTACTTTGGCCGAAGTTATACTCTCATGGTGATGATTTTGTATTTAATGCTAGTATAGCAGCCTCTGGCAGCCAATTAATATAAAGAAATAGAGTAAATCATAGTGTTGGTCAGTACAGTTGCTTAAGGCTGTAGTTCTGTGCTGGGCAAACTGAAGCAGAAAAAATTCCACCTGTTTATTAAAATCTACTGTTAAGACCAAGAAGTGTCTTATCTCATTCAGGGAGCAAATAAGAGTGGTAGGCAGCCAGGCTTTGATACCTTCTTTGAATGTTAATGAAAGCACAGGATTTATGAAAAGAAAGTTGTGGAGAGACAGGAGACAGCTCTTCTTGTGGAAAATAATTCATGTCCTTGCAGAAGGACCTGTGAGACTCTTGGATGGGCAGACCTTCTCTTAAAGTTGTCTAAAACATACTGCTCTAACGATTGCTGAGTGTGTTAACTTCCTCTTTGGTAAGGTTGGGGTGTTATTTAAAGCTTGGGGAGCCAGCATAAGAGGAAGTTTCTGCAGTTTTCATCTTAAAGATAATATCTTGATAAGTATTTCCTTTATTTACAAATAAAAAAATTTGACTTCCTAACTCATTTGGCACAGTAAGAGTAATACTTCAGGAAAATGGCTTTGATTCAGTGTTCACTCTGTCTTAGCGGTGCAGCACTTAAGTCTGGCAATAAATTGCCACCTGAGGTGGTACAAAGATGATGAGACACTCTGGTTGTGTGTCTTTTTGGTAAAAAACTCAACTATTCAGATGTGTCTCTGTAAAGTGTGCTTTAGACATTCAGTTTTGAAAGATTTTGTGTTCTCTTTCTAAGTTATTTATAGAACTATCATTTTACAAGTGAAATTAATAACTGGGGGGGATAAGGAACTGTAAATTAAGCAATATGGACAATGCACCAGATGCTCAATATACTGGTTCCTTTTCTGTGAAAACCTTCTTTATCCACAACATTTTTTAGATGTTTGTTTTTTGGTTTGGTTTTTTTTTTTTTTTTCACTGAGTTGTTTGGGCTTTTTTAAGCATGTGATGTAAAGAGTGTGTGCACGCTTCTGAGAAGCATCTTCTGTTTTTCTGTTTTCCATGACTCTTTTTAATCGTGTCTGCAAGTCTGTTATGAAAACATAATTGGTGAGTAATGAAGCGCATGCTTCCCCGAACCAGATTAAATGAAACCTTTTACAGGCTTGTGGTTAAGCCGCGGCTGTATCGCGGTGCTTGGCAGCCTTGCCTGCAGAGTCCAGAAGGCTTTGCTGTGGAGAGGAAGCAGTTGGGTTTCCTAGGGCTGAGAGCAGCCCCAGAAATTGCATTGACCTGCACAGGGTTGCACAGCGTGACAGGTTTCAAGAGCAGAACTTGAATACTTGGTTTTTGTTTGGTTGTTCCCCACGAAACCGGGGGCTTTTGTTCTGTGCTGGGTGAAGGCTGTCTTCACTCCCTCCTGTGCTGCAGGTCTCCAACCTAGGCATGTCTGCTCATTAGGGTCAGTTTAAACCTGAGGTTTGGAGTGTGATTCATGATTGCACATGAGCAGCTTTGCTTTACCACTAAACTGCTGCAAAATGCGTTGTTTTATTGCAGGGGGAGGTTAAACCTGAGACTCCCTGGTTCTATGTTTAGGTCACTAGCTGTAAGCTTTTGAAGCAACACTTAAGTGCTGTGTTTCAGTGCTGTTATGAAGGAAGGTGTGTAGGGTAGTAAAACTCCTGGTTTGCCTTTCTTGCATCTTGAAATCTTCCGTTTGAACTCTGTTGTAACCAAGAAGGCTTGCATGAAATAATATGACAACTTGCTGTAACTCTCCACGGTAAGCTGGTTGGATTTTATAGCTGGTGTTTATGAAGATACAGGTATTGCTCATTCTGATGCCTCAGATTTTAAAGCTTTTCAAACAGATTGGATGAGCACATAACCTGCTGTTACATTCTTATAACTGTTAAACATTCACAGCCCTTGTGGGAACACTAAGATATGCAGTCACTTGGGCAAGGGTAACTACAAGTGTAAAATCTATTTTCATTTGTCTTCCTACTCCTTCTTGGAAGCTGTATGTACCTTGGTTTTAAAATTGTTTTAGGAATACAATAAATGGATGGACTCCTGACTTACATGAAACTTGGGCCCTTTCTTTTAAGGGCAAATCTCTAATAAGGTATGAAAATAGGTGAAAATTGGAAGAGATGGTAGGGAATACTGTGCAAAGGACAAAAATGATTCTGTGCAATGAATAAGCTGATGACTGGGGAACATCTGGCTGTTTTAAGACTTTATGTGCATCTCAAAAATACTTTTAGAAGAATCAACTTCTTTCTCTGATGCTGAGTAGAAACAGAAGTTGCAGTTTTAATGTAAAAGCATGCAGCTTTGCACTTCTCATGTGAAGATATATAATGCTGGCATTTAGGATAGAAGTGGTACTATGTATTTTTCATATGAATAAAGTATAAAGAAAAGAATGTCTGATACTTTCTTCCCAGAATTTTACATCATCTCACTTGTGTAGGGGTGATCTTATTGCTTGGCAACATAAACCCTCTTTTTCAATTATTTATTAAAAGTCAGTATCTGCTTTTAAAACATGGCAATAAAACTGCATTAGATCAATGTGTCTTGCTTCTTTAATTAGTATTCAGACCACTGTGAGGCTATTTTTTAAAAAGTATCTGCATACTTTTCTTTCACTTAGTTCACTGCTTAATATAAATCTCTGGCTTTTGAAATTTCTTTTGTTCAGGGACTGCTTTCTTCCAAGGAAATAGGAAGTAGCTCATGTAAAAGAATACCAAGCTAAACAAAGCCATTTTGCTTTCAAAGTGTAGTGCTTAAGGAGATAGTAATTTTACTACTCACTAGTAGACACACACAGATGCAGACCCAGTCTTTAACTCCGCTGTCACTTTTCTCACTGCCTTTGAGCACTGACATCTGTTGGTGCAGTGAATGGTGGTACTGCTGATAAAGCTTTGCCCATACTGCTATCTGTGGGGAAATCTGTTGCTTGCTACTGTGGTTGTAGTTCTCCACCCATCTGTGATTTTAAGAATTGCACTTTAAATTCTGTATAGGACCTAGGTAGTAATACTAAATTCTTTAAAGCTTAAAGAAGAGAAATAGATGTTAATCATTTGCAGTGATTGATTTCTTCCCTGCACCCCCATCATGCAACAGAAAACCTAAGTGCCATTTAGAGAGTAAAAGAGTTGTACACGTTACTTATTTAAACGTTATACTACTCCAAAACTGCATGCTGCTTTCTTTGCTCTGGAGGGATCACCTGAAGAATCACCATGTGAAAAACTAGGCCATATTAAGACAAACTGCAAATTGACTGATATCTTTATGTCTTATTCTGTAAATCTCTAGAGTAAGCATGGTACTGAACCTGAACTGACTGAAATAGAAAGGTGTGTGATCTTGTCAAGGGCTGAAGTGATGTCACAGATCAAGAAGGGCACTTCAAAGAAGTGATATTTCTGAAGAAAAACCTGTATGTCTCTTCGTGCAGTTTCTTAAATAAAAATAATTGTATTCATATATTGACAGAGCTATCTCTCTCCATATGGATGTTTTACATAAAACACGTTGTGCAATTGGTCTGTTGTGTGTAGCTGAGGATGCAGTTTATTGAGGGCAAGAACTGGCCAGAATAAACACCTGAAAAAAGCTAAAGGCACAGGGTTTTTTTGTTTTACAAATCACCATCTAAATTGAAAATATAACTATACGTATGCTACAAGCAAACTCCAGAACATTAGGATGAAGCAAAGAATTCCTTGTATTTCAATAATCAGCTTTGCTCAATTTTTTATTATATAAATCTAAATATTGCAGAAAGTAGATGTTCTTTGAGAAAGTTTTCAGACTTCATGGAAACAGTTTTCATATGCAGCCTTATAATCTGAAAGCATTATGGAAACTCAGTTGGTCTGCATTTATGCACACTGTTCTTTTTCTTGTTCCCAACCTTCTGCTTACCATAGACTCTTGTTGAGAAGGAGAGAGATTCAGACTCGCCACTGGACCTCTGAAGGTCTGATCTCTTGCTTAGAGCTGGGCTGACTTCAAAATAAAATTGAGTTGCTCCGTCTTGTGCACTCAAGCGTGGAAGATCTCTGCAGGAGGAGATTCTGCAGCCCCTCCGGACAAACATATTCCAGTGTCTGAAGACCCTTATTGTGGGGTTTTTGAATTATAATTGTGTTTAGATAGAATTTCTCTTGCAGCAACTGATGACTGCCTTTACTCCTTTCCGTATGCCCCACTGAGATGATCTTGGCTACCTTTTCTCTGGGTACCCCCTAAGTCATTAAGAAGCCTCTCTTCTAGTCCAAACAAACCCAGCTTCATCTACCTCTTCTCATAGGTCATTGTGTTCTCCATCATTAAAAAAACTTTAATTGTTGCAGGGAAGCCAAAAACCAGGAACAGGGCTTCCATTTGAGGCATCAGGAACATAGAAAGTGTCAATTGCTTCCCATCACTAGCATGCACTCAGGCTAACAGAGTCCACTGTACAATTCACCTTCATCATTGCAAGGATGCCTTGCTTATTTGTGCTCAACCAGTTGCTTACCAGGACCCTCAGGACGTGTGTTCCAAAGCTGTTTTTCAGGCTGTAAGTTCCCATTATGTACTTAGGCATAAGATTTTTGCATCTGGTTTTATTTGGCTTCAAGAGGTTTGTCAGTTCATGGTGTCATTCAGGTGGGAGCCCTCCTGTCCAGCTTTTCTTGATTGCTGGAGTTTGAGTTACACGTGAAGTTGGTGAGGGTATGTTTGCTCTGTTGTTCAGTTTAACCCCAGAGACACATCACTCACTCATAGCTAGCTGCTAGTTAGACTTTGACCTCTTTACTGCTGTCTTGAGAGTATCAAACCAGCTACTTTTTCATGAGTCTTGTCTGTGTCTTTTTGACTGCCATAATGCTAAGGCAGAACTGTCAAAAGGCCTGCTAAAGTCAGGGAGATGGTGTCTGCTGCACTGCCCTCATCCACAGAGCCTGTGGTTTCGTCATAAGTAACTGGGTCGATTTGGCACATTTTGCCTTTGGGAAATTTTCCTTGCTATTTGCAAAGGTATTTTTGTCCTTCATGTTCTGGAAATAGAGTCAAGGAGGTTCTGCTCCATTTTCTTCCCAAGATTTGGAGTAAAGCTCTGTCTGTCCTGTAATTCCTCAGAATTTCCTTCTTGTTTTTTTTCTCAGTTACCAGTACCTGTTTGGTTTGGTTCTTCATTTGTTGTTGATGTAAAGGCACCTCCTGTTCTGTGGCAGCTTCAGCTGAGTTTTGGCCTTCTCTCCCCTGGTGCCCAGGCAGTGTTTCTGTGTTATTGTCTGACATCTCCCCACCGCCTCCTCCCTGCTCTTCCCTGAGGGCTTGTTCTGCACCTGACGCTCCTTATACAGCCGCCCTACTCTCCTGATGTGGCACACTGGAAATCAGCGAGGTCTCCTGGGCACCTCAGCCCTACAGGGGATTCTCCCATGAGATCCTGCAGATTGGGTCCCTGAAGAAACTGAGCTCATTCCCGTGAAATTCAGAGTCTTATATTGTCTTCTGCAATATTTTCAGGATTGTAATTTCTCCTGTCTAGCATTTAAATAAATTTGCGGTTTAGACATTTCTCATTCACGCATCAGTTGCTTTGAAGCAAGCTTTTATCATGGGAGGTGGGCTGGTGGAGGAAAATGCCAATGCAGCCTTTCCTGGCTATTTTGCTGCCTCTCTCAGTTTCCTTGGGGAAGCCTAGCATGCAACTGTATGTTAGCTCAGCAGATACTTTTTGATATTAAAAAATGAGGAAATGTCTACTGTACAAAGAGATTTGGTTAATACAGGGAATTGCCATTAGAATTTTTGAAATACAAGCTATTGATGGAAAACACAGCTCTTAGTTGCAGCTTTTGCCACTTTTGTGGCTGTAGACGGATGACTGGCACACTGACACGAGCTGGATGCTACCACTGAAGAGTTGTGTGCTGTTTTGAAGCGTCCTTCCTCTGCATACCTCCGATCAAAACATCAGTCACCTGATGTTTATTCATTGCAAATATGAAACTGAGGACATGAAAGCTAATGTAGTGTCATTTCAAAGTTGGCAGGGTTAGAGTTTGTATTGAAACTTAGCTGGGTGCCATTAAAGTAAATTTAAAGCACAGTTCTGTCTGATTTCTTAAGGGTCTATCTGCTAGCTTATAAACATGTATTTTTCAATTAAATATCCATCTGTTTTGTGTGACTTACTGTGGAGTTTACAGGAGGAACTGTAAATATTTTTACAGTGGGGTTGTACTATTGAACTACGCACTGATTCAGGAGAGTCTAACTCATCAGCATTGGATTTTCTGTCACTTTTGATATCACAAAGAGGTCTGGCTTTACAGGCGGTTGGTTTTGACAATGAAGTTTTTCTTTACACTGCCTCATGCTCAGTGTCCAGACCCACTACTCACTTCTAAAAGGGTGGGTTTCCAGCATTATAGAAATACATGAGCATCCCTTCAACTTGACGTACCTATTCTGATTTTGTGATGTGAGAAGCAAAGCTCCTTCCATCTATAGCAGGGAATATATAACCTTCCTTTTGCCCAACATTTATGGTCCTTTGTTATGGGAACAATCACCACCCATAGTTTTTACTTGGCCCTATAAGTGTGAAAAGGTAGCTGGTTAAAAACTTGTAATGAGTTCTTTTGGTAGGAACTGAGTAAATTTGAGGAAAGGGCTTTGAGGTTTTAAAAAGGAGTTAAGTTTCTTTTAACTTCCATTAAACCTTTTTTTCTTTAAGTTTTCTACTGTACCTGAGTATTGAGGTTTCATTCCATCGAGAAAGTAAGTTATTTTGGATGTTGTTCAGCAATCCAAAGCATGACCAGTGGCTACACATGTCCACTTCTACATTTTTGATCAGTGACTTAAATCAAAAATTCAACTTTTTCCTACATAAGGTTGATCCTGTAGTCTAAGCTATTGAAGTCACACTGTTTGGATCTCTTGCACTTGAAAAGAAACTTTTAGATGAACAGTCATCTAGTGGGCACTAAGAACATTTTTTTTTTATTGGCTGTCGTCTTGATCATAAGAACCTAGGAGGACACATATCAATGGAGCTGTTTTAAACACGTAGCAGTGAACTGCAAGGTATTACATGTGTTCATTTCAGAGTAACTCTGCAGTAGCTCCATGGTGTGCTAATAACCCGTTACTGTGTTCTCTGATGGCGGGATTTTGTGTAGTCTTTTCTTACCTTTTGTTTGAGCGTAGTATTTTTGTGATGCCAATTTTATTAATTTTTCATGAGGAGTCTTTCTCACTTCAGATTCATGCCTCTGTTTGAAACAGGTGTGTGTTTTCTAAGGAAGGAACAGGACCAGTAGCTGATGCCAAAGACAAGTATCAAAACCAGCTTTAAAAGGCCCTTGTGTTCATGTGAACACTGCAGTGTAAATAAATGCGGACGTGATCAGCTGCCTCAACGCCAAACACTGAAGTGTCTGTTCTACCAGCCCTACCTTATGTCCACATCACAAAACATTCCTTGAGAACTTTGTGGCTGATTTTACTGCAGTATCACCAATAATGATTCTCTTGTGCTTGGTAACTTCATGTTGCCCTTAATCCTGTTTTATGTGGGGAACTTCTGCAGGCAGTGAGTGTGCTATTATCTGGAAGAGGATAACTGATTCATCATTTATTTTGGATATTCCTGCTGTGCTGTAACATCTGGTTTCAAATTTGCTGTTTCTAGGAAGCATCCTGGGTGGCAATGTATATGCTATAATCAAAACAAGAGGGAATTTGTTGTATGCTATATTTTCTTCTCCCCACCCCCTCAGCCTCACTCAAATTTCAACTTCAGCCTTTCCCTTGGACTTGACTAAATTCCTCAAAGATGTTATATATAAGGAGGAGAGAAACTTTTTTGTTGAGATAAAGGAGACTTGCTCATCTTCTGTTTTAAAACTGGTAACTGGGAACATCGTGAATGTGACACATTTTACCAAAGAAACCGGCATTAAAGAGCATTTGGAGTGGAGGAAGATTTGTATGCATGTGGATATATAAATCTGTATGTGTGTTAATGAAAAAAGACTAAAGAAAAAGCTCATACCCCCATATGTGGAATTATTGCCAAAGAAGTAAACCCAAATTGTCGTTTTTACGTAGCATGTTCTTCTATAGTGTGAGTATTTTACAGCTGTTCTTGCTTGTATGTGAGACTGAAACCTGGGAAAGGTCTTATTTTGGTTGGTGAGTAGGGAGGAAGTGTTTGACAGCTTAGATGATGAAAGGTAGTTCTTGAAACTTAGTGTATAGGTTTTATATAAAGGTAGACTAATGACTGTTATATGAACTCTGATTAAATGTTGTATTATTGATACATTTTGCCTTTTGCCCTTCGGACTGCTGGGGATAAAGAACATTTTTGATCTTCAGAAGGGCTCTTACTAACTATAGACCTCTTTGGGCAAGAGCAGTATTTGCTTGCAAGTCACAGTGTGCTGAAAAATAAATTTTATTCACTACTTTACAGCCTACTGAAAAGTCTTATCAGCAATTCTCAATCAGCTTTTTATACAAGGTACTTGATAACAATTAATTTCTACAGTTAATTCATGTATTTAATTTCTCACTTTGGGATATCACGGTTTCATCACGCTCTCCAGCTTTTGTGAGATGGTTAGTATTACTGAAGTAGCAATGACCTCAGTAGTACCTCTTGGCGAATTTAGAAGTAATTTGGGGTTTTACAACAGAATTTAATTTCTTTTAGCATCTGTCTCTAAACCCACTTGCTTCTGTTGCTCAGAAAAATAGTGAAAGTATGTATTGTGAGGAAAAGAATTATTTTTTGCATTTTCATGACCTTTTAAGATCTGTACAGTCAACCATTTTCCCCAAATCAGTACAAACCCATCTTCTTTTTATTCTCCCTTGGACTTCGGCAGTACGCATAAAATTCTATCCAGCCATGGCTCTGCCAGATCAGAGCTGGAAGCAAATTCACCAAAAACTCATGCTTTTTTTGGCACACACTCTGCCACTGAAAAAATCATCTTTCCTTGAAGTCATGGTGTGTGTGCTGGAGTTATTTGTAGAAGAAATGCACGTGCACTTGGTGCCAAGCCTTTTGGAGTGCAGGGGGCAAGTGTTTCTGAAAGTGAATGAAGATCATGGAATATTTGTACTTTTCCTTGAAATTTGGGCATAAGTTGAACATATATTCCTTTATTTACTTTCTAATGTGGACTAAAGTCAAGCTAAAACTGTAATCCACTTTGATCTGTAAAAAACAGACCTTTCATGAACAAGTGATTACAGTAGTTTGCTCCCAAGAAGAGTATTAGTGTACAGAGATGGAATCACCAAAAGATCCCTCCATCTGGGGTGAGGTATTGAACTCTCCCACTGTCTACCTTGTAAGGTAACCGTGACATGATGGCATGGAACTGGCATTTCCCAATGCCTTCCTAAAGCATTCTAATCTCACTTCATTAGTACTGGGAATGAAGACAGAGAATTGGAGGGAGCACAGTAGTGAAAGTGGCTTCCTTTCTTTATGGCTGTATCTGTCACTTTCAAACATGGCAAATGATGCTCTACACAGACTGCCGTTCCTCAGAAAGAAAGCAGTAAACAATTTCTCTTTAAATCAATGAAAAAGGCACCAGACTGCAAATATTAGACAAGTTTTTCAGGGCATGTGTTTTGGAAGACTGTAATTTTTGAATTTGAATTTATTTAATACTGTCAGGAAACTTCAAATACAGACATATTTCTGATGTGCTGCCTCTCTTGCAGACCCTGCATTTTACATTCTGCTTGACACTGCCTTGGGTTTAGTCTGCAGTCTGATTACAGCACTTGCTTGCACCAGCAGGCATTATTGACTTTTGATGCTGACTTTAAAACTTCCTCAAAAAATACGAAATACTTGCTCAATATTTAAACTTGATAGTTTCTTACTCTGGAACCTGGTTATTACCTATTATTAGCAAGTAGTAGTCATATATAAGCCATATATAAGGTAGGCATGAAGTCAGCTAGAGAAATGGAAAGCCTGAGCTGCTGCATATTTTAGTTACAGCAGTATGTTTGTGGGACCAGCTCTCTGGCTTTCCATCTTTGGCCAGAAGTCCTGATACGAGACCAGTTCCAGCAGCACCACGCACCAGAGCAAAGTCTTCTCTCCTGTGTTGTACAGCCCAAAGGCTTTCCAGCCACATCTCACAGCTCTTGAGTGGGACATGAAAAGCTCCAGGCTTCAGCACTCCAGCTGTGGGCCCTGACTGGTGTGACACTTCTGGAGGGGTCCGCTTTGATTTAGCTCGAGCAATGGTTAGTGACCTATTTCAGAGTCAGTAGCAGATGAGCACACTGCCTAGTAGCTCTTGTCAAAGCTACTACTCTAGTACGTGTAAAAGGACTAAGCTCAAAGCTGATTTTTCCTCAAAGAAATGACAGCCTTAAAAGAATATAGGCTATTAATGGGTACAAGTAGAATACAAGGAAATGAGTTTCTCCTGTTCATCAGCGTAAGGCAGTGATAGAGTTGGCTTGTTTGTTTATATGAGTGACAGATGGGACAATAAGATTTTCACTTCAATATTCACATCAGCACTTCATCACCTTCCTTAGCTAGTGCAGGTAAATTTTTAACTCTCAGTTAACCATGTCAGCTCAAAGCTTGCAAATGTGCTTAATTGAGTGTGTTGGGTTGACCCTGGCTGAAAGTCAGGTGCCCACTAAAGCTGCTCTATTGCTCCCCTTCTCAGCTGAACAGGTGAGAGAGAATAGAACAAAAGGCTCGTGAGTAGAGGTAGGACAGAGAGAGATCACTCACCAGTCACTGTTGTGGGCAAAACAGATTCAATGGGGAGATCAAATCTGACTAGGGTACTGAAAAGTAAACCCAAATCTTAGAATACCTTTTCTCCACCCTTCCTTTTTTCCTGGGATTAACTTCACTCCTAATTTTCTCTGCCTCCAGCCCTCCCTCCCCAGCAGTGCAGGAGGATAGTGGATGGGGTCTGTGGCCAGTTCATCACACATTGTCTCTGCTGCTCCTCTCTCCTCAGGGACAGACTACTCAAACTCTTCCACAGCTTGGGTTCCTCCAGCAGGAGAGGGTCTTTCCCAGACTTCTCCAACATGAGTCCTTCCCACAGGCTGCAGTTCTTCATGAACTGCTCCAGCATGGGTCCCTTCCATGGGGTGTAGTCTGTCTGGAACAGACTGCTCTAGTGTATATAGAGAGAATGATGTTCCATGGTATGAAATATCCCTTTGCCCAGTTTGGTCAGCTGTCCTGGCCATGCTCCCTCACATCTTCTTGTGCACCTGCTGTCAGAGTTTGGGAAACTTGAAAAGTCCTTGATTTGGATAAACACCACTTAGAAACAACTAAAACATTCATGTCATGTCAACATTCTCTTACTGAATCCAAAACTCAGCACTGTACCAGCTACCGAGAAGAAAATTAACTCCATCCCAGCCAAAATCGGGACACCAATACATACAGGTTTGCTATTCCATGTACTTGGCAGCCCTAAATCACTGGACGCAGGGGATGATGAATTGTTATGATTAACAGGAAACAACTAGGATACATTGTGTCCTCCTCTAAACAAGTGATGTCAGAACCTTCCAATGTGTTCCGGTTTTAAAACAAACTTAAACAAACTAAAACATTGCTAATTACAGATCCAAGTCACAGTGTTGAGATGAGATCTCTGCGTGTGGTCAGTAATCTCTTTTTCAAGTGGAGAAAATATGATTCAGTATTTTGTTAAAGTGAGCAGACAAAACAGACTTACAGATGTGTTGGGAGGGGGTTTTTTCTGATAGTTTTCTTGCAAGTGATTACTACAGCATGGAAACCTTGGAGAAACCTTGGAATGAAAAACATATGTAGTTTTACTGTATTAGTCCCAAACAGCAGCAGAAGAGCATTGGAAGAAATGAAAAGTCTTTCTCAAATTCTTTGATGTCAGAGTAAAACATTTGACATTTTTGTTAAAATGTAGTATCAGACCAACAATTATTTCTTCCTCTTTCATTTCTGAACAGAGATATTGTGAAAGAATAAGTTCTAGGAATGAAATATATTGCAATTTTGAGAAGACTGTAAGAACCTGTCTAAATAGCTCATGTATTCAACTTCTGTGCTCAGAAAAGGAACTTTATGTAGTTCTGGTGAAATGTTATATCATTAGGACTGAAGCCTCTCTTGTCCTAAACTGTCATCTCTAAGGCCTGTTAATTTAACATGCTAAATGTTATATTTGAATCCTGAAAAGTTAAAAGTTCTGTATTTCCGTAATTTGATTCTGAAATCAGTAAATGTATGGAGGCTGAGATCATAGGCAGGTAACTTGCCCATCACTATGAGTCAAAAATTGTTGCTCATGAACATGGTGTGGAAATTGGATGCTATGGTAACACATGGCTGTTTCATATAAGGTTTTTACGGATGGATCTAATGAAGTATTTCAGAGATCAGAATTGCTTCCCCATTTTAGAATGCAGGCACTAAGATTTAAAGCACATTAACTTCTAATACAAAAATAGTAGATAATTAGAAGAATATCCCACATTTCAATCAAGTCCATTCTCCACTGCAATGATCTTTACCAAAATGCATAATAAAAGCATAATTTGTTTCAAAATTTTAAGATTAAGTACAATCAGTGTTTTTTTAGGAAAGTACTGTAATTGAGACAAAAATGTAATAGTAAGACATAGGTTTTTATGGTGTACTGACTGCTGTTACTTACATCTGTTCTGAGAAATATTCCTGTTTGTCAAATATAAGGGACATCAAATGAAACTACTAGGTGATAAAATCAGAACAAACCTGTTCTTTGCACATTATGTTGCAGAGCTGTAGAGATCTTTCTGCAGGATATTATGAATATAGGAAATTCAAACAAGTTCAGAAAACAGTTGAGTAATTTGTGGAAGAAAATTCTACTGGGCATTATTAATCATACAGGCATCACATCTGGCTCTGAAAGTCTCCCACTCTCAAACTCTGAACACTTCTATTACTCATAGGAAGTGTTTGTTTGCTTGTACTATTCATAAGCATTTTTTAGAGGTAGGAAACTGTAGTAGATACGTCTTTTAGACTAATCTAGCAATCATCTTTGGTGTTGAGTATCTTCTGAGAACTGGAATGGTTGTTGCCTGCCTTGTACTGAGAGAAATCTATTTTTGTGGCAGGAACAAGAACCAAAAAAAGGTCCTGAGGAAAGATATTTGTGTTGTTTCAGAATGGCACAAACAGAATTTATAACTTTCATGAATAGAGTTATGTCAGTATTACCAAAATGCTCAGTTAATGTGCTATAAACATGGGGAAGGTCTGCTCCATCCAGTATATTTTAAGATGTCAGGAGATCCTCTCTAGCTGTTTCCTCACCTGCAGGAGGGAGAGCACCCAGGTTCCCCCTCTCTGCACTGATAATGTGCCCTCAAACACCTGATTTGTCACTCCTTGCATTCCCTTCTATTCTTCGCTTTCCAACTTCTTTGCATTTGTCATCCTCATCACTTCCCAATTAAACATCTCAGCCTGGTTTCACTTTTCTCACTGGCCTCAGTTCTGTTAAAAGCTAACAGTCTGTTATCTCTAGCACCCACCTGCCCTTTGTCCTGTTGCTGTCTTGTCAGTGGTGCCACAGGACAGGGTGAGCCATCTGCGTGTAGGCTGCTCCCCTGCTGTTATCTCCAGAATCTTGCACTTGGTGGGGGTGTTATCTCAGCAGAGGCACCTCCAGCCTCGCAGTGCCTTTCTCATGCTGCCCTGGCACACAGGGAGTCTGGCAGTCTGTAATTCTTTGCACCTGCACCCCCAAAAAAGGTTTCAGAATAATACAGTTCACACATACCTCAGTGTTTACGTAACTGTAGATGTAGCTGGGGGTTTCCTAAAGTCTTTCTATAGGGATAACCAGAGCTGTTTGCACTGGAGATTAGGGGACTTGGTAGCTGGAAAAGGATAAACTTGGAAAAGGGATTGAGCCCAGAGCTGGATAGAGAACATTAGTGGTGGAAAATTTTGAGATTTAGGGAAGAAATGTGAGACTAAAGAACAATGTATTTTATTTTCAAAAAAATGTTTCACCCAAAAGTAGAATCTTCAAAATTTACAAAAGTTGCTCGTGGGCAGGCAGTAAGCCAGAAATGAAAACTGACAGGACCTGTCAAGTAGGCTGCTGGGGAAGCTCAGTCCCTGCCTACTCTGCTCCTCAGCCATCAGCCTGCCTGGAAGGGGCTTGTCAAATTCATCTTTCTATCCACAGCAAGTGAAGTTGATGTATTTTTTGCTTGTATATGTTTGTTTGGTTGGTTGTTTTACAGGGGTTGAGGGAAAGCTAGTTTTAAACATGGACAGTTGGATTTTCAACAGCAAACTTCATCCTTGGCTCTACTCTACCAGACACTCCGTAGCTTGGTGACTTGACATAGGTTTTTTTTTTTTTTAATTAGTAAGATGATTTGGATGTCTCGTTTTCACTTTTGCCATATAATTGTGCTTATCTTTGAAGTATATCTTAGAAACAGCTGCAACAAACTCCCTGGATTATTTTCATAGGATGATTTGGGTTGGAAGGAGCCTTAAAGATCACCTAGTTCAAGCCCCTAAAGTTTCAACTTGAGGCTGAACTGTCCAAAACAGTTTGAGGGAGAGCAAGGACTTTGTCTCTTTTCTTCTGTACTGTAGTTTACATTAAGTACTCTGATTGATCTCCTTAAGGAATCTTGAAATACAGGTGAGGAATCAACAGAGGTTCTGGGAGACTTTTGTGGTTTTACATACCTGCCTGCAAAAAGCAAGGGAATTAAAGAATAGAGTAGCTGGAAAACAAGTCACATCCACAGTTTTTTCTTTCTTTGTAGCCAGCTTTCCCGTTCCTGCTGAGGAAGCGACAAAAACTACAGATAGTTGTTGAATGCATTGTATTATGGAGAACCATCACACTTTCTGTATTTTTTTATAATAGCTTATGTATTTGTGTGAGGCACCATATATGCTGAGAAACTGTAAGTTTAGATGGCAGTGAAAAGCTAAAATCTTTGTCCATTGTGGGAGTTGATGTTGTTTACCTGGAGAAAAGGAGGCTCAGGGGGGACCTTATCGCTCTCTACAACTACATGAAAGAAGGTTGTAGCGAGATGAGGTTATTCTTCCCCAGGTAACAAACAATAGAACAAGGGGGAATGGCCTCAAGTTGTGCCGGTGGAGGTTTAGATTCACTATTAGGAAAAACTTTGTCACGAAAAGGGTGGTCAAACATTCAAACAAGCTGCCCAGGGAAGCCCCATTCCTGGAGGTGTTTAAAAGATACATGGTTGTGATGCTTAGGGACATATTTTATTGGTGGCCTTAGCAGATCTGGGTTAATGGTTGGACTTAGTAGCCTCAGAGGTCTCTTCAGCCTAAATGATTCTACGATTCTATAATAAGTCTCTACTGGGTGTGTGGGGTGGAGGGTGTCTCCTAATAACACTACAGCACTTGAAAGTCATCATGTCATTATCTGTGTTATACATAGTGCAAACTAAAATAATGTTCCATTTGTGCTGTGAAAACTGCACTTGACACACTTTTTGTTAACAGCTTAGGAAATGCAGTATGAAGTTTGGGCCTCTCTGACCATCTGCTCTCTCAAATCCTTCAGTATCCTGTTAGGTTGTCACTGTTTGTATCTTCTGGCAATGATTCTTGAGTGTTTGCCTTTTCATGACAAACCTAATGTTTGTGTGTTTTATTTTTTCCTTTTGTCTTTTACAAAGCTGTTTAGGAGCAGTCCTTACTTTTTGCATGTCTTTATTTTTCTCTTGTTGCCCATTTTTCAGCCTTTCCGTTGAGGAAGATATCTTCATGCCTCTTAATTGAATCCTTTCTTTTTCTTCTGTATCCTCTACTGCCAGGAGGTGTTTGGAACAGACCACTAGTATCCCTCATGGCTGTATTAATCTCAAAATGGTTTTATGGTTTTGCAGTAATTTTTCTTGTACAACTGAGCGTCTGATTTCTTTTGACTGTCATGAAGACATGATCACAGGCATTCTCCATAAGCCTGTGACAGTTCTTCCCAAATTCACATGGAGCTGATGAACTATTAACAATACCGTGATTTGCTGTATCATTTATATCTGCTTATTGCTGAGGAAGATCTGGATATATAAGACAAATACTGTGTAAAGCACTAATATGCTGTGTATAGCACTGGAAGAGATACTACCTAAGGGTTAAATTAATTTTAGTACATAAAAGCAGGTTTGTTTAGATTTTTAAGTTTGTTCTAACCAGTATCCTTCCACAAAAGGATCCATGGCATAGTTGTACTTTGCAGTATAAAGGCATCATATCCAAGGTGTCATCATTATTCCAGCCTGACTGAAGGGAATATAGATACCAGTAGATACATTTCACCCATTGGGTGTGGAGAAAGCATCTTAATACTTTTTTTGCAGATGTGTTTACATGAACTAGAAAGTTAATTTGCCAGTCCAGCTACTGTTTGTATCATGTGTATGCTGTGGTAGTGGAATTAAGCGAAAGGCGTAAGGTCCGAGTGTCTTGTATTTGGGAACTTGACCAGCAGTAATTGCATCAGGATCCACAGGCCACGTAATCAAATAAATGTTTCAAGAGGAAAACAAATGCCGCACAAAGAATGGTAACATTCAAGCAGCTTACAATATCCATTTCGAATACTGGGATAAAACTGCTGAAGGAAAATAGCTGATACACATTTCCTGTTTTGGTGGCTATTTCATTGTTCGCACAGCTAGATGGGATGATTAATTTACAGCAAGACATTTTCACCTTAGAAAATCCACTATTATGCAACCCATGTTTCCTGGAGATAGTTTGAGGGCTGCAGAAATAAATATTTCTTAAAATAATATTTTTTCTGAAATCAAATGCAGCCCTAGAAAAGCTGTTTGATCAATCCTGACCAAGGTAAGTAGATGTAAATGTGAAATGGAAAGAAACCATGTATTTGTAGATGACAGTGGACCTGCACATTTTGCTAAGGTCTGACTATCTTAACTGTTCTTCTTGAATCTTTCTATACTAATGTCATGAGTAGATAGCTCTTACTTCCTGCCAGAAATGAGCTGGCAGTGTTTTGCATAGCTGACGTATTTTATTCAATATAGAAAATACCTTGAAATATTTCTGAAGGCTGGGAAAAGGCTTTAACAATTCATGATTTTCATCTGGAATGTTTTAAACAGCCACAGTCTTGGGCTGAAATTTGAGTTGTGCCCTTGTTGATCAGGAAAAACAAGTCAATTTACTTGCCCTGTAAAATGTATGTAAATATGTCCAATCCTTACTGAATTTGGTGGGATTGCAGGATAACTTGGTCTGGAGGTATGAGAAGGTCCTTGATCCAAGGTCAGACAGGGCTGCTTAGGTCTGTGCCTCCACAGTGCTGGAACCCCCTCAGAGCAGAGCTGGCACAGCCACCCTGGGCAGCCCACATCTCTGCCTCCCTGGCTCCTTGTCCTCGTGCACCATCTGAACCCCGCTAAATTTCATTAAGTTCTTGTTGGCTTGTTCTCCACCCTGTTTTGACCTCTGCCAACAGCAGCCCTGGCTCCCAGATTGGATTTCCTTCCCGCACCCCAAACTGGTCACTTGGTAAGGTTGCACTGCATCACATTCTGCAAGTATCACCTGCTTTTCACCCACGTGTGGCTGGTTTTCAGCTCCTGGGAAACAGTCCCATGCTTTTGCTCTAATTACAGGATATTAGGCTGAAGAGACTTCTCTGACCATAGTGTTAATGATGCAGACTTAGCCCTTGATCCATGCAGCAACTGCATATCTGATTAATCTGTGTAAATACTCTTCAGTGAACAGGCTCTCTGACTTCTGAAAATGCAGTTTCACCATGGCCACAGTAATGAGCTTTAGTAGTGAAGTACTCCAGCTTCTCTAACTGGGTGCTGGAAAGAGATAAGGGGAGTGGAAAGGAAGAGCTGGCCATTTGTCAAAGCTGATGGCCTGAGGGTGAGTGAAGTATTTATTGGCAATACCCAGCATTTTTGAAAACTCAAAGTGCCCTGCACTTTGTGAATTCAGGGACCACATCAAGCTCTGGTAAGTTTCTCATTAACTGGGAAACCAGTAGTTTTTTTAGCTTGTTTGTGTTTTTACTTACTGTTATTAGCCATTGAACTTGAGTTTGTAATGGCCCCAAATCTACTAATAATGCATGGCTCACTGTTTCGGTTTTTTTCTTAAGAAAAAAACTACAATTACCAAAACATTAAGAAATACTTGCTTCAATCAAGTACAACTAAATAAAAGAAAATACAATTAAAGAAACATTGCTCTTAGAAAATACATCTGAAATTTTGCCGTTCAATGCCAGTCTGGCATTCCTCTCACATCTAAAACTTCTTACCATTAAGGATACTGTCTTGTCACTTCCAATTCCTTGGTAGGGAAGCAGGATTGTGGGATGAATGTCGACTCATTTTGCAAGGGGGAGAAATTTCAGGAAGGTTGTTGTTGCTTTTTTTAGTTGTTGTTCCTGGCTTAAAAGACATGCTGGATAGACCTGGATATACTGACAATTTCCATTTAATGAGGTGGCAAAACTTTGTTACTTACTTTAGTGGCAGAATAAAACTTACAGCATATAAGGGGAGATTGAAGTTCAAAATGTGCAAAGGTATCTTCATTTTTGTGTATGTTAATCATGCTCTGAAACAGCAACTTGAATCACCTTGATGTTAATCACTTCATGTGGCTGTGTTGTATTGCATAACACTGCTTAGTATTGTACCTCTCTTATTTTTTTATTTGCATTCCCCCTGCTGAGATTGGGAACTTCACTAACAGCGTGGCTATGGAGTGCCAGATACCTAAGAACAAGTAGGACATACAGTCCATGCCATGAATAATTTATAATCTAATTAGAAGCAAACCTCACCAAATAATTTCTTAAAGAATAGTAGGAAAAAGAGAACAAAAGCATGATTGTATCATGCAGGTGCAGGAGCTGAACTGTTCGCACTGTTCAGCTTGGGAGTTCTTGGAAACTGTACCAAGTCATAAGTAGACCAAGAAAAAAAACGACACTGAGTGGGATGAGTCTATGTATACCACTATTCTTCATAAGAGTAGTATTTCTACAAATTGCTTTCTTTTTTCCTTCCCTTTTATGACATTAATCAAATTGTGCATGAACTTCAGAGGCTGCTACTAATTCTGCTTTTTTTTATACAATTCTTCAATGGTTTTCTGTTTTAAGTGAAAATGTTTGAGCTTTCTTTCTGATTATTGTCAGTAATGAACAATGACCTGACTTCTTCCATGTTACCTTATGATGTGATATGTTTCTCTTTTAATGGGTGTTTCATTAACACAAAACATCTGTGTGGTCTGTTCTTTAAAAAAAAGCTAACAGTGACTCTCCTTAGACAAAAAAACCAGAACATTAGAGCATCACCGATTTATCCACACGGAGATTTAAGAAAAAAATGAATATCCAAACTTCAGAAAAAACAGGTTGTCTGAAGAAACATCATCTATCTCTTGTGCTAGTGATAAGGCAATACTTTTTCCATGTATCTGTTAAAGAGCCCATCCGACCTTTTATGTGAAGTGTTTAAAGAAGACAGCTTTGGAGAAATGCAGTGGTTTTGAGTGACAGGCTGTAGGCTTCATTTTTTTTTTTTTCTGAAATGCAGATCTTGGTAACAGTTGCTAAGTTGTAAGGTAGAGGCTGTATGGGTTGTTCTTTAGACTGCTCTTTTGTTTGGAACTGGATGACTTGGACAGTTCACGACTTCTGTCTCATGTGTGTATGTATACAGACATAAATGGCAAGTGACATAAGTTGGAAAAGAACATTTTCCGTTATTAATTTAAATTGTGCTTAATTTCATAATACTGCGCCTCGGTACTGTGGGATTTTTTTTCCCACTAACTCCTGTAGCTAGTGGGAATGTGTGGTTGGTTCACCCACTAGTAACTGAGAGTTGGAGGATGAAGGAGTTCAACAGTATCTTAGCTGATGCTTTCAAGGCAGATATTTTCAGGAAAAACTATTTAAATGCCTACAGAACATACTCAAATCCTAGCTTACCTGGGAGGGGAAAAAAAAAAAATAATTAAAAAAGGATTATTCAAACCCCTCAGTTTGATAAGGAAATAGCATTTTCTTGCATATCTATTTCATTTTCTATCCTTTTGATGGAAGACAGCTGGTGAATGAATCTAAAACTGAGCTAAAACTGATCTACTCTGGATGGTTCAAGGTAGGATGAATGCTGTTATGTTAGATTTGGGTCTATACGAGCAAGATTTTTGAACCACACTTTTTTCTATGTCCCTGAAATAGATGATGTCGTTTGGTTAAAGTTAGACAGAGCTTTGGTTACTGAAAGTGCAAGGGCAATGCTCTTTGTGGGAAGGTATATACATGGTTCTTGCCTTCTTAGTTTTTGATTAATCAAGGAAAAGGTCTCATGATGTTTCTGTGCTGCACCAAGTAGTTTGCTTTTCTTGTATCTGTACGGGTGAGATGGCCAGGTAAGAAGCAAACTTACTGGCTTGTACTAAATGATATTAATATATGAAGTATGCAGGTGAACTCTGGTCTTCCTTCAAGTTTCTCTGCCTTATCACCCTGTGGCTTCTACTAAAATTCAATAGTTAAAGCACTATAGCCCAGTGTCATAATTTTAGCAGTATGTTACTGTTTAACAAAGAGAGGTATGCCTGACAAATGAGTAAAACGTGGCTTGTTATCATGGAGTAGATTCATATGTCATACAATTATTTTCAGATGAACTAATTTATCTTTTTTTTGGTGCAGGAATATCAGAGCATAAGGGCTGCTGTTCTTATTAGTTACTTCTTACAGGAAATAATCTCTTTTTTCTTGTGTACTTGTGCATTTAATAAAATACGCAGTAGTAAAATAAGTGTAGAAAATACCTTACCTGCAGATTTCCTGTTCTCTTTAGTTACTTTCTAATTAGAATTCTTGTTACAGAATTAATAGGATAATTGATTCCTTTTAAAATGAGTAACAGAATGAAGCACTGTGCAATGTCTGTCCCTGGTTAATAAATGATGCCCAGAACGGCATATGATGAATATTAGTTGGATAGTTTAATACAGTCCTAAGGAGGCTTACAAGGTACTGTGAGGAATAGAAAATACAAGAATAGAAGCTTATCTGTAACTTAACACGTGAGGGAATAATACTTAGCATTTCTGTCAGGCTTTGGATTTGAGAAGTTTGAAGTGCTTTGCAACACAAATGATGAATTAATCCTCAGAATAGGCCTTAATTTTTTTTTCTCTTACTTTCTTTTTTCTGTTCAAATGCTAGATTTTTTATTTTAATTTGTCTTTATGGGCAAGAAATGAATTATTTGTAAGATACTGAAATGCCAAGGAGTAGTAGGGTTTTGCTCGGATATCCCTTTAATGCAGATCATTAAATACAGAACCATATAAAGTATTTAATGATATGATGTGCATGTTTAATATTAATGGAAAATCCTGTAAATCAGTTCGGCTACCTTAGTTCCCTTGTCACGGTAGGAGTTACAGGTATTTCCCCCACTTTGTGTCTGGCAGTGCCCTACACTTTGGGCAGCACTGTTGGATGAACCTGTGAGCTGCTAAGAATTCTTCATTCCTATCACTATGCACAAGGAAGCCGTGAGCACCTAAATGTTCCCCAAACCCTTGTCTGCTGCTTAGGGGAAAACAGCGACTGGGAATCCTTGTTACTGGCTCATTAACTAATATTAAAGTCTCCTTTCTGGCTTCTCTTGGCTAGGAAGGAAGCACTCACGGGAACTCCTCCAGCCTGCCAGGGCTTCGGAGCATGGTTGTCATCCACCTGCTAAATTAGAAATGGTGACACTTTGGCAGTGACTGTTAAACAAACATTGACACTGTATGGTTTGCTTTTAACTCAGGATGATGCCATTAGGAAATGAGGTTATAAACACCAAAAATCTGTCAAGCTCCTGATTTGCAATAATCTTCCTGCTGACAGATAAGAAGTGATTATTTCTATGAAGGTTCATGGTGACAGGATTTATTTTACGTGTCTTGAAGGAGAAAAACAGATTTCTGTTGCCAATAGAGAAAGGGAGTCTGTCATTTGTATCTTCTGTCAGATTCAAGAGAAAAAAAATAAACAGTATCAACTGAGATGAACCTTTATACATTTGAGATTTTTTTTTTTAGCTTTGTTTCTGGAGTAGGAAATAGTAACAGAAAATAAAGAGCTTAAAATAAAATTCAGACAACTGTAATGGCTAATTTTTATTTTGAAAATAAACTTGAGACACAATTCTACCTACAGAAAACATGATCTGAATATAAATCAATTTTAACTAGCTTTCTAGTGAATCTTGGTGTTCAGTTAAAAAGTTAACTTTTAGTTTTTGTTTTATGAAAAGTTGCTTATAATGAATGCTGTCAGCAGTCCAGCGTAACAGTAGACAGAGTAACTGAAAGAGCCAAAAGAGGCGTGTATCACTCTTAGTCATATCTGCATGTCTGCTTACATAAGATTATGAACTAATCAGTGAAGAAGTAACCACAGTAGAATACCTTACATCTTTACCTAGAATTTCCACTATAGAGCAAGTCTGAACATACTGTGAATACTGATGAAAATTACTTAAAAAAAAAGTCAAGGTTGTTAATTGTGATCAAAACATTTCCAGGTGGAAAACACATTGGAATGTGTTAGGATTGCATGCAGATCTGCAAAAGAAGATAAATAAAATGTTTAAAGCACTACCAAAGCAATAATAGTGAATATTGACAAAGGTAACAAAGATCATGCTCAGAAACAAGGGAAATTGTTTGTCAAATGATGTCAAATGATTTTGCAATGTAGTTGTGCTTACTCATCCTAGAAAAAGTGTTAGGTATGGAGATATAGAGAAAGTTACATATTACTTCATGTTTTCAAGATTCATATTATTCAAGAGAAGCTCAATAAACTCAGTTAATAACTTGTATTTCTTTAAAGTGCAATGTTACACTAAATACCATTGTGAAGATGATGAAATACAAATGTAACACTTCTGATAACTAAAGAAATGAAGGCTGTGTATTTCCAAAAATTACTTACTGTGGTAATCAGTAGATTCAGTAGGATCATATTAAACAAAGCTTTCATATATACAGCGTAGCTTTATGAAAGTGATAGTGAATCAGCTGAAGGGGGATCTATACAGTTTTTCACAGAGAAATCCTAATTAGTGGCATTAATTTCAAAGGTAATATTACATTTGCAAATAATAAATTCTTGGAATGATTTTTTCAGCTGTGCTGCAATTTGGTTCTTAGGGGCTGTGAAAACAGTTGAGAAAAGGTCTTTCACTGGGCTTTGGGCAAGATGACTTAGAGAGTCCCTTCCAGCCTCAACCCTTCTGTGATTCTGATTCACCGAGTCTTAGTTAGCTTCTTGGTTAACAGTAATGGGAACAGAAAGCAAGAATGTAAAGCTTTCTAAAACTTGAGTTTTTGCTAATGTTTGATGTCATATTTCATCAGAGCAAAGAAACCAGCTGGGGGTTGCGTTGTGGTCACGAACTTCCTGCACTGAAGGTGCTGTGAGACACCGTGGTGGCTTCACCAGGGCCAGCAGCTGTGT
>VYXC01002076.1:438769-518204 GCA_013397175.1 Platysteira castanea
CTCATCCACACAGCTGCTGGCCCTGGTGGGCTGCAGGAGGGAACAGGAGGCATGAAAGCCAGAGAACTGGTGGGTGAAGATAAATCCCATTTATTAGGTGAAAGAAGGAGGGGACAGGGATAAACAATGCAAAGGCAATAACTCACCACCTCCCACAATCAGACTGATGCCCAGTCACTGAGCAGCAGCCACCTTGTAAAACCACTCTTCCTTCCTCTGCCCCAGTTTTTGTTGCTGAACATGATGTTAATGTGGTAGGAAATAACCCTTTGACCAGCTGGAGTCAGCTCTCCCAGCTGTGTCCCCTCGCAACCTTATAGCCACCTCCTCCATTCTGCCTCTCAGGGGCAGTGGAAAAGGGGCAGGACCTGGAAGAAGAGAAAGCCTTGCTGTTTTACAAGCAGTGTTCAGCAACAGCCAAAACACGGCTGGGTTATCAGCATTATTTCAGGCTCCAATTCAAAATGCCATATGGGCTGCAGTGATGGATGCTAACTCCATCCCAGCCAGACCCAGAACAGTCCTCAGCCATGCAAATTGATTTCTACAGGAGGAAAGTTCAAGTGGAATGTCCTTTGAGGTTTCTTACTAATTCTAGAAACTTCCTCCATCTCCCTTGCTGATACTGTGGAAAAATGATGTTTTAGTCACAGCAGCAAGGAGAGAAGATGCAGGGAGACTAGACTGAGTGAATATGTAGTTCTGGTAAGGAGTTTAAAAGGTGAGAATAACTTAAATGTGTAGAAAGGTCAGTGTAAACTGAGAAAGAAAAGATTATTTAAGCTCTCCCCAAGAGTTAATAGAGACTAGATAAACTTGCATTTTCTTCAGAGGTTTGGTGGGGGGAGGTTTGGTTTGGGAGGGAGTTGTTTGGTTATTATTAACTTGTCTCTTCATTTCTTATCTTTCAATACCTTAGTCTTCTGCCTTCCTCCTCTGTCTTGGCAAGATTTAAAAACTTTTTTGAAGGTTAGGATGGTACTATTTCGTGCAATTAATCCTTTTTTCCTTTAATATCCTGGTTCTAAAATGTGCTTTAATTCTTTTCCTGACGTCCTCTTTGGCATCTCCCCCACTTATATGTAACTGCTAAAAATAAACCTTATTAAGTTATTATTTTCACTCCACTGGGTACTGCAGTAGTTTACATCTAAATACCACTATTACTGTGCTGATTCAGCATCACTGTTGTTTTCTGTCAACATTTTGTGCCTGAACTCTTGGGTGCTTCTGTTTGAACACAACTCTATGTTGCAAATTTCAAGTGACTTCTGTGTCCTATGTAGATGTTGTGTTAGAGTGCTTTGAAAGGTGGCAGGAACTAAAATACCAACAAATGGGAGTGCGTTATCATCTTTCAGTTGGCCAATATTATGGCTGTAGGAAAGGTTTTTGTTTCTGCTTTCACAGAACAAATTGCTGGGGTTTGTATTTTACTTTTTTTTTTTCAGTGGGTTGAGAAGGGTTTTAAAATTATATTTTAAAATGCTTCCTTTAGAGTTAAAGAAATCCACAGGTCCTTTTGTGCATAATGTCAGATGTTCACCTCTTTCTTCTAAGTGGCTCTGCTGATAGCAATTACAATAGTACATTTCATTATTCTGCAGGAGAGGTGGGGTAGTGTTTTGGCATTTTATCCTCATAAGTAAAATTCCATGCCCAATTTTTTTCTGAAGATGGGAAAGCAGCAAGCTTGTTAGTGAAACAGTGCTAGCTGGTCAAGCCTTTGTTCATCTGAGTGTGAGGGACCTGAGGTGGCACCCCATCACAAACACTTTGCTAACATCAGCACAGGGCTTCACGAGGAGCTGTCAGGCTCTTCTAGAGTTTGAGGTTCAATGAACTGTGTCCAGTTCTGGGCTCCCCAGTTCAAGAAAGACAGGGAGTTACTGGAGAGTGCCTAGCAAAGAGCTAGGAAGATGATCATGGGACTGAAGCATCTCTCACTTACGAGGAAAGGCTGAGGGAGCTGGGCCTGTTTAACCTAAGAAGAGACAACTGAGATGGGATTTTATCAAGGTATACAAATATCTTAAGGTCAGGATGGGGCCAGATTTCAGTGGTGCCCACCAACGAGGTAAGTGGTACTGCACACAAACTGAAACACAGGAAGTTCCACCCGAATGTGAGGAAAAAACATGTCTACTGTGAGAGTGTTGGAACACCGGAACAAGCTGCTGGTTGTGGATTCTCCTGTAGAGATACTCAAAACTGCCTGGACAAAAGTCCTGTGCAACCCGCTGTGGTGAACCTGCTTTAGCACAGGAGCTGGAAGTGGTTGATCTCCAGATCATCTCTCCTTTCCAATCCCTACCATTCTGTCATTTTTTTTTAACATACAGTAAAACTAGGACCGAGGGATGCTTCTATGCAAGTGTAACTCTACCTATTAACATCCTAGAAGGCTAATAAGGAATTATTTTAAATATAATTTTATTAGTTATACTGTAGAGGCTCTCCCTCACTGGTAATTTCTCTTTTTAACAGCATCAGTAATGTTGTGTTGATATACCAGATGTTCTCAGTAACTGTGATCTTTATAAATTTCAAGTGATCAACAGCACTTGTACAAGTAGTCAGAGACATGATCAAAAGACCCTTTGTGAATTACCAAAAAAAAAAAAAATCAGGAGATAGTGATTTGGTGATATCCCATGCAAACAAAAAGGTGAAGACTGCAAAGATAGGTGGGTTTCTCAAAAAAAAGCTGTTGAAGTTCATTCCCAAAGTACCAGTGCTAGGAGTTTTGCCTAAGCAAAGAACTACCTGTGAGCTGGGTCTGTTAAAATTGTTCCTTAATATTTTAGAACCTTTTCATTTTTACATAGAAAATTTAACTATTAACAAATAGGAAGTTAATGTAGTGAGAAACTTAGTATAGTTTTGTAATTTCCACAGCGGGGAATGAATGTAGAGTATTTCTGATGTATTGACTGTTAGAAATTGAGACCTCTTGATAGGTTAGATGACCAAACTCAAATGTGTAGCAAGGCAGTGTTGATTAACATAGAGTTCTGTGGCTGCTCTATCTGCAGGCTCTTTGCCCAGTAACCCACTAACACTAAATGCTAGTAACTTTTTTCTAAATAGCCATTCACGTTTGTCTAGTTGGAATGACTCATTTCTTTTGAAACACTAGAGGGCTCACTGGCTGCTTTTGGAGCTGCCTTTTGCTTTCAATATATGTCCATAAATTTCCGAAGGTCTAAAGCAAGGATGTTGCATTTTCTTAGGAGTAAATTTACTCACTAACCTCAGTGGTTTTGTCTAAATCTAGGCTTTCTGGAAGAGGTCTAAAGAATGCTTTGATTAGCCAAAAGAGGTGAATCTGTCTCCTGCTCAGTAAATTCTGGTAGAGTTTTTACTGCTGGAATATTTCCTAAACTTTAGGGGGAGGGATACTTTTTTGTCTATTGTTTGTTTGTGGTTTTGTTTGTTCAGGGGTTTTGTTGGAGGTTTTGTTTGTTTATTTGTTTTGTATTTTTTTCTGTCTGCTTGGCTTGTTGGATCCATGCTTTGTAATTTCCTAGGAAGCAAATAGACAAATGTACCTGAGTAGTTAGCAGAACGAGAGGCGATTTTGTAAAAAAAAAAACCTGACAACCCATTTGTTGTTCATTAGCACACAATAATAAATGTTATTAGAAGATAGTGTCTACTGTCTGGGTTATCTTCCTGTCTTACTAGCTAGGGCTTGATAAGCAATACGGAAATCAGAGTGGCTTCTGCTACCAAACCACGCATACAGTTATGATACAATATGATTGAAGTGTCAGTCCATGGGGAAAAACTAAAGGCAAGGGATTACATATAAAACGTCTTGTGGCATCACACACTTTGTGACTGTTGTGGCTGGACTGAACTGGTATGGAGCTGTTCCTGCCTTTCCCTCTTGGTAACTCTGATACTCACGGCAATCTGACTTGGGGAATCAGACAAGACAGAAATGATCCTCAAAACAAGAATGTCACTTGGAAAAGTTTGTTTCCTGAACTGACTTGGTTTGGGAATAGATGACCACTGCATTTCTTATGCAAGAGAACAAGTATGGATGTGCTAGGAGAAAAAGGAAAAAGGAGTGTCAGTATTGGCTTGAGCAGTTTTAATGTTGTATTACTGCATCTTTAGACCCTTTGATTCAGGCCACTTAATTACAAGTTTAAAGTATATTTAAAAAAAAAACCCTTTTGTGTGGTGTTTCTCTGATTAAGATTAAGCAAATGAAAAGATTTTGATGTGATTGCATGAGAAAATAAGCTTTGACAGAGCATAGGATTTAGCCTCCTGAAATCTCTGAGAATTTGTGCGTTAATATCTAAAGCTGAGCTTGCAGGTCTGGGATATGATGGCAGGGCAGAATAAGTCCTTCTTGTATAATAGACAAAATTACCAGAAAATTTCAATTGGTAAATTAGAAAATATGCTGTGGGCAAATGGTTGGTTTCATGTAGTCTTGATCCTTGTAGCCAGGGATTGGGAATGCCTCAAAAAGTCTGCCAGTTGGCTACCTATTACCAGTTCTGCTTTGGGACAAAAAGCCCTGTCCTGGGAGAGCTCCTAAGCCATTATGCAATGAAGTCAAGCAATGGACACAGCTCCTGCCATCCGGCATATCGTTGCCATCCATGGCCTGAGACCACTTCCACAGAGCCTCTGACTTGCTGCCTTTCAGCTGAGATCGGACACCAGGCTAATCTTTTGGTTGAAAATGCTTACCTATTAACTGCAGTTGCCAATTTTTGCATTTGTAAAGCTGTACCTGTAGTGTAGGTTAACATCCATGAATTTTCCTGCAGGACAGATGTGCATTTTTTCTCCCATTAATAGTGTAGAAATGTTTCTTCTCACAAGTATAGCAGTATTCTAGAAAATCCGTTGTCATTTATTATAGTATGGCTTAATGCAGATTTTTAATTGACATAATTTCTTTGTGGTTTGAGCAAAGGAAAGAGGAAGCGAGAAAGTGCAGGATTACTATTAACAGCATGTCCCAAGGCTGCTGCTTTTAAATTTAGGATTATAACTGTTATTTAACAGAATTATCCTTGACACACATGGCCTCAAGAAGAGGTCTGAAAGCAAGGGCAAAGAAATGTTGTCATCTGACAGCCTGAAGCAGTATCTTTGAAAAGGTCTGAAATTGTCACTTTTTGTCTAGAAGATGACCTCTGGCATTCCCAGCACTACTCTGCCTTGTGGAAGAGGGAAGGAGGCACAGCAATGAGGCAATATCTTTCTTTCTGTTATATAAAGTCATGCTGCTTGTGGTGGCCTTTAAAGAAGACTCTTCCTGAGCAGGTGTTCAGAGTGGTGGTTGGTAAAGGGAGGTGTTGGACCTGCTAGAGTGGCAGGGGTTCATCACCAGGCCTGCAGAGCTGTGTGCATTCTTCTCACGATGTGGTTGGGGAGGGGCATGTGGGCTCCTGGCCGTGCACCTGGACCACCTTGAAAAAGGACAGTTCAGACCAGATGTGTCTGGTGATGGTGGTGGAGAGTGTGAGCTATTCTTGAGTCAACCCACTCCCCTGGCTACTGGTGTGGGTGCCCCCTGCTCTTACCACAGCACTGCTGTGCTGGGCTCTGCAAGGCTGTTTCCCAAAGCAGTATCTATCTGTGGTGCACTTCTTCCGTGCAAAACATGATTTGGTAGTGATATGTTCAGTTGTAAAGGTTTTCGTCTCTTTGTGCAAAATGACATGTGAAAGTAGCTACAGATGGATTTATAGTCATAAAAGATTATATCATAAAAACCTCAAAACATTTTCTAGGTGTTCTACCTGCCCACTTCACCATCCTTCTACTGTTACTAGCTGTGCTGAGTTTGAACCAGCTAGTTTTATGCAAGCAAGTCTCTGTCAGAATCTGAAAACTACTGTGAGCTTTATTTTTGCCTTAAAGAATCCTGTTCTAGGGGAAAAAACCTTCTTTAAAAATGTTACTCCTCTAAGTTTCAGAGGTGTATGCTTAAGGGAAATAAAATCTTAATTGAATTTATATATGATACAATGAATTCCCGTCCTAAAAATTAATCATTTTTGAGTATGTCTTGACCATGAGTTAGCAGATAACAGCAGAAGTGGAGAGAAACAGTAGTTGTTACAGCAACCATCCCATTGCCACCTGTAAAACAGTGCCACTGTTATTCTTTATTGAATATTTCATAGTTTTAATGCATACAACAGGATTTTGGTTAAGAATTGAATTAAATATGTTTAATATTGGGAGTATTCTCAAGTTGGTATTTGCTGTGGCTTCTTGCTAAATCAACATTTTAATCCTGCTTTCGTTTCCTTACAGATGATGAAGCATGCCTGGGATAATTATAAGCGTTACGCATGGGGATTAAATGAACTGAAACCCATATCTAAGCAAGGACATTCAAGCAATTTATTTGGTGAGTAGAGTGTATTTTTGTGCTTAGTGACGTTAGCATAAAACAGTAAATCAGCTGAAAAGCTTATAGGTGATAAACATGTTTTCTTTCTGCTCCCTGTCATGCAGTGTGATGTTTCTTGCTTCTGTTATGTATAAAAAATAATAGTAAATGAAGGTGCTTTCTGTGACTTTTTTAGATTAGTGTCTGAATGAGAATAAATGGAGCATGGCATTGCTGCATGATAGAAATACAGTTTTGTTGCATTAAATACTGTCCTGTCTTAAACTTTTACTATGGAAATCATTGATGCCACATTCAACAAGCAGAGAACTAAGGGGGAGAGGATGGAGAAGATGAGAAATCCTATACAAGGAACAAACAATACTCTCTGTAGTCATGAAGGTAGCTGAAGCTGTGTGCGGTTCTTAGGAATTTATTTCCGTTTCATATAAAAATGTGTTGATCTGTATCAGACTCCCTTATCAGGCTTTCTCTTTCATTAATGTAACTGTTTGCACCTCTAAATGTTGTACAGGAGATGCTAAATAAAGCCCAAGTTATTATCAATGTAGAACAAATACGGGATTGAAAGGTTCTAGTAGGAGAGGCACACTGTAGAAATCCAGCGTCATGATGCAACACTTTCTCAGTGTCCACGTGGGGCTTATGGCTAGATAAATAGTAGCTGAAGAGAAACATTCTGATGAAGCGTAAGAAAACAGTCCTATGAACTGTCATTATCTTGAGGTTTGCAGAAAAAAAGAATTAAACTGTTTCACATAATTTTTTCTATTAGAATAGCTTGTTTTCCAAACAGAAAGCTGAAAAATTGACTAATTTCTATAGCTGAAGCAAAATCAATACATTATTTTAATTTCAGCAGGAACTTACTTTGTTGAATGTTTGCAAAAGATAGCTTGAAGTGGAAACATTTCCTAAAACAGCCTAAATAGAGCACTTATCAAATCCCCAACTATGTTTGGAGGTTGCTTAGAGACAGCAGTTGTGATTACAAAAATAATTTGGAAAATACATCTACACTGATCTTGCTGCACTGCTTTTCTAGCCCAAGGTAACATCAAAAATGTTAATAAGTGATTATTATCTAGGTAGTTATTGGACTCTAGTTAGTTGTTATTCTTGAAACCAGAGTAGTTTGAGTTAACTTCAAGGTTAAGTCATGTTTCTGTTTCCTTCTCTTCTCTAAAAATGAAAATTATTTATTGTCTTCAGGAGAATGATAGTTGTTCAATTTAATATATTTGAGGAACTGTTTAAGGGAATTCTGTTTCCTTGCAGTACAACAAAATGGCATATAATTTCTTGAAAATTAAAACAATGTAGTTTCATTTGAAATCAGAAGCGGTTTAAAAATTTCTAAGATTGAGTTTGAAATCATATTGCATGGATTCGCATAAAAAGCTGTAGAAGTATTGACTTGTGAAATTCTTAAGCAGGAATTCTGTGGTTATTGCATAAGTTGAGGTCACTTTAGGCACAGTCCTGTGTGAAACAGGACAAGTGTTGAATTGAAAAATAAAACTGCATTTAAAGGAGTAAGAGCCAGAGTCAGTCTTAAAGCAAATTAGTTTCTCATCATGGTCATCTAAGATAAGATCTTATTGCTGAGGTGTTTTCCTTAGAAATGTCTTCAGTCTTACTGATCTTGGTGCAGATAAAAATAAGCATTAGGTCTCTTTCTGCTGAATTGCTTTACAGAATACCAAAGAGCAGCATATCTGCAAGCAGGTCTGTCTCATAAATTACCCTTGCCCGAATCCATAATTTCCTTTAGTTCTTTACAAACAAAACCTTGTTTCTGTCAGTGTCCTCAGATGATTAGATCTGATCTGTACCTTCATGTTTGAATTCAACAAATGCCTCCTTTTTCGTAAGACAATAAAAGGGAAAAGGGTGATTTGTTTGTGTCTTGGGTTTCCTTTCTTCATGAAAAGACAGACAAGTTTCCTTATCTTCCTTGTTTCTTATTTTAAAAAAATTTAAAAAGATTGCAAATGGTTGACTACTTTACGGTAATTCTGAATTGTATTAGGGGAGAATAGGTTACCTTCAGCTCTGTGTCCTGTGAATTTCCTCCCAACCTTCAGAGATCAAGTAAGCCCTTCAGCTCACTGTCATCTGTCATAACTATCTCCAGTTTGCCAAGATTGTCTTTTCTTCTTGCTACCAGCTCTCAATTTTTTGAAAATACAAGTTTTAGATTGTCTTAGTATCAGTAAAATATAGCACATTTCATTAGGCACTGTTTGATTTTAAACACTTCTCCTCCCCTGGATTAAGTGTTGCACTTACGTTGCTTTGCATATATTGGGAGTGGCAGATACGGGATAAAGACTTTTAGTATCTCACTGTGAGGAACAGCAGATTCCAGTCCTTTGTGGTGCTTTGTGTTGTACAAGTTACAGCACAGCTCTCCTGACACAGAAGGGGAGAGTTGTTTTCAAATGATACTGCTTCTAAGCTTATTTTTGAAAGTATAAATGCATGACTCCTTTCTATCTCAATTTTGTAGGTAGATTATAATGACGGTTGTGTCTTGAAGGCACGTCATAACTGTCATGCTGTGTTTCTCAGAAGTACAAAAATAAGATGGCTTTTGAGAGGTGTAATTACACATAGATGTGACTTAGGAAATAGCACCATGAAATACTGATGCTATACCTAGGCTAGAGGAAGAGGAAAGTGGCCAGTCGTGTGTTGATGGGAGAAAGGATAGGGACAACTGGTGGTTCTAATTTTGGGGGAAGGAAAAGAACCCTGCTTTAGCTCCTTGTACAGATTAATAGTAGTAGAGCTATTGTGCTGGTAAAGGCACAGTAAAGGACACTCTCACACCTGCTAGGTTCATCAGAAAGAGGGAAAAGGAGAGACTTTATTTACATTTTTGATACTTTATAGCGTTCTCAATTTCACAAGGAATTGGAGGGCATGTTAGTTCCTCCTCAATCCCAGTGGAGAAGAAGGATGCTTATCAAACTTTCTCTTATCACAAAAGGAATGAAAAACAGAAAATATGGTTAAATAAACATTGGCTATTGTTTACATGAAAGTGTGTGAAAATCTCTGACTCCAGGCCTAAAACAGAAGGCTTAGCAAAAAACAGGACAACAAGCTATTCTGTAGCTGAGGACTTCTTGCTGAACGTGGAAATGACTTTTATTTGGTCCTAAACTTAGGCCATGGAAACAAATTGTGAAGTCAAGGAAACTGCCTTGATCTTGCTGGTATTCTGTGGGCCGTGTGTGTGGAAGAGTGTGTGTAATAAGTTGAGAAAGTCTTTAGACTGGCAGACTAGATAGATTCATGTTATGATAGTAAGTTGCTTTCTCTCACACGTGCACACAAAGAATAATATACTTTTAGAGAAACACTGAAACATAGGTGAGCTGAAACATTTCTCCTTGAAGCCAGTGCCGCATACATGCCTCTGACCATTGGCAATGTCTTTTCAGCACATCCACGCTGTGTTTTTATTTCCTTTGTATTTGCCATGTTAGGTTTTACCACGTTGTAGCACCTATTTGAAAAGACAGAAATATTCTTATTAGTTTAATTCCATGAAGGGTACAACTGTTTCTAGATTAATCAAATAAATTGGAATAGCTCAGCATCTGTTTGCACCACATTTGCACATTGGCAAAGCAGGGCGTATCTTCTTCCACGAGCACTAGTTCTTCTCTGACTATTCCTAGTAGAAAGTAGGCCCTGAGTAAGTGCTGTTAGTTTTTAATGCTTTACCCTTTGTGTTTCGGGTTACTGTTAACAGTGTTTTCTAAAGCAGAGATTTATTAATCTACCGTCCTATAGTGAAAGTGGAAAAATCAAAATTTTCCCATTTATCATAGCACTCCACCACCAATCCCTCAACCCAGGAGCTATTCCTCTCTAAGCCTTCTGAACTAATTTTAAAACTAATGAGTGTTGCTGCACTAGCAGAGAAGTCTTTCTAGAAGTGTTTTCTGCACTTAAGTGACTGTAACTGAAGGGGTTTTTTAATTATCTGAGACTGTTTCATGTGCAGTATTGCCAGTTTGATATTGTAACTTGTGGGCATAGTATAATTAATCTCTGCAAGTGAAAAAGGACCTTTTCTGGAGGCAAAAAGTGAGGCATTTAATAAATACTCACAATCTGCAAGCCCCAAAGTACTATAATTTAGTAAGATCCTGCTCCTCCCACTTTAAACTGTCTTTTGTCGTTTCTTTTATGGAGTGTTGAGGTGTATTTTTAAAGCCTGCCAAAATTTATATTCAAAACAGTCTTGGTAGTGTATAGCTATGTGTATTTTTAAACTCTAAGTTTATTAATGTAGCGTAGACAACTAATTGTGCATGTATTTAAACAATATATTAATTTAAATTGAAAATATTCAAAATCTTGCCCCCACCCCAGTCTTGTTTGTCTTCGCTGTTCCTGCTGTATTCCTTGAAATTTTGTATTTTGGTATGTAGTTTTAATTTTGGAAGTAAGCCTGACATCTGTCTCAACTAAATTAACTTGTGTAAAGAATAACATTAGCAGATATGTGGATGAATGATTCGACATAGCATTTGTGAGAGGAGGTCATGTCACACAACAAAGACAAGTGTATTGTCATTTTAGATTTCCAGAAAACATTTTTCAGGCTTATTACTGGCCTCTCACAGGAATCCATTGCTGCTGAGGCCACCCTCTCAAATTACTCATCCCAACGCTGAAAAATCAAATGACCAGAGTGAAGTTTGGTAGTGCAAATAAGTTACCTGGGATAGCTTTGACAATGGCAAACTGCAAACAGTTCCACAGACCCAGAAGGATTCCCCAAGAGGCGATAATTGCACTTAGAATTTGCAAATTTTCTTAATTTAAACTGGCACTTGGTGAAACGGGAGATATAATTCTGAGTTAATACACGGAACGGGCAGACTTGAGCTCATAGCAAGTAGTAAAGGTTGGCAACCTCCCAGAAAAATATATGGAGTCCATAAAAAGTGGCATGGATGGGATGAACAAGGATTTATTGTTCCTTGTGGGGAGTGATATCCTTTGTAAGGAAGGGGTGGAGATAGCAAATTACTAGGCAGCATGTTCAAACAAAAGAAGGTGGTTCATAACAAAACATGTAGCTGAGCTGCACGGGTGCCAGAAGTGTGGTGGATGCCAAAGGCTTCCACAGGAAGCACAGAGATAAGCAATGAAGGAAGAATTATTTGAGCTTTATCAAATTCTAAGACACCAGAGCTGGCTCTAAAATGCACAGATGTATAGTATACTGGAGATTTAGAAGAGCATTCTTGAAATACCACACTATTGTTTCATGTTACACATATGAAAAGCTAGATTTGTTAAAAATTGAATGAATTTTTCTTTCCCCACTCTTACCAGGTGCTAATACTCACTGAAATAAAAAGTGTTAATATTGCTGAGGGTTTGCCAGTACTTGAGTCAAGAGTTTCATGTTTTGGCATAGCACGCTTTAATAATTAATCACTCTTGACACTTCAAATTGCTAATGATATTGGATAGGAACCTTTTCAGTGAACTTTAAATAAAGGAAAACACTGTTCTAAGATATGAGTCAGCTTTTGAAGCAATGCTGCAAGAAACCCACAGCTCAAATCAAAATGTTACTTTTGTCAAACTTATATGTATTTTCAAATGCCAAGCTTGGTATGCAAGGGATGGGAAGAAATTGTAAACCATTAAGTGCACCAACAAGCATTGATTCTGAAGTATCCTATTTGGGACTCTTCTGGCCAACATATCAGCCATGTCTAAAAGCCTGGGCTAGACAAGTGAGAACTTATTTTGGCACACGCTCCAAAGGGTTTGGCCATAAGCCAGTTGTGGTTCTTAAACCGTATGGCCACATAAGCTAAGTCACAGAGCTGCGCTAATAAGGTTGTCATTCACATCCACAGCAGTTCTCCCTGCAGTGGCATCCTGGAAACTCATACAAAGCTACTCATCCTTTGATCACTCTTCTTATTCTGCTCTTGCTGCCCAGCCCCAAGATGTTACTCCATTCTCTAATGCAGTCTCTTCTTTTGTTATTTGCGTGCACATACACTGGCATTGTTAGGTATGAAAAGCATGCAGTTTAAATGGGCCGACTGTGCATTACGCAGAGGAGATACAGGCCACATCATACTATTCTGAAATGCTGGGTAATAAGCCACTGTGGTTAATAGTCCACAAATCTTGTTAGCAATATGTTCTTTTTTGGTTTCTTCCAGATCACTGCTTAAGATTTTAAGTGTTAAACTGCAGAGGAAGCTCTATAGATGTTTCTCAATAGTCTACTGGAAATTTCATGTTGACTGGTTTCTTTTCCATTGTTTTCAGTTGATAATAGGCTATCCTATGTGTTCTCTCTTAATCCCATAGAGGAAACGATGCTGTTAGTAAAGAGGAGAGAGAAAAGTAAAGGGTTAACAACAGAAGTAAAATGGAGCATAGATGAGTACTTGGTCTGGAGGTTTTGATAGAGACTAACAGTTCTTCATTTTGGTAGGCTTGTACATCTGGTTATCTCTTTTATCATTAAAATTAGTCCCTTTGGGCTTATATATTATGAGTTTCAAGTTCATTTTCTCTACCTTGGGTGTATATATAATTTTTTTTTTAATTATCTGCAAAATATATCTATATTTACCTGAGGTGTGTGAATTTGTTCCAAGTACTGTTTGTGATATCTTCCTCCTGCCTAGGGCAACTATGAAACTCTACCATGGTGACTGCAACTTTGCTGGCACTCTTTGTAACACTGTGCTCACTGTTAGTCAAATTTATAGCAGTACTGTAGGTGTATAAGAAAACAGTTCTCTTGTCCAAATACTCCGTGTCATGAGTGTGTACTGTAATTGCCTAGCAATAATCTTTGCTTCTTGTAGACCATGACTGCTGTGTAATTCCTTGGGAATGTCATGTAGGAACGAACAAGAATGATAACTGTATTTAATAATTTATGTGCTGTGCTTTGAGAAGCATAGCTTATATAGGCTTGTGGAATATTTGGTCTTATCCCATAAAAAGAAATGTTCATTTAATTTCTTTGCATTCCTTCCCCCACCATCACTGGTGTGTCTGACCAGTTATTAATGAACTGGTTAGTAATGAACTGTTCAGCGTCACAATTTCCATACTACTCTCAAGTTTTAAGTTATCCTGTTGGCTGACTTAGTGTAAACTGCTGTTGTTCACAAGTCATAATTCTGGCCTCTGAACTGACACCTTCTCTGTTCTTTTGTCTTTTATCAAGAACTTTGAAGTCCAGCTGTTTGAGACAAACTTGACTAATTGTCACATTAATTGTTTTATTCTGTTTTCTGGAGCCTTCAGAATAATAGCAAAAGTTATGTCAAATAAAGTAAGATCTACTTGAGTTTCTAGCTTTTTTTTCCTGTCTGCCTACAAGAAGTCTGTGCTCTAAGCAGCCCATATAAGCCAGGTTCAGGAAAAAAAATCATACTAAGTAGGTGACTTCAAGGGTGATTTCTCAGTAAGATTTCTCCTTATTTTCTCCTCTTTTTCTTCTGACTTAGTAGTGAGTTGCAGGTCAAGCACTAATCCTTAAAACTGAAAGCTGAACTGTTTAGTGGTGGTGTTAGTTGTATTACAAGAGGATTATCACAAAGAATGTCTTTGCATGGTGAGCCTATCACAATCCACTGAAGCGAATCAGGTTATAGATGATTTTTCTGTAAGTAGAGCTCAGTTGTAAAGGTTCACTAGGAATTGCTTTTGTTGTATGGAGTTACCAGACATCTCCAGAGCTTTTACAGTAGTGCTCTTGAGCACGTTTTCTGCAGCAGTTTTCCACTCTCACTTTCTCATAAGCTCAGGAAAAATAATAAGTTGCTTAGCCAAGTTTAAAGGAATACTTTTCCTTTAATATTAGAGAAGGGCAGCCAAGTTCCAAATAAGCTCTTGGAGGATATGATGTTGTTCTTACCAAAGTCTGCTGCAGTTTTATTAGTGGAATATCTGGGGGAAAACGTAGAGATTACTTCCTTCAGAATAGGAAAGTGACATTCCAGAAATGGGTGTTATAAGCAGCTGCTGAAACAGAGAAAGCATCTGATTCTGTTAGGTGTACCAAATAACCGTTGTAATAACCACAAAGATTATTTTGTTTAAGGTGGTGGAAATGGAAGATTATTTTCTACCTGGAAGCTTAATTTTAGAAAGTGATGTCGATCCTGCTCCACAGACGTCTCCAATCACATCTCTGTTTAATGTGGAAGCGGAAACCCATGATGGCAGTGAACACAAGAATTGACTGATATAGTAGATTTCTTTCTTAAATATGAAAAATTGAATTCTGATATCTGATAAGTTTACAAAATTACGTTTACTTTTAAATCAGGTATTTCAGAGACAAGATGATAATCAAGTTCTTTAATTAGTTGTGGCTACTATCTTGTTATTCCCCCGGTACAATAAATTCCTGAATGAGTAGTCAGCTATTCACCTGACTCATTAGCCCTGCTGAGGGAGACAGGGATTGGACCTAATGACTCTCTTTGTTGATTGCAAGCTAAATTATTTTGTAATGCTAAATGTTTGCTTCTATATCAGAGTCTTCTCTAAAACATAACAGTGGTTTTCCATTCCTTATGAAAACTGCGGGACCAGAGTTCAGAAATACAAATTTTAGTAGAGTGGTTAAAATTGAATTTTTGACATTATCCAGGAAATAGGAACTGAAACTCTTCCTAGACAAAAATGGTGTTTTGAAAAGGTCAAGGTAAATTTGAAGTAAGCATGGGAAAGTATTTTGAGTGACTGTGTTTTCTTGAACCCCACCCTCCACACTAACCTTTCAGTACAGGATGATGAACACTTAATCCATTCCAAAGCAAACGTACTGATGATATTTCATCTTGCAGTGTTGGGTCAAGGCTAGCTCTTACCAATCTCCGTAACAGAGGTAGAAGGGTGCCACTTTTGCAGACCACCAGAACTTGCCCTGAAAATCAGTGCCTTGCAGCCCCTCCTGAGCTGACAACTCCATGTGTGCAAGTTTGCCTTTGCCTCCCCCAGTGCATATTTGTGCAGGTTACATGGTGGTGCATAATATCAGAAAAATTGTTTTCCATGGACTGTACTTCTTAAAGGGCTCTCCTAACTGAAATGGGATCAGTACTTACCAGCTTCTTAAAGCTTTATGTTTATTATCGAATATAAAAACAAGAAAGCAACTGATTTTTTCATTCCAAACTAGAAGAAACAGGAATTTCTCAATTACCAAGATTTACTGTGTTTTATGTCATTTTACGGTGAACTGTTCTGTCAGTGGTTTAAAATGCAAAATTATGGCTGGAAATGCATCAGAACAGCTCTTCAAAAGTTCATTAGTGGAAGAAATACTTAAATATTGTGATGTTGTGTTGTGGCATGGGAATCAAAGTAAAGGCTGTGAATTACTAGTTACCACTTGAATGCTTATGCACCCAGTTTTTAATTGGATTAATTGAAATTGGATTTTGAAATTAGAATTAATTTAAATTAATTGGGTCTAACTGAAAAGTCTACTGTTGGAAAGTAAGTCATTGGCTCTTCATGTATTTCAGGTAGCATACAAGGAGCAACAATCGTGGACGCCCTTGATACTCTATACATCATGGAAATGAAAGAGGAGTTCAAGGAGGCCAAGGAGTGGGTTGAAAAAAACCTGGATTTCAATGTGGTAAGGAGCGTTGCTGATTAACATTTAATGCTCTGGTTAGTCTCCAGGGGCCAATTGAGGGCTGAGTTCTAGTATTACAAGCATGATGCAAGGCTACAGAATTTAGATCATTGATAGATAAAACAAGGCAGGAAGCTGGAACATAGGAAATTTACTTTTCTGCTTATATGCTCTTTTTCAGTCAGAGAGATCTAGGTAGATGGAAGGCAATGAGCTGGACTGAAGGAAGGAAAAAGGAAATAGAGTATTTGCCATTGTAAAGTAAAGAACAGCGTTTTCAGCTTTTCTGGATAGAAGAACTGGGACCCTTCAAGCGTTAATTTTTTCATTATGCAAACCCTTTACATTTCCCCTTTGTGAAATCTTCCACAAATTTTACTTGTGTTTAGAGAAAGGTACACGCCATACATACTGCTTAGGTTCATTTGTCTATTGCAGTAAAGTTGAATATCACAAGTCAGGTTGAACTACTGGCACAACTGAACTGCTTTAGTCTTATGATGCATAAGGTCTTCACAACTGCATGTACAAATCACCCTATTAAGTGGCAAATATGGAGCTGAGGGCAAAGTTCATTACTGAAGCTTTTATTCTAGAAAGATCCTGAACAGGCAGGAACCTCTTCAATTAAATTGAGAAGTCCTGGGTTTGGTCTTTTTTTCCTTTTTTTTCTTTTTTTTTTGGGGCCGGAGGAGTTATTGTTGGGTATGGAGAGCTGACGAAGCACCTCTGATCAGTGTAGTAAAGAAGGCACAGTACACTGAGCACTTAAAAGCTCTTGTAGTTGACATGCTTAATGTTAGAAACACTTTCTGAAAACAAAGTTCAGAAAGTGCTCTTTCTAAAATAATATGCAAAAGCCACTTTTAATTAGGTTCTCTTCCATGCTTGAGAATTAATTATCCTTTTAAGAAGGAGTTAATAAGAGTGGATGTTACATAGTTTATATAAGCAGTAATTTAGTATGCATTTATATTTACATTTATAATGTAAATAGAGCATATTAAACAGTGCTTCTGTGTAGTGTCAGAAGCCTAAATGACATACTGTGTCCGTGGAGACACAATAAAGAGGCTCTGACACCTGCCAGGTTCAGCAGAAAGGAGGAAATGACGTCGATTTATTGACAATATATTATTCTTATACACATTCCAATACTACAAGGGATTGGAGAGCATGTCACTTCCTTCTCCATCTTCACTGGAGAAGAAAGGTGCCCATCCAAGTGGTCATATCACAAAAGGAATGAAAAACAGAAAATACCGTTAAGTAAACATCGGCTCTATTTACATAAAACTGTGTGAGAAAATATCTGACTCCAAGGTTAAAAACAGAAGGCTTATAGTAAACAAGGCGACAACATACTAACCTTATTCTGTGCATAAAGAATTTTTTTCCTAAAGGTATTTTTGTAATACTAAATTCCTGTCTTATTAGCTTGGTATTACCAAGATGTTTAATAAACAAGGACAAAACAACAGAAAATAACAAACTCCACTTAAAAGGATGACCTGAGCTCTACTTGGAGTAATGTTGTAAAGCGTTGTAGTGTGATTTACATTATTAACACGAAAATCTTTGGGTTTAAATAAATCTTGCTATATTTAGTACTGGAAACTTATAGATGGTATTGTCTACATTTCCTCTTTGTAAGGCACCTATTTTTTCTCACTAATGCTTATAAGCTAAGAAAATGTCAGAAATTAGTTGGTCGAGGCAGCAGTCAATCAGATTTACCAAAGCTAGTTTACAGATAACACTGACCTGCATCAGTAACAGTATATTGTTACTGATATTCCTGTAAATAGCCTGGAGTTTGACACCTCACAAAATTATTTTCATAATACTTCATAATCATATGTAATAGAATTTTACATTGGCATCAGTAGCAAGTAGATGAATTTTCCCAAGCTGGAACAAGGAAATTAAAATAATTCCAAACAACACCAAATTTAATAATGGATGTCCATTTGTTTAATGGCTGGATTGTTGGAAGCTACTCAGCTTGCACTTTTGTTTAGTTTTCCACTTTAAGTATAGGTTTTAGATTCAAATGCTGTTTTTTATTTGTACCTTACAGTTTAACGAACAGCAGTTCTCTTTTGTGTTTAAGTGTTTGTCATGTATCAGGCCTGACAGGACATTTTCTGCAATAATGTTTTGTACACTATTACTTGCTCCTGTTTTAGAAACTTTGTCCCATGAAAGTGATTTATTTGAAATAATTGACACACTGGCATATCCTTAAGAGTTATTTCTTGTGAGTAGTATAAACTTGTGTTTGATGTTTCTGGTAATTTCCTGGGCAGTAACTGCCTAATCAGCATATTTGGCCTTTATTTACATAAATAGGATTCGTTTTTCTATCCATTTATTCTTAGAACCAAATCTTTCAAATCTTTAATTTTCTTTAAGATGCTCTTTACAAAAGTAGCTGTGACTGTATTGTGTAGCGAAATCTTTTCTCCTAATGTTCTATGTCAGTGCAGCTGCATATAGGAAAATTTTACAAACTCTGGAAGATACTCATCAAACTATTTGGCCAGCACTCACACCATTCTCAACACCTGATCATAGAAGTTTCCTAATGTCACTTTCTAAAGTAGGCACTAGTTTATCCACATGAAAGGATTTATGGAATAAAGGTGACTTAATGGGAAATTGCAACATCTCTTTATGCAGTCCCATAGTTCAATGAATTATGTGTCAGGGTTGCACTTCTTTACCTTTCTGAAGATAGGTTTTGATTTTGAAGGAAAATTCTAGTTAAGTCAGCAGCACCTTTCTTGGCAAACTTGTGCATTTTAGCAAGCTTGTCAGTGGACATGTTTAGAAGCTTCCCCTTTTGGAGTATAGGACAGGCTGTGTTCATTACAGCTGTAGCTGGTAACTCTGCATTTTATAACTGAGATATCCACGTTGCAACGCTTAGAGCTTTTTTGTGTCGCAGCTGCTGACATTTTTTGTATTTAAAACCTTGCTGAAGTTTCAGCTAAACTGAGCCATTCCTTCAGAAATTAAGTTGCACTTTCTGATTCTGTCAGTATTGTAAGAGATGCAGACATACTTTTGCCTTTGGAAAGAGTTGGCATTTGCAGTGGCTAAATCAATGGTCTTTGCACCATGGATAGGTGCTCTGTTCTCTGTTAAATCACCTCTCTGGGGTGATCTGGGCTCTTCTAATTAATATAGCCAAGGTTTGGTCTGACCTCCCCACACGTGCGTCTGCCCACATGTGCCTTCACAGTGCACAGCCCAAGGCTGCAAAAACTGGGCTGGGCTGTGTATCAGCAGGTTACAAGCAAGGAAAAGGGAACCAGTCTTTAATGGGATCTTCAGGGAGCTTGACTGTTTCCTAGCTACAACTACACACTGCTCCTCTGCTCTTACTTTTTATTATTTGTTTCAGAAGCTGCACACACATACAGAGCTTTCTGAAAGAGTTTCTGTACCACCACCCCACTTCTGCTTCACAGTGGGAAGGAAAAAGCTATCAGTCTCTGCAGTGCAAGAGCCAAATCACACTGAATACGTGCTTAGGAAGAGAGCGAGAGGAAAAGGGATCTTAATGAGGCAAATGAAGAGGTCACGTATAGGAGAGTAGTGCTGCAAGAGCTGAGCCACATGGCTCAGCAGTGAAAGTTTGGGAGTTGTTAAGTATTGGAATTGATGGTGCTTTGCTTCTATGCCCAGACACACCCCAGTATCTTTAGGATGAGTGACTAAGTGATCCATCCCTCTCTTCTTCAGCCCTGCTAAACTCTTTCCTTTCTAAACTCTTAAAGGGCAGTCTTGCTCCTGCTGCCTACTGGGAGCAGTCCTTGGCCTTCATGGTGTCCTAAGACATGTCTGGACATTGACCGGAACAGCAGGGACCCACACCAAGACCAGAAGGTGCTAGTGATCAAATTTGTACATTGGGCAGGGCTTGAGTTCGTACCCTGATCCATTGATCAGCTGTCTGATGTAGGTGTAGCCAGACAGGATCAGAATGGGAACAAGGTATGGAGTAGAAAGCCCCACACTTGCTGGGATAAGAGGGAAATTGGAAAAGTATGAAGAGCATTTCATTATTTGCTCTTGAAGACAGGGATTAATGAATTGAGTAACTGCATAAAGAGAAGCGAATGAGTAAGAAGGTGACGATACCTACAGTCTTGTCCTACCAGCGCTCTCAAGCAAAGCTGTTTACAGAGGTTGGTCTGTCACTGTATCTGATTTTATAAGCCACTTTGGAAGCTTGAAAGCTAACTTACCAGTTCTGATTTTCATCTTTGTCCTTAGCTCCCCAAATCTGAGTATCTTTTAAAGAGGTTTTGTCAGCAGCTTCATGCAACCTAGAAGTTTTGTGAGTGATATTTCTACTATTTGAGAAAAGAACTGGAAAAAGTAGAGAAACTTGAAGTTATGTTTTTTCATTACTGTCATGTATAGACTAACATACCCCCTTTCCAAGATCCCAGAATAGCAAATATTATTTGCAGCTATAATTAATACGGCTTCCAGCATTTATGATTGGCTCAGCTCTGTCTGTGGTGTAGCAGTCAGTAACAGGACAGACTTTCAGAATTCAGTTTGCTTATTTAGAACTTCAGCATTTTCAAATCTAACTCCTACTACTCTCAAACTGTAGGTATTATGATTGATTTGTAATTGTATTTAACAGTCCACAATCTACTGTTCTGACCTGGAAAATTATGGTTTTTTGGCTCTTTATTCTTCATATTTTTCCTATTCAAATGAGAAAATCAGAAAGTTTCCCAATACAACAATTTGGAACAACTTTCCCCTTAAAAAAAAAAAAGTCATGTGGAGGTGTGAGTAAATGTATAATGGGTTGGAGAAAAATCTTAAGAAAGCCAGCAGTTGAAAATGGTTCTTTAGTTTGTGGGACTATTTGATTACTAGTTTGCCACATAACTTATTAGTGCACTCTAAATGCCAGACTTCAAAGTGACTTGATTTTGTTTTGATTATGTGTAAGAACCTATTTTGATGGCCTAAAAGAACGTCCTGCAAATTCATTACTAAACGCAGTTCTTTTGCTGCTAGAGTTCATTAATGCTTTCAGTAGCACTTTATTTTTGTGCCTGTTGAAGATCTTGCAGTTTGCCATGCGGGGACTTCAGCAAGGTTAAATAACATGTTATGCAATAACCAGCCTTTCACACTTGTGATAAAAAGGTTGCTATGATTGTTTTCCATGTCTTTGGGAACTGAATATTTTAGCAAACTGCCAGTAAGTTTCATTTGTGGAATATGAATGAAACTTTTTTCCCCACAATTGCAAGTAATTAAAATGTTGTTTAATTACAATAGTTGAAAGTGAGCTATTGTAATACTATCTATGGCTATATCATACTTCCTGGGCTGCTTGAAAATGCCAGGATTTGTTGCTGTTCCCAACCTTTGTGCTTCAACAGGGGAATATTATTATTTAATAGTAATTATAATTGCAAGTTTGTCTCATTTCATGGGAAATGTGGGCCCTTTGTGTCCATTTTTTAGTCTAGAATTATGTACATTATTCAGCATTGCTCAGTATAGGGTCCCTGGTGTTTCCTTGCACAGCTTGTTAAACTGCAGGATATGGGCTGCTTGCCATGCCGTGTGTGTGTGGGGGGAGCCGCTGAATTCCTTGTACATAGGAGCAATAGATGGAAATGCAGATGAGGTGACTGAAGTTCTATACACTCTTGATGATACAAGAACAGGAGAACCAAAGGAAAGGAAGTTTTGGAAGGAATCTTTGCAATAGAGAAGACTGAATCAAATTGTTTGATAGGATTTGTGGCATTTTTTGTTATCTGTATAAAAACTAAGAGAGTAAGCTCTTTATCAAATACAAATTAAAGTGACTTGATTATTGGGAATACATTTATCTGTATAAAGATCACACAGTATTTTCTCCAGTTGGATTTTGAATGGCAGAACATGTAACCAGCGCTGCTGGTGAGTGGCAGGTGGAACCTAACACTGGATAAATAAAATATATTGTATATAGTAATATAGTTGTATAATATAGTTGTATTTCAAATGTTGTGTTAGTAAGCAAGGGTGACTTCCCATGAGAAAATACAGATGGAAATTGTTTTGGCCTTGGTCTGTGAATTGTGGCGAGGAAGATTATCACAAACAAGATGCATTAAGGAAGTGATCCAGAAGGATATGAATACTAATTTTTTGGGGAGCTGGAGGGGTTCAGTAGGCGAAGGCCTTCAGGAGAGCCCAACTGACAGTAGTTTCTTGTCTGAACAGTGCTTTCAATATTAAATTCATTAACAGCTGTTTGAAGCCTCAGTAGTTTACCAGCTGTAGTCTTAATCCTCTGGTTTATGGAAGGGTGAGGGAAGTTGGTGGTGAGATGCAGCTGAGATCGGAGTGGCCCTGTCATAGGTTTGCAAGTAAAATAGAAATGCAGAGTACCACAGGCTAACTAATGTAAGTCTTGGCACTTTATTCTGCCTGCCTCCTCCCCATTTGGTTATATTTGTTGCTTTTTGAAGATGGGTCTTGCTAAGGCATTGTCACTCTCCCTTTCTTTAAAAGGAGATATTATAATAGGTTTTTCTAGTTATATCTGTAATGTTCTCCAGCATCCTGAGTGTTTCTGAGCTATGGTTTTTCTTCTGCTTAAAAAGCAGTTTTAACATTACTTTAGGGTTATGTGTGTAGCCAGCAATGTAAAGGCTGTTGTATGTCCTTGTCAAAATAATTTCATCTTTAAAAGCTAGCCAGGGAAACCAGATGAAATTCCTGAAACCTGTCACAGCTTTGCTCTTGAATCACGTTGGATTCATACACTGCTTTTTGTTTTCTATTTTTTCTCTAGTACAGTGAGGAGAAGTCACAGTTTCTCTGGATCTTGTATCGTACTTGGACTATTCCATTTATGGTTCAAATAGTGAATGATAAATTACTGAATAAATATAAGATGATTACTCAATTACTTGCATTCAACAATTAACATAAAAGCCCTGGAATTAAAAAAAAACATGTTGTTCCCAATACACATAACATTTTTCCAAGTATCTACAGACTTTCAGAATCCTTTCTAAAAGGGAGGCCTGCAAATATCAGATCAAACTGATGTTTAGATGTTAGCACAGATGTGTACTAACAAAGGTGTTTCAGATATTCTCATGCACAGCACAGTCTGTGGGATACTAATTTGGGATACTAATATAAAGACCATAAAATTGGAAATTGTATTTATCCAGTTGTTTGGAGCTGTCTTTTACACTTGGTTCCTTAAAAAGGGAACATCGTAGTCATCTTGAAATATACACATCCAGTCACTTCGTCTTACAGAATTTCCATTATATGTAATGGAATTAATTCAACCACTTCTCAGACTTGCCATGTAAGTGATACAATAACTGTTTGAAGGAGAAGGTTAAATTTGAAATAAAAAATAATTCTCATCTCTACAGATGGTGAAGTAGAAATTTTGGAAAATTCAGATGAAAGTTTTTCTGATATGTATTGGTACTGTTGAATGGATCATGAGGTATTTATGTACAGCTGGATCTGAGAGCAAAATAAAAATAGTATTGCTTACCTAGGATCTGACTGCAGAGTGGAAATACACAGACTTACTTGTGCAAACTCTATGTGGATGATTAAAAATATGAAAAGAGGGTAATGATCAGGGTATGGCATCTTCAATGTGTCATAGAAAAATTTTAAAAATCAAACCAGAAAGAAGGATTAAGTTGGTGTAGCAGAAATCTTCTACTTTTAGGACAAGTTCATTTTTCTTAACAGACTACTTCTTCACACAAACTTTCTATGCAGAGATTTTTTTGACATGAAATTCTAAAACTTTAATTGTTTTGCCAATTACTGTTATTTGTGTGCTGAGAATAATACTAACCTGGTACAAGGAGTTTAAGAGTACCTATGTATTAGGCATACAGCTTTCAAATCAACCAGTAATGAAATGTCTGTCTCAGTGTTTGTCTGCTTCAGTGGCTTGCATAAAGATTGTGGTAAGAGGCAAGGATTTCAAATGAAGATTCAGAGGTTCAAGTGACCTGTTGGGAAACTGAAAGCATTAGAACAATGATTGCCTTCAAGCAATGTCCTGAAAGATCACCCCTTCAACACGTGTTCAGTATTACAGTGCAATTAATGCTTGTGGCTCAGCAGTAAAACCTTTATTCACATTACTTCCAAGTAGTCTTCTTGTCTATAACTGATTTCCAGAAGCAGATGTCAGTGCACACACACTGAGCCTTCCTTAAAGGGCCTTTGCACTCCTTGAAAGATAGCAATGGTTTTGTGAGGTAAGTGGTCTTACTAAATCCAGAAAGGCAAAATGTAAGGTTCTGGAGATGGAATATTCAGGTCATACACCACTCAATTTACTCTGAGCAATTGAAAATCAAAAAGTAATTTAATTCAGTTCTCAAAGGAAACACAAGTGTCTGGGATATCTGATTAACTCATTTCCTCATCTGACACCTACCTCTTTGCAGCTTCAACCTTCCCACATCAAAGAAATGTACTTGACATGTGCTGAGGCTCAGGATTAAAATGGGAAGAACCTGAACTTCTGAAAAAGGTTCACATATTCATATTCTCATACTATTCATAGGAGTTTCAGCTAGCTCAATCTCCAGGGAAGAGAAGCTGCCCCTTTCACTCATTTAATCATCCTTTCTTCAATCAGATCGGTTCAGATCAGCCATTCTTTAGTCAAATCAGTTCTCTACTAGCTGTCTTATATGTTGGATTTTAAGGGAGACTTCTGTATTTAATGTACATATACTGTAGAGTTCCTACAGCGGTAGCCTGCTTAGCAGGCGAACAGATGCAGCTTCTAGTTAGTCCAAAATTCTAGAGGATTTAAATGTTTTTATATCCACCTCCCCATGTTTAATGTGGATCATGGCATAATAAAAAAGAATGCACAGAAATGTTAAAGTTGGGGTGGATACCTGTTTCCATTTGCCTTATTGCTGCGTTCAGTGAGACAGTGACTGAACACCTGGAAAGAGAAATATCAGATTCTGAAAAATAAAGAAATTTTGGAAACAGAAATTAAGGTGCAGAAATTAAACTTTGTCATTTCTTTTAAAAAGATAAGAGAGGACCAGTGGGGGAGAGCAGTGAGAGAGGAGAAACTGCCGATTTCTAGAATACTCAAAATAAACTTGAGAAAGTGTTATGATCTGAACACTGCAAGACGGGAGGATAACTTTGCAATCTTAACCCGTGATGCCAGTCAGAGTTTTCAAGAGGCAGATGTGTGTGATGGCTTTACTTTGTCAGCCCCTTTGAATTGTGCTCACATGTATTAAAAAACTATACAGGCACACACATGTAGACATACACATTTATGAATTATATGTTAATCAGAGTAATTCTGAGTGAAAATATATCCTCTTTTTAGAGGGGGGAGTGGCGAATACATGTTAGAGGAGAAAAGTTAAATTCCCAAATGTAAACCAACTAGCACTGTAGCAAGTCTGAGAGTGTGTTTTGAAGCCTGTACCTTTACAATTTACCTCACCAAATCTGCAATGTGTCTAGATACCTCTTCTTAATCACAGCACCTTGCAAACTGAAAAGCATGAAGTAGTATTTCTAATAAGTAGCCTAATGCTGGTTTGTTTGTTTTTTCTGTAAAGCCAGTTTACTACAATTCAAAATCCATAGAAAACAGGGAGCAACTTCTTCCCTCCTACATAAACTGTCATCTGGATGTTTAAGCTGGAAAAGCACAAAACCTAGCTAAATGAAAAAAGCCTGCAAGCCTTTCAGAAGAAAATCCATGAGCTCCACCATGCACTGATTTATATTAAATATAGCTATAGTGTACTTCAGCAAATAGAAAATGAAACGACTCAGCAGAAGCAAGAGCAACCCAGAACATGTGAAAGTCAAACTCCTTATTTATGTGCCCAAAATTTTGGGACATTGACTGTTGGGTACCATTTTTCTGCAGAAATACAAAAATATAAAAAGTAGTATTACATAAAAATGCAAAAATTAAGAAACTTCACTACATCAGCTTTTCAACTGAATGCCTCGAGTGGATTGAATGTTATGTGTTGAGGTAAAATTGGAATTGACTTAATAAAGAACAAAACCATGTGAGACTCAGATTCCTCATTTATGCTTGAATTTCAAATGGCAGGGCAGAATGTGCTTTGAGTTTTGAGATAGATACTGGCTGGATCTAGTCTTTATCGTTGGTGAAAGATTTATCCACGCCAGCTCAGGAAAGGCTGTCANGTTTGTTTCAACAGAATGCTGAAGTTTCCGTATTTGAAGTGAACATTCGTTTCGTTGGTGGACTACTTTCAGCGTACTATCTCTCAGGAGAAGAAGTAAGATATTTCCACATGGTTTATCTGACATATCATCATCTAGATAAGTCATTAAATTTAAGTTTAAGAATATTATTTATCCTAATTAAACTTGTTTAAAACTTTGAAAATGGCTTGTACAGCAGAGACCAGTCCAGTGGGTGTTCCTGCTTCTGTTACTGTTGTTTTGTATAAGCCTTAAAGCTTTTATTTCATTTAAGTGGTAAATGATATTTGGGTTTGAAGCCCATCTTATTGGGCTTCATGCTAGAGTGTATAATTATAGAGTTCCTCCTGTATGGTAGTGGTAGACTTGGTGCATCAGCTTCCCTCTTCCCAAATGTGTTTCAATCATTTCCTTGAACTTGTTTAATCTCTTGCTACTATTTGTCTACCTGAACGTGAAGCCTCAACTCATGTGGAAAAGATGTTAAGAATGAAAAGGCAAGCGTAAACCTATACTTGTGAATGTCTTTAAAGCATTAATAACCCATTAATCTCTATTACTTGTNAAAGTAGTATTACATAAAAATGCAAAAATTAAGAAACTTCACTACATCAGCTTTTCAACTGAATGCCTCGAGTGGATTGAATGTTATGTGTTGAGGTAAAATTGGAATTGACTTAATAAAGAACAAAACCATGTGAGACTCAGATTCCTCATTTATGCTTGAATTTCAAATGGCAGGGCAGAATGTGCTTTGAGTTTTGAGATAGATACTGGCTGGATCTAGTCTTTATCGTTGGTGAAAGATTTATCCACGCCAGCTCAGGAAAGGCTGTCACTGTAATAGTGAAAGATCATCTGCTTCCTTGTGAATACACATAATGATTACATTTTTATCATAAGCATGTAATTAACTCATTCTAATGTTACCTTCTTTTTTGCAAAAAGCTGTGTTTAGACTGAAGTAGGAAAACACTTGATAGGACAGTCTGATCTGTCTGAGATGGTGTGAGGGGAGGTAGTGATCCGAGACCACTTTTTGGGCAAATGCTGAATCATCTGCAAGGAAGTACTTACATATATGTATGTAGAGAAAGCCCTAGATCCAAACAGCAGAGATGAAAAGTTGACTAGGGTGAGGATAATGGAGAGGATATTTTGTAAAAGTGAGGATGAGAAAGAATTTAAATGCTTTAAATTCTTATGTTGGCCTTCCCAAAGTCTTCTGTGTTTTCCTATTTACAGCTGTTGTACCTTAGTACCTGTATATANGTGGTAAATGATATTTGGGTTTGAAGCCCATCTTATTGGGCTTCATGCTAGAGTGTATAATTATAGAGTTCCTCCTGTATGGTAGTGGTAGACTTGGTGCATCAGCTTCCCTCTTCCCAAATGTGTTTCAATCATTTCCTTGAACTTGTTTAATCTCTTGCTACTATTTGTCTACCTGAACGTGAAGCCTCAACTCATGTGGAAAAGATGTTAAGAATGAAAAGGCAAGCGTAAACCTATACTTGTGAATGTCTTTAAAGCATTAATAACCCATTAATCTCTATTACTTGTCATGGTTTCTGGAGAGAATGAAGATGCAGTTTTGTCTTAGATATTTGTCTAAATGCAATTACCTCTGTAATATTTTTGGAGAAGGCCAAAAGAGTCACAGGTACCATTTTTAGTGACACGCATTGCGACATTTTAAAGTTTTAGCTTGGCACTTGAAAAGTCTTTAATCTTACTAGTTTAAATTCTTGTTTCTGTCTCTAGATTATAGTAGTATTTTATTGCAGGATTACACAAGTTAATGCTCTTCAACCATAAGTTGAATTTATCATTCCTTAAATCCAAGGCAATTACTGGTGGAAACTCCAGAAACTGAGAAAGTTAATTTTTTTCATAAATAGATTTCCCAAATACTAGGTGGAGCTCTGTTTTGAACCTGTCATCTTAAATTACCTAAATTCTTTGGCTATGCATGGTGATTTTTGTTAAAATTTACCATTATGTTAAAGCTGTCTTAGCAGGTGCTATTGGGTCATGTACCTGACAAAGCAGTTATTAGGAGACAATGTTCCTCTGACGCTTTTATGTCTTAACTAGACCTACCTTATTTCCCATAAGAAATAAGTCCTGTGCTGACTGTAGATGGTATTGAAAAGACATTCATGTCTTAAAATACACAGATGTTAGTATTTTAACTGTCTTATAATTTTTCAGGGGAAAAAATGCAATTAGACACTTAACAGTAATGAAAAATCTGAGACGTCTTTGGGAGCTGGCTTTTTGATCTTTGCTAAATGTTGGTTTACTTATATTTCATCTCTTTTCATTGGAGATCTACTTGGCAAACAGGTGTGGACTTTTCCAGCATCACCTACTGGTACACTTTAATTAACCAGTTCTGACAGAAGCAGAGGATATTTCTTGGCAGACAGTGAGCTGGTAGATGGATGCTCATGGACCTTTACATCAAGTAGCAGTTTGTCTGCCAAGAAATTCCTGAACCATTTGTCATCAGTGCTGGTGATTTCATATGTATGTTGATGGCTTATGTCCTGTGTCTGTTAATGTGCAGTCTCACTTTCAATCAGTGTGTATAGTTTCTCCATAGTAACACGAAGCCATTGCTTCTCAACCATTCCATCATTCTCAGAGACGCAGCTTTACCACTACCTCTTCTGATAGATTGAAAGCAGCACTCATGTTCTAGTAAAACTCTTGCACAAATGAAATGAGGAGACATATAAAGTGAAAGTGTCTTACACAACAGATAAATAAGTGGAACTCTTTGCAGTGGAATATTGGTGATACTGGGTGCTAGTGCCCGTTCTAAAATTGATGGATTCAGTAGTGAAAGTAAAATGGGCTCTTACACACAGAGAAGAGGTGTATGATTAAGGAGGGTGCCAAGCTCTTTCAGGCCAGGAAGGGCATCATCCATGCTTGCCACTGTTTCTCACACTCTCTGTTAGACATCTGCTGTCCAAGACAGAATGATGTCCCTAAGCAGTTGTCCTGCTGGCTTAGAGAGTGCAATTCAGCATGCTCTGCCTTAATCAGATTTGGGGAAGCTTCACAGTTTGTCTCCTAAATTCAAGATGCTGTGGCAGTAGCCAACCTCTGCCTGTGGAAAGAATGGGATGCAGCAGAGTGAGGTTTTCCTGTATGATGTGGGTCTGTACTTCCCTGCTGCTGCTGAGAGGTGCTGAAAGGCCTGAGGGCCCCCAGAGGCTGGCTGCCACCATAGAAAATACATCTTTAATAATCTGTTAGTCCATTACATTAGTGGGTGTTACTGAAGAGCTGGCACAGTCTGAATGCACACTGCTTGAAGGATTAAACTTCCTCAGTTAAAAGCTCAATTAATTCTTTATCAGATTAACTATGAAAAAACCTTATATTTGCTGTGCTCACTTATCAATATTCTAATTAAAGAAAGCTATGTTTCAGTAGAAGGAGTGATGGAAATAATTAATTGTTTGTACTTCTGAATTACATTTCCATGGGTAATGATGCAAAGCTGCAACACGTTGTATGTTCCATAATCATTTGTAAGTCCAACTAATCAGGATTAAAGAATACGCTATCATACTGAGTAGTTCCTAAAACATCCTGCTCAATAATAGTTCATTTAGATAAAGTCACCAATGTGAATCATTCTAAAAATGAACAAATTGAATACCTTACCTCTTGATAATGATATGTGCTGTTCACTTGGAAATAGAGCTATGAGAAGCTTTCTATTAAACTTCCTGCGATTTCTACCTTACTAGAATTAACATGAAATACCCAAAAGTGCTAGAAATGTTATATGCTTTTTGGGTTTTTTTTTTCACTTTGGTATCTGTCTAAACCCAAGCCAGAAAGAGTTTCAGTTAAGTATCAACTTCATTTGTAAAACAGCTACAAATATCAGAAAACTTGATTTTAAGATGAGTAACTGTTTAAGTGCTGCTCTTTTTTCTGGTTGTTCTTTGGTTTCTTTTGGGTTTTTAAGTCCCTAATAGTAATATTGCATGTGAATGCTTTCCTCTGTATTTTTTCCGTAAGTCAGTGGCTGTAAATGATTATTAAAAATAAGCCTGCCTCCTTGAAAGCACTACTAGTATTGAAATTTCTTTTCTTTGTATGAAAATATCTTTAGGAAACTAATATGACAGATTTATCCCGTAGGACTGGGGCAGATTTTTTTTTCGCAAACTTTCTTGATTATTTTGTTTAAATGAAACCTCGATTAAGTACTAGACATGTCTTAGAATCGTAGAAGATTCCTTGTCTAAATAATTTTTTTGTTTTGAAATGAAAAATAAAACATAAGGGAGAAATTTGTTTTACGGCTGCCTTGCTGTACCTACTAGTTTAATGTTAAATTCTGGTATACCAAGGGTCAGGAGTATTGCATGCAGTAAGATCCTCTGTTCTGTAGACCCAGATATTTACATTTCCACATCTCCATATAAGCAGATAACTTGTTAATTTTTGGAGTAGGACAACACTGAATCCTGTAACAGCAACTAAGATCTTTCTTGGAATTCATGGAGATTACAAACATTAGTTCTGAGCACTGTAATTCTCACTGCTGGGAATAAGCTGTGATACTGGTGCTGAAATTCGTGGTAAATGTATGGCCCTGCTCTTAGTCCAGTCAGGTTTGCATGTTCTCTAGGTCTTCTGATTTACTCATAACTGGTTCTTAAAGGCACTGCTACAGCTAAGTAGTAAGGGGACTGTTTTACTTGAAGGTTGGTTCCACAGTCAGGGAATACATTGCATAGGCAGAAGTAGAAGGAACTTTTAATTTGCTGTTTGCATGAGTAGCAAAAAAGTAAATCCAAAATGCACTGAAGTGAATAAAGATCACATGAATTTCAGATTCAGCTGGTAAGTTCCCAGATTCCTTTGAAGTTTTTCTGGTTTTTGAATGGGATAAGTAACTATTTATTTTCCCTGGAGTTAAAATATTTTGGATGCAGCAGCTGTTCTTCCTGCATAATATGCTCATATTGCCATTCTTCTCCATGGCATGAAGCAGAAATATAACAATTTGTACTTTTTTTACTGTGGTAGTATAACCTGTTTGAAGGAACACTAATTTATTCTGATCAGGGTGAAGGAATAACAAAAACAAACAAACAAATGAACTCTAAAAACTCCAAAACCAAAAAAAAACAAACAAAGAAAAAAACCCGAACTGTTCTTCATGATGGTAATGTTAGACTTAGAGTTTCATCTGTTAATTAGAAGTTAAAAAAAAAAAAGTGGGAAGAAGTAATGACATACTTAATCAGTTTATATCTGCATTTAGAGTCAGAGTTACAGTGCTACTGTTCAACCTCACTTGATGATCTTGGCTTCCTGTCTGACTTCAGACAGATCTAATCATTGCTCACTGTAAACTACCATCCCTCAGTGACTGTAGTGGTGTCTTACTAATGAGGAGCAGGCGTGAAATAATGATACAGATGCTGCTGATCTAGAACTGCCTTTGCCAGGCTGACCACAGAAGATTGCTGACTTCATATAGGGCTGAGACATTCTGCAGAATTTAGCTGTAGCTATTCCTTCTGTCTCTCCCTCTCTTGTAGAGGTGCCTCTTCAGAGAGAATATTTAAATTCCATGACTACCAAAAAGAAAAAAAAAAAAATCTGTCGTTTAGCAGTCTTGAATGGTAGGGGAATGAAGTTTGTCACCTATACAAAGGTACTGGCCTTTTCTGCAAATTGTGATTAAGTTTCTGTGTATGTGCCTTGGGGATCTTAGCTCACCAGCGTGAGAATTGACCGCTTGTTTTATCTCCTGCTTCCTCTCACTTAACTTGATGCTAGTTAACAAGAGGACTTTTCCTTTTATGTCTTGGAAACTTGATTTCTAATGCTGTTTGAAACTCCAGGCATACTCTATCAGCTTGATCACTTCTCTGTGGATGCCACTTAACTCCTCCTTAATCATCTTCACAGACTGGCAGTAGAATTCCCTGTGTGCTACAAACTAGAAGACTTCAATTTCCTGTGGTTTTCTGCAGCCCTGTTTTCAGATTTGGGTCCTGTTTCCCACTTACCATCCATCTGCTGGCACTTTGAAGCAATATATCGATATTTCAGTGGTGTCATGTTTTAGTTCCTGTAGAGCTCTGAAGTGATCTTTATGCTCTCTTTCGTTTTAATAGACTTACGATTTTTTAACTTGGTGTTTCATTGAATCCTGGAGCCATTCAACTTGCAAGTGACCTCAAGAGATCATCTAATCCAGCCTCAATATTGCAACAGTCCATTAGGCTTGTTCTTTGAAGAACCTTCCTGCATGGGAACATGCCTAGGCTCTTCAAGACCAAACACAGGGGCAAGTTTATCTGTTTGGCAATGGCTTTGGTTCATGCACTGTGCTCTTTTAAACAGACATCACTTATTGTTTCTCCTGGCTCTCTAGCAGGCCTCATGTTTCTCTCTTTTTTTTTTTAACTTTAAACTTATTCTTCGAAAATTACATTTAGCCTAACTTAAGAATTTTCATTTAACTTGTCAATCATTATCAGTTTCTATATTCCTTGCTTGGACTCAATATAGTTTTACTTTTAACTACCTTCTTTACAGCCATACCAAAAGAAGGTAGAAGTCATCTGAGCCTTTTGATTTGAGAATTTTGGACTCTGAACCTCACCTTTTATTCTCCAAATCATCTCCAAGCAATTTAACCATCTGGCTGTTTCTTTCTAACTGCATTTCAGCTGGTCATCTTGATTCTCTTTCCAAACTTAAACATTACCAAAGTGAACCTTTTATTTAAAACAGTGTGTTGAGTTGGGGCATGTGGCCCCTGTTAGACAGTAATATGTCAAACTAAGTTAAGAGCTATTTTTTCTCCTATAGAGTCTGAGTTTCTGCAGTAAGCTGTCATTACAGTGTATAAAAGCAAGGTTTATATCAGCTCTGATGTAGCACTTAACAGCCTACTCAGGGACAGAGAAGGATTTAAAATCTCCTCTGTTTCCCACAATCACAGTCTGTAATCTCCATTACTATTTCAGTCTCTTCACCACCTTTAATAAATCTGATGCTGTTCACTTTCTGTGCTAGCTGCATCAAAATGTACTGCAGAATCCCTATGGATTCACATTCTGGAGATAACCTTGACTCCTAAGATTTTCTTTTATGTAGACTGTTCTGCTGTTGCAAGCAGACTGCCCTTCAGTCTTCTATTTCTGTCTCTTAAGTTCCTGCAGCGCAATTACACTGTCACTGTTGATGAAACCCATCTCTCTCAAATAGGTTCCCTTTACTCCAAAAGTTTCCTCATTCCTAATACTTCTGTCCCCTTTCTCCCAGTGCTACTTGCTCAGCTGCTCTGTGCAGCTGTGCTGCTCAAGCTGGCCCCACACTTAATTCTGAGGAAAATTGGAAGAATGGTAACAGAGATGTGGATTTCCAGTCTTGCACTTAATTAAGATGTTGCTTCTCGGTTTTCCTTCTCTTCCCTCTCTGCTGTGGAGTTACTGATACCACGTGTGCATTGACAGGGAGCTGTTTCCCAGGTCTAAGTACCTGAAGCCTGTTGGAGACTCTGCCCTGTACCTCAGTCAGGCACCACCACCAGGCACACACTCAGCTGCCGTCACCAACAGTCTTAGTGCCTCAGAATAAGGGCCCTCAGGCTACTCTGCTAATGTAAAGTGGGAATAGCGGCAATTTGCCTTAATTCAGTGAATTGCTGTCTGCTGGAGTCCAGCAGTGGGTATGTTTTGCTTTTGTTTGTCTGTCATCAGTGTGAATATCCACAGCAGGGGACTGAGAAGCCGTGGTGACAGCCTGCTGCAGCTGCCATAACTAAGCCTTCCAAGAAACCAGAAGTCAGAGCCCTGATTTTGGTCTGAGAAACATCAGTTTACAACCTGTACATCACTATGTTCTTCACTTTTAGTGGTTTCCCTTTTGCGTAACAAAAGAGAGGTTGTTTGGGGAGTGTTCTCCAAAGAGCAAAAAAATTTGCTTTGTTCCATGACAAACTTATTTGACATGTTTTTGCATTCATATGTTGACTTTGGAAATCACCAAAAAGTTCACTGCTCATTACATTAATTTTAACTAAAATGCCTGCTCACCTCCACACCACTGTAGGCTGATGGTAAATTGCTAGAAAGGAGAATGGATGATAATGAGACCTAAGAAATACCGGATTGTGATTGTAACAGCTGGTATATTTGACACGAGTGCATGAGCTATGTTATTAAGTAGAATTCAAGCAGCTGAGAGGGAGCTGTTTGTTTCTTCTGAGGATTTGGCTTTCGACTAGCTCCTGGAGTTTCACTTCATTCTGGTTCTACAGAACAGTTGGAGGGAGAATGTCTATGAGAAATAGTAGTGTGAGCGCTTTCCTTGTGAGCAGCACCTCTAGATAGACCCTAAAGAAGAATTGTTTGCATCTGGGTTAATACACTGTACAGAAGAAATTACATGCTATTAGCAGTCTGTCCAGAATCACCAGGCACCTGCAAAGTTGTTTTTGAGACATTTCTCTCTTTTATTTATCTCAGTTTCCAGTTCTGTCACTTTGCAGCACAAAATGCAGTTGCAATAATAAAGAAGAGTATAAGGAGGATAAAAACATGCTGCCTGAAGAGGTGGTGGAGTTGCTCTGCAGATTTAATAGAAAATGCACAACATATGGTTAGGTACAGAGTTCTGTCGAGCCATTTGCAAGCAGCATTTAGATTGTTGCAAATATACTATTCATATCTCAATAACAATCCTTATGTATAATATTACAGCCAAGAATTTTACTTCTTTCTGCAAATGAAAGCAACATAAAAATATCTCGGTTGGTGCTGACAGTGGGAATAGATCAGCATTAATGTATCCTGCTTAAATTCTGGGCTGTGTAAAATATTTGAGAAGTATATTTCACTGTGCATGTGGTATAAAACTTCAATTAGGTGATAAGTAATAGATGTTATTGAATCATTGTACTGATTTTTTCCCCAAAAATGAAAATATTATTTTACTCTGCGTGTGGAGTAACTCTTCATTTCTTCATCTAAATATTTCACAATGTATAACTAGTGTATGTGAGATTCCTTTTTGTACTTTGTCTCCATATACTGAGTGTGAGGGTATTTTTTCATTAAACTGGGAGTTAAGTAGGTGATAACATACTCCTCTTATTAGCTTAGAGAAGATAAAAGCATAAACCATCCAGCAGAAGATTACCATGTTTTTTGATTCTGTTGGCAGCTATGAAGGCATTCCATCAGATTCCCAAAGCTGACTTTAGCAAAGAATCTTTCTACTTTTGTATCTCTTCTCAAAAATTTAAATTACTTCTAGTAAAAAATATGCAGGCATTAATTAATTCTTAGTATTTTAAATACTATTTGAGTGAATAGAAATGTATGATGAAATTTGGGAAGTTTCTTATCCAATTTGCTCTTTGAAGGATCAGATTAGAAATTCATTACAAAACACTGCTTTGTGCCACCTACCAGTTCTGCTGCTTCAAGCTAACTAAAATTCATTGAGAATATTGAACGCCTGAAATCAGTAGCAGAAGAGACATCATTGCTGCTCTTGCATGCTCTTCATGTCTCCAGCAACAGGTAGAGATAATGGCATCCTTGCTGCGGGTGAAACAGATACTCTTTTAAAAGTCTCCTTTGCACTTGCAACACGTTTTGCTCAGCAGATCAAACATGAAACAGATTCAAACAAGGTTCACTGGCTTTAAGTTAGCGCCAACTCTTGGGATCAATTTATGGTGAGTGCTAATTGGCCAGTGGAATTTTTTTTGGCAGGATCAGTTGTTTGTTATTTTCAGGCAAGAGAAATCTGAAAAATTTGTAAGATGAGTAGGGAGCTTTCTCCCACATCTTTCAAAACCTGCAGGAATCCACATGCTTTGTTTGCCATTTGTTTGTAAAAATGCAACAATTGAATAATGTTGATAAAAGGGGTTGATAAATGAGTCCAGTTCCTGTATCATCTGTGCCAAAAGCTTGCCTCCGCAATACACAGACTGTATTTGCACCCTGTGTGCAAATGACTGAGAAGGACTTTGGAAAAGATGTTCATATGACAAATCCTGTGCCACTTCCGGTATGATAGATGCCAATGGGAATTTGTGGTTTTGGCAGGTGATTGCCCCTAAACAGAGATGTCGTGAAGCATTTGAAAGACAAATCTTTGTTTTCGTCCAATCAGTAAATGAAAGGGCTCATTTTGCCCATTTGTGCACAGAATTGGGTAAACCACAAACTTTTCTTAAGCCAAAATCTGAGAAGAGGATGAACATGAAGATTTGAAAGCTGGAAAAGAGGAGTGAAATGTAGTGCCAGTGTGTCATACAAGTCTTACTTGATTTCCTCAAGAAAAAATAATTGAGGATGTAGTTTAACAGCAGATTCAGTATTTTAGCTCACTGTTTACATTGCAGGTCTTTTGTCAACACATATACAAGCTTTTGTATTTCCATAGGTATTAGTTGGTCACCCATCTGACTTTAATTTCCATGTAAAGCATAAGATACAAGAGAGGTCAGGAAGCGGTAAAATACTCTGAAGAACTTGGATTTTGTTTGATGTGTTGTTTAGCTCTGATATTCTTTACTCAACACCTTTAATTGCTTACATTAACCCACCCAACCCTGATGAACTCCTTCAAATAGTAGCTAATTAAAAGAGTACAGTATGAGGGGCTCTTGTCATTCAGCTACATGAAGGCTCAAAATCTTGTTTCAACATCCAAACCGTATGTAGACTGACATAATTCTAAAGCAAACAAGGAAGATCACTCTAGCAGCAGTGTTACTGGAGTAGAGTCAGCCTTCAATTAACAGAGAGCTGTCTTCTTCCTGGTATAAAGGGCCAGTTCCGTTGTTTCTGATGTTTCAAATAAATTGAACTACCAGAAGGACTCTGTAGCTAGTTCATCTGAAGAGCTAGATATGTCTGGTTTGTTTCTTTTCTTCAGTCTTTAGGCAATCATCTGCTTTTGCAGGCTAAGCAAAATAACCATACTAGTTGTTTTTGGAAGCTGGTTCAGTCCTGTTACTGCTTTAAAGTTGTGTTGTCCCTTGGGGGCCAAGTTGTCCTTAATTTTTGCAAGCATGACTAGATAATTTTACAGTCCAATACATCCTAAGGATCATCATGTGAAAAGGATATGCTATGAACTTCACTCCCTTCCATTCTTCTTTGAAAACTCTTTTTTGTTGTTTTCTTCAAACTAACAGCTGCAGAACAAAGTCAGCAGCTTACAATGCCGTTTCTTAAAGGATGCTATTTTCCCCAACTTGTTCTTAAAAACACTATTCATAGCATACAGACAATTTCAATCTTTTTCCTTTTATCATGCAAAACTGAAATAGTGAATAACTGAAACCTTTTCATCAGCATTTGCTGCTTGCGGGGTATCTCTTACAAACATGGTTCAGTCTGTGCTCAGCCTTTTCTTCCCAGAGTTGCTTTTATTTCCATTTTTATTCTAGAGGGAAGAATAAATAATCTTCCTGATTCCGAGCAAGATTTACAACTGCTGTAATGCTTTGGGCCATCATTGCCACACTGCTGCAGCAAACTACAGTGGTGGTTCTCAGCACACCTGAGCAGAATTACTTCAGTGGTAAATGCCATCAGCTCTTCTGATTTGCTTGAAGGTTCTGTTGAATTAATATGGTTATTAACTGACCCAAGGTCAAAAGTAAAGATTCACTGAGATAACGAGAAGAACTTAATCAGCCTTTTTTTTTTCTTGATAGACTGTGACAGTTGGTAATAGAATTAATGAGTGGAGCTGGTGACTAAGATGCCCTTTTTCTAAATCATACTTTGAAGAATTTTCTTCTATCTAGTTCCAACTCAAAATTACAGTTAAGGTACTCTAATTTTTTAACTTACATGCTATTAAATAAAGAAATAATTTAGTGAAGCCTGAAAGGCCTTCTCTCTAGAACTGTCTATGTGAAGTGTTCTGGTAAAGAATAAAATAAAACACTACCATGTTTTATTTTATCATGCCATGTAATGAGTTTTGTTAAAAATGGAGAGAGTTTAGATGGTTGTTACGCCTTTTTTTTTCCCCTCTTTCTTCAAGTGGGGGCATGGAAAGCAAGGTACACATGCTAATATGCATACTTGAAGTCTTTATGAGTACTTCCAACCATTATTTCCTTCAAATATGTGCTGCATTCAAAAACAGGGTTAATCTTTAGAGAGTACAACTTATGACTGGTTAATTACAGGAATGGTTTTGAGGTTTAGCTGTAAAAAAGTTTTAACTGCAGGAAATTCAGAAAAACAATTGAATTGCTCATAAATTTGACATGCTGGCGACTCTGCTGCTCAGTCAGAGGACTTGTTTCTGAGTCTTTAAGAATTGGAAATGTCTGCTTGCCTCCTTATATTTTAGTCACTTTAGTTTTATGGCTTGTCCAGTAAGAGAAATAGTCCTACAGTAAACAGAAAGGAATTGAATTAGTCTGCCTGATGATTTAACTTACAACATAAAAGCAGCTTCTTAAATCATAGTTCTTCTCTCTTGAAGCCTCCTGCTTGGCTTACATAAAAAGAACTACAAGAGTTCACATCTCTTATATTTAATTTAAGGAAAATATACAAGCACTTTATTCAGGCTCATTTTGATCCTGTCCATTATTCATCAGACAATTCAATGACTATTGTCTGTCAGAGAAATCTCAGCAATAAGAAAGAAAGCACTGAGTTAGGGAAGCATCATCTTTTTGTCCTGCTGTATAGAGGAAGATTTTTGTTGTTACATTACTGATATAAAAAGCCATCTGGATGGTGTGTCAGAGGTGTTGTGGGGAAAGGAACCTGCAGAGTACGCTAAATTTTAACCTGTTCCTCCCCTTGAAAAGTAACTTAAGAATGTATCAGTGCAACTGCTGGTATTACCAAACTCACCATGAAGTCAGGCTCAGCTGTTCACATGGTTGCAAATCCAAGCTGCACTTACCTAAATGGCACGTTCTCGATCCCATTGTTTTTAATAGAATTTACCAAAACAAATGCACTTGTAATCTGAGAATCCACTGAAACCTGAGGGCTGAAACAGCTAAAACAATTGATTCTTTCCCATATATCTATACAAGTGAGACAGAAGTAGTCTGTAGCTGCTGGTGGTAGAGAAAGCTCAATGAAAGAGTTTTATGGTCCAGTGGCTTCTTCTTTAGTGATCCATGCTGTAGATCTACTAGAGTGACTGTTGGTACTGTCTTTGTGCTTGTGATCATTTTACTTGTTCCCAGTGTCTGTGATCACAAAACTTGGAAATTCCTGTGTTGACTTCAGTCCTAGTATAAGGATTAAAATAAGCACTTTACTGTTAAAACATGGGACAGCCTTAAATATACAGCACTAATTTGCAGTGAATACTCGTTATGTTTTATATATGTGTAAAGAGTATAAGAGACACTCTAAAATAGTAGTGTTTAATTAATTCTCTTTGTATCCATGAACACATCAAACTGATGGGCAGTGGAATGTGGAATTGCCAATGCATGAAGAAAAGCATTGGGTCTCTGGCAAAGGACATTAGAGTAACGCAAATTAACTCCTTCGGCTTTTTGTATTTAATGAAGACTGTGTAAAGCCTGGAACTCTCTAATTCTGTGCCTAAAATCATGGCTTGTTTTTAAAACTTCAGTATTCAAACCTGTCAGTTTGGATTCTTATCGTATTTCGTTCCTTGTGCTAATCCTTTCATAACCTGCATTACATGTAGTTCACTAGTTATTAGTTGTTCTTATTGTTGCTATTATTACAAGTTTAACTGCTTGCTTCATTCTAAATCAAGCCACTAATAACAAGACAAGACTCTTGATAAATACCTTGTTGCAGTGTCTACTGAAGATACAGCTGGGACAATAGTCAATTAGGCCTGTACTATGACACTGCCCTGTCCATGTCCTAGTGCTGTGCCAAAATACACATATGACTTCTATACAGAACTTTGAGCAGAAACTGAAACAGAAGAGGTTCCCTTTGAACATCAGGAAACACGTTGTTACTATGAGGATGACTGGGCGCTGCAGGGATTTGCAGTGATTGCCCAGAGAGATTGTGGAGTCCTTGTCCTTGGAGATATTCAAAAGCTATCTCTACACGTTCCTGTTCCTGGGCAGTGAGCTCCGGGTGGCCCTGCTTGAGCAGAACGGTTGGACCAGATGACCTTCAGAACACTCTCCACACAGATCTCTTCCAACCTCAGCCCTCCTTCTGTGAACTTCCACTCACAGCTTCGTAAAAACACAGCCCTTGGCTATCTGGAGCCCTTTGCATGAACACAACAGGGAAAAGAGAAGCTTTTCTTCCTTAGTGCTACTGCACTACCACTGCACACCCAGCACAATTGCTGTAGAGCAACGGGAGTAACTCCAGAAAGAACAAACCCTGAGCTGGCTGGAGTACTGCCGCTCCGTGCTACCTGAGGACACTGTCAGTGTAAATCTTAACCATTTGAGGACCGGCCTCTGAATGATATAAGTAACTGAAAATAGTTGTGATGATGTCAGATTAAGACTATGTAGTGATTGAGGAAGACCATCTTTTAGAGGGGAAACAGTGCAAACGGAAGGAGTAGTTAATTTTTTTCCATTTGCTCAGTGAGTTGGTCAAGTTTGCTAGTGTTTGGTTCAAGGGAGATGGCAGAATATGGGAGATCCTGAGTCCTGGGCCCTTTTGTCCAAGGACCTTTTTGATTCAAACTGGTGAGAGTAATTTCATTAAGCTGTTGTTCTGGTGTTGGAGTAAAATTTTAAAATGAGTAAATGAAGTTAGAAAAAAAATGAATGAAAGAAGAAAAAATTAAAGTAGGCACCCTTGGTATCCTGTTCACATTGTTATACTTGTATATTTGATAATCATCGTTTAAAACTCTTGCCATTAATGCCTGGAAGAAACTTGCAAGTGCCACATAACACTGGCTGAAACAAACAGCTCCCCATTTGCTGCTGAGTTACCATTAAAAAGAAAATAGAATTCCCTTTATCTACACAGAGTGATTTTAGCCTTTTCTGTGCCTGCCACCATGGTCTAGGAGTGTAGTTTAGAGTGAAGGCATCACTGTAAATCACTTAATGCTATTGGAGTTAAAATATACAGTCAAATTTACAAGCCTAGGAATGAATCTTCTGAAAGCACTTTATGCTGCATTGAGGATGTAATTATTGATTCCCCGTGCAGTTTATTAGGCTCCTCCACCCCACCCCCTGCTTTCGCACAGATGGTGTTGCAAATCACCTCTCAATGGTCACCTGCTTGAAAGGAAAGTTTCATATGCAAAGTGCTATTCTTTGTTTAGTCATGATAGCTTGCAAGATATAAAATGAGGCAGCTATTTAAATTTGTTGTCACAGCACTTGGGCTGGGTACACAAGATTAAATAAAAAAGAAAATTAGGAAGCAGATGCTTGTGGCTTAACAGAAGAATTGAGCTAAAAGATACTCTTCATTAGTGCTGGATATGAGTAATTTTACTAAGGCAGCTGTTTCCTTAATCAGGAAAAACACCAACCTCTTAAGATGACATCCAGATGTTTTCTGTATCACTTCACAATATAATGAGTTTCCATTGTATATGCCATAGTTTGCATTTCAGTTGCATTCACTTACATCCAGTATACTTTCAAATACATGTGTCATCTTGCTGAGCTGTAGAAGACCTGACTATTAAACACGTGACATATTCTGTGCTCTTGACATCCTTGCCTGGTGTTAGTCTACGAGTTGCTTCTAGGGCTGACAGTGCCTCTCACCAGCATCCAAACATATAAATATTGGACTTCCACAGGTTGGAGAGGGTTTATTTTGTTGGGGACAGAGGGGCCTTGAGAAAGAGCTTTTTAGTGCTAGTGTCCATTCATACTTGAGTTGTACAAGTGTAAGGGGTCTCTTACAGTGCTGCCTGTTGTTCAAAGCAGGACATACCATAGTGTTAATTCATATAGAGCAGGTTAAAATCCTGTTACTGCTATGTGGATATTGTATGAAAACAGAGATTAAAAACTTCTGCTAGCTCTTAGGTATGGGCTCAGTCCTTCATCATGGCTGCTGACACCTTTAATGCCTGCTAGCTTGCCATCTGTCCTTGCTTTAAACAAATGCTTTATTTGACTGGAGACCTGCAGTTCCAGGCTTTCTATTTCTGATAGGACACAAGGCTGGCATCCCAAATCTTTGACACTGATTTGCTGACACTGGGCTGTTTCATCATTTATGTATTTGGGGTAGTGTGGCATTTCAGAGTCTTAAGATTTGAGCACAGTTTTTGCAGGTGTGAGTCTTGTTACCTCTATTTTGGGCCTCGGGAGCCAGGTGCCAGTGCTCAGTTAATCTGTACATGTGCAGTAAATCCAACTCGTTACTCTTTGTGCATGCTGCTTATCGCACCTCTTGAAAAATTAAAGCTGTCGTGAGTTTGGGGTGAGGAATTCTCAAAGGCTTTTTAAAGTAACAAATTCCTTTTGTTATTATAGGCAATCATTGCAGTTTGTTTACTGCATTCTTCACAACCTTTTCTTGCATTATTGCAGCAGAGATATTATCAAATAGTTGGTTCATAAACTCCAGTACTAGTGGGTTGTAGCTAAGTTTCTAATTGTTCAAGTATACATAAGCTTTAAAAAAACTGATGTTTTTTGGCATTAGTAGATAAAAAAGCAGCTGCTTTTTCTCCTGTGGTCTAAAAGTTCTTCATCTTAAATAGTTCTTGGAATTTTGTCTGTGTAAGCAATCCTAAATACACATGAATAGCACAAAAGGAAATAACCAAATATAACAGGAACAAAGTCTTCCTTTATGGTTTTTTTAAATTCTGCAGTTATCCAGCAATTCCTTCCTTCATTTTAAAGTTTTAAAGTGCAAGTCAGATGTGGAAAAGTTACTGTACATTAATATTTCTTTGATTTATGCCTTGCATTTTCTGACAGTTTGTACCATTTATTACTGGCCTTCCTAAAATAAGACTTTCAAACACAGAATATCTACTTACAAATTCTTTAGTTAAAAAATAACTGAAGTAATTACATACTTTAGCTACTGCTGATAACTTGAGGGGGTTTGTGCTTTTTTGCTATGTGCATTCAAATGAAATCTGGAAATCTCTCACTAATCCAGTTACTTCCATTTGATTAAGTTCTCTACAATCTTTTCCACAGAGGGGATACTCTTCATGGTACTGTGTGACTTCTTTGGTACAGTAGTCAGCTAGAAAAGAAAATTAATTTTCTTGCTATCAGTGAAACCATAACAAAAAAAGCCTAATTGAATAAAAGAAGGGGTTTTATTAATTTTTGTTTTCGTTTTAAAAAATCCAATCTAATTTATGCAATAAGCATTTTTTTAAGTGAACTTTCTTCTACAAGCTGGTGACCAGCACACTGGAGTATTCTGGAAAGGGCAGGACAAATCTAAAAGCTTACTCATGTTTGTTATTTCCCGAAGCTGTGAAAAAGACACGTGCTCTTCTAGCAGTTTGCAGGTGACTTGTTGCTCACAGATACCACAAGCTGCCTGAATCTCTCCAGTAAGTCATTTGAATATTTCTACAATCACTGTTTTCGAAAGCTGGAAACTTATGTACATCTTCCTGAATTGCTGTGTTTTCTTGGGTTCCAAGAGCTTTCACAAGGTTTGGGTGCTCTGATGCCTGCTCTGATGCCGGCACAACTGTGTCAACTAGAAGAAGCTCTGGATTCCTGTACTGAAGGTCTCATTATAAATACTACCCTGTGGTTCTTTCAGCCTTAGATTGGGATTGGAAGCCCTGTTTTACCACAGGATCTGTATTTTCCAGACTGTCTCTGCTGAAAACCATTTGTCTTTTAACACCTTCCAGCCCGGCACTGTATGATGGTAGATGCTGGGAAGGATTGTGGGAATGGCTGCTTATTGTCTTTATTTGTAAATGAGACACTCATCCTGCTTTATTCAGCTGTGATGCTGTTCATATGCGTGCAGGAGATCTGCATGAAAACTAGTGCTACTCTGAGAACTCTAATGAGAGGGAAACCTCAGAGATAATTTCCCAAATTGTTTGAGTGTAAGGATATGCCTGAGGGTGGACGTGCCTTGGCCTATACAGGAAATGGGGGTAGCCTTAGGGTGTGTTGTGCAGAGGCTCCCCATTGCCTCTGTAGGGAAACTTCTCACATCCAGCCAGGCTCCGAAACTTCAGCTTGGTGCAATCCCAGGAGGGCCAGGTCTTTGCCACTCAGCCATCAGCAACACTCTGGTCTTGGGGTCTGAGGGAAGGCTTTTCAGCTTTGAGCAAAGTTGTCCAGATGGGCAAAGGTGCTTTGGGTTTGACGTTACGCTTGCAAACTGGAAAGCGTTCCCAAAACTCAGAATAGTGGAGAGTGTGATGCTGACTGCTGTTGGTGTGTGCTGCTGGGTTGATCAGCTCTGACTGATCTTCGACTACTATTGGTGTAGCCTCAAGTGGAGCCACTTGTTTTGAACGCACTGCCCCCCTCTTCTGTATCCTGGTAGGAAGACTTGAGATTGGGTGCAGTCCTGTGCTTGAGGTGGGCTCATGTTGGTGTAGCATTTCACATGCTCAAGTCCAGCAGGACCAGGGCTGGCCCACAGCTAGGGAGTTGGTCTTGAACACAGTCTATTTCCTGAGGAAAATGCTCAGAACACCCTTTTGACACTTCTGGATCTAGACGTACAAAAATATTTCTACAGCTGTGAAGGTCCTCACTGAAGGCCATTTGGCTTCTTCTCTTGACACTGATGATCACGCTGATGTGACTCATTACAGCGCTTGTTTCCAGAAATGTTATTAATTGTCTCCTCACCTTTTAGCACAGAATATTCATAAATGACTTGAACTCAACTGGAAGCGAGGACTGAATAAAATAAACTCACAGCCACCTGCTAGCATCAAGGTGACAGTAACTGTAAAAGCACTACTTGCTGATGAATTAATGCCAGCATCTGGGCAATTTATCCAGGCGTCATAAACCCTGAAAATGTGTTATAGGAAATGGTTTCAAATAATATGGCACTTAGGTGTGGTATCACTTGGTATTGCAGATAGTGGCAGAATTCAGCTTACGGTGTTTCAAATTTTCTGTTATGTCAGGTGGAGTTCCACAATTTTTGTAGCATTTTTAGTCTTTCACTGTAAAAATAAAACAAATGTAAATATAGCAAAATTCCTGGATTGCCTTTCAGTAAAGAAGGTATTGGAACAAGTTGTTCTGAGTTCTTTTTTATTAGCAGATCACTTTGAACCCAAATCAACATTTGTTATGCTGAGAGGATTTCTATTCAGTGTTCTGAAGAGCAGGAACATGGCCTGTCCCTGTTCATTTTTCTGCTCTTGTTTTCTGCTTTTGCACTGAAATATTCATTCCTTACCCTACTGGGAAAGGCAGTCAGGTACAGGAAAGAAAGCAATAAATCTTACTTAGTGACTTGTCAGTTTTTATCTGTAAATATAAAAACAAAAATGAGAAATGCTTAATTTGATAGGATTAGAAATGTTGAGAAAATGTCTTTGTCAATTGAAAAAAAGATTAAAATATAGTATTGCTTCCTTTGGTGTTAAATTTTAACTTCTGGTTTCCTTCCTATGGAGGACTTCTTAAGGCAGAACTCTGGCTGTTCTTTAATTTATGATGCTGTACCATGTTATCCTTTTTTTAAAATTAGACCTGCCTCATACGCAATTCTAAGATATTTGCTTCCTGTGCTTTCTTTTCTTCCTGATTAGCAATAGCAATTAAAACTACAATGAGGTAATCTGACATTTTTAAAAGCATTTGTAATTCCAGCCAGAGGAAACATTTTTGTTTATCCAGAGGAGAGAACATTCTTGCACTATAATGAAAGCCAGTGCTCACCAGATGACAGGTCTGGTCTTTGCCCTGCAGTTGCATCTTTGCAGGCAGATCCTTGTTTCTCTGTGGGAACACTCTTCTCCCTAATAAGATTTGTTAATGGATGGAAGAGTCTGCAAGATTTGATTGATTGTGGCATTGTGCGTTCTAACATGAGCATCGCAGCTCTGGATGTATGATCTCTTAGTTAGTTTGTTCTCTCTTATGAACACCAAAAATACTTATATGTATTTACGAAAAACTTAAGGCTATCTAATGAGTGAGAAAATAATGTCTTCTTCCCTGGCTTGGTATGTGTGTTGCCTATGGAATGGACAGTAATAGGAAAGACGAGTGTGTGCAGCAGTGAGGTGGATTTCTTGTTTACGTACCAGTGCATACTCAAATGTTGTTCAAAGAGTTGATGGCTTGGAGTGAGGTTGGTGGTTTGGCATGACTTTTGTGTCTGTAAGGCACTCAAGATTGGTAACTCAAAGGACAATGAAGGTGCTGCTTTATTAGCCCTGAGCTTATTTTAACAATTCACAGCCTACTAATATAAACAGAGATTGAAATAGAAAGTGTAGTAACTCTGTCTTCTATATAATCTATTGTATGATTATAGTAAGTATCTAATTTGCTTTAGTGCTAATTTTGAGTAGGACTGCAGTGCATGAAGGAATCTCTACTTTCAGGGAGGAGTCCATCTTACACAGGACCTTCGCACAGTGAGAATCAGTATTATACTTTTAAAAAATGTTAGTAACACCTTAGAGTTTTAAAAGAGAATTATCTCACATCCTGACTACTAGCAAAAATGCTTGAGAAAACATTTTGTATCCTGCCCAACTTTATAGTTTTACGTACTGATCATGTATTTCTGGCTGGTTTAACGTATCATTTTCTTTCCTGAACAACAGTGCTTCACTTAGAATAATTTTCTTTGTTGTAGTATGGTGTTTAGCTGAGTTAAATATCAGTGCAATTTTTAGTGGCTTCATTGCTCTTTAAAGGTAATCATAGTACTTTGCTGTGAATCCTTAATTTAAGGATTTATTTTAAGGCTCACTCTATGCACCACCTGGTACAGGGACTACCAATATGCCAGGTAAATAACTCCACAGTCCCCCTTCTTTAAAAAGTATGCTGTCTAGATATCAAGCAGCATTGGAGAAAGTGATGGAGGCCTTGGGAGTGGTTTGTAGACTTTTAGATTTGTAGATAAATATTTAAACTAAGTGTGGGGTGAAGGGTGGGTGGAGGTATGGGACTGTGACAGCTTCTGGCAGGTCTGACCCAGTTGGAGTACTTCATGTAAGTAATCTTTCATTACTGCTGGATGAGCATTCATGAGGAAAAGTCAGGAAAGGTCCTTGGGGCTCTAAAGATAACCACTGGGATGGGGAATTCTGCTGTAAATATTTTCCTTTATTATATATAATGTTTCCCATTTTTGTGCTCTGTCATTTCGGCCTTTGCTTTGTGCTTCTCAGTAATGGCTTTTATAATTTGTGCATACCAAACAATCACTTTACTGGATGATAGTGGGGAAGGATCAGCGCTTGGCAAAAGTTGAAATTCATGTCAGAAGTAGAGATAATAAGTAGAAGTTCCTACTGTTTATTTACTTTCATAACAAAAAAAAATCTTACCCAGCACAATATTTATTTCTTGTCCAGTACTATAAGTTTCTGCAAAAGAAAAATACAGTGAACATTGTGGACGATGTGCAATAATCGCAGCACCTGCTTTTTCTATTATGTCTTTTTTTAAATTAACTGGTGAAGTTGCAAATTGAGAAATAAAGTGGTTCCTTTATTTATCTTCACCTTTTACCCTTGCTGACAGAGTATAATTTTACTGCACAAGGCTACAATTTATTGTGCTCAGTCTTTCAGTGTTCTTGTATTCTTGTCATTCTTGTCTATGCTGTTCTCCTTCATAGATAGTGGTTTAGCAGTCAGTTGTTCAGCCATGTTAAATTAGACCTAGAGATATAATTAGACAATGTCCAGAGTTGATTTTTATTTTTAACTTTGAAAGGGGAAGAAAAATCTCTAGCACGCATTACTAATAACCTGTTGAAATTCTCATGTAAACAAGAAGTGCGTCTTCACCTCAGCATTTGTTTCAAAATTGTACGATGGTTTAAAAATATTTTTTAATTCTTTTTTCCTAATTGCATACTATGAAAATTATTTACTGCATTGGAAGAGGTGCATTTTGGACAAGAAGGAAGTTAGAATGCCTGTCTTCACTGTGTATTCTAATGTTGGTGTTTAGGCCACTTTTTGTCAGGACTGAGTTACGTTTTCCTTCTATATCCATATGTGGGACAGTACTTCCTTACTGCTTTGTATCTCGTGTTTGCTTTTTGATAGCCATTGCTTGTGACATTTCCATAACATAGGCAATTTTTATTTTGAAAGAATTTGTTCTTTTATTTATAAAATGGCTGCAGTAGGATGTTAAAAGTATGTTAGACTTGGTAGAAATATTTGAAAGTAAAGCATTATTGCTCTACATCAAATTAAGATGCTAAAATGCCACATTTTTGTCCAGAAGCAATTATTGTAAAAGACCTCATTCTGAGCTCACATGTAATCTTTTTAATGATGAAGGATTAGTACAGCCTGCAAGGTACAGCAGGTACTGAGCCTTGCTGTCTCTGCTGTGGTTAAGAGTGTGTGTGTGTGTATTTCAAAGGGGAGATCACCTCTTGTCCTTACATAAACATCTAAAAAGAATACATATGGCGCCTTTAGCAACATTCCATAAGATATCTATCTAGCCCTTTTACATACAGCTAAAGGTGAGGGTTTATTCTGTGCAGCAGATGCTTCTACAGAAATTCTGGGTCCTGACGTGGCCATTGCTTAGGAGGATGTTTGTAGCCACTCTCCTGTCAGTACTTCCATGTTTCAGGGCAGAGATGTTGACTAGTTGATCGCACCATATGCTGTGAAAGGCTGAGGGAAGCCTCTCTTGTGCTAAAAGAGCAAAGGATAGGCTTGGCTTCAGCAGACCAAGGTGAAAAAGGTGGCTGTGAAACGAGGGAGAGCTTGTGTGCTCCGGGTGGGTTATTGTCCCTTGCTTCTCCCAAGGAAATCTGCTAAGAGGTGATTATGTTCTGCACCAGCTGTTTCTGAGTGTTCACCAAGGCTTTAACCCTTGGGAAGACTGAATTATGTGCTGGATAAAGATCACAAATCCCTAACTATTTCTCATCAGAATCCACATAATTGGTAAACCGGGAAGGCAGAAATATAATGGATTATTAAGGGATTTCCAAGCAAATTGTTTTCCCTGCTGCTTTGCTTCAAGTTTCTCCCAGCACTCTGATGCAATCCACTCAAGAAAGTTTTCTGACTCCAGACATAATTTGGCTTGAAATTACTTAAACTCCCTCAAAGTATCTTTTACTGTAATTCTAAATCTTGGACTGCTGCCACAGAAATCTTGAGATCTGTATCATATGGAGAGACTGTGGGATGGGATAGTCTGGAGCTTCTTTATGGTAACATTATTGTCCCGGAGTTTTATACTCACTCCTGATCACATATTTTTCAATAATAAAAACCTTCCTTCAATATTTTAGAAAGTGGTATTTTACAAATTGTATTTCATTTTTGTGGAAAGAAATTTCTCTATTACCTTGTTTTTCCCAGCAAATGTCTTTATATATTCACATAAACACATAGGCATGGCTGCACCACAAGATGCATCAGATGTACAAACTGATTTCTAATACATAAATAAATATAAATCCATCATAAATATGTCTGAGGAGAAAAAATGAGTTGAAAGGAACCATTATTAGAAAGAGAGAACAATGAAGGTGACTTTGCTATTTTGACTACTACACCTGGGATAATCCCTTTCAGTGTTGCGCAAGATCCCAGCGTAATTCCAAGCAAATAGGCCTTGAACATCCACGTATTGAAATCACTAAATAGGTTTCTATATTTAAGTTGGAACAATATTGCTTCTAATTAAAAACTCTCTTAGTCGAGCACTCAGTGCACAAACAGTAAGGTTAATGTAACCTGAGCTGAGCTGGCAGTTGAAGGAAAGCAAAAGCCTCTTTGTTCCAGCTTTTTAACTATTTACCTGGACATGAAAGTTCCTCTTGCTAAATTGTCTGTCATTCTTGTGGGCATATGGTAAGCATTTGGGGTCTTTCTGCTTCTTGTTTTTGAAATGAAAGCTGAAACTTTAGATGCTGCGTATCAGTTAAGTCTCAGTTGTCCACCGGGGTATATTCCAATTTTTTGATCAATTGTGGCACTGACACTCTCTGGCTATAAGCCAGCTGAGTCCATAAAGACTGTAGCACTGCAAAATGTGTGGGGTTTATTTTTTCGGTGATGTGTGGGGGTGTTTTTGCCACAGACTGCCTGTGCAGCAGATTGGCAGTACAGCAGCTACGTGGCCACGCAGCCCAGGCTCCCACAGCATGCTGAGCCCCTGTTAGTAAACCTCACAGAGAGCAAAGGTGGCCTCCCTGCAGCTGCATCCTCACTCTGCAGGAGGACATGGTGCTTGGGGCAGGGAGCTGCCAGCCAGCCAGGGATGCAGCAGCATCCTTGGCTCGTGGCCCTTTCCCTGAGCACAGGGCACCTGGCAGGGGCAGCCAGGACTGTGTAACCTGCTCTGCAGTATCGGTTCTGGCTGTACTCGTGGCTCTGGCTCGATGGTGGTGGTGCCACAAGCAGGTCATCTGGGCATTGTCATGTGTGACCCTGCTGTGTGAGTTCTCTCCTTACCAGGTGCAATGGAAAACAGGCTGTGCTGCTTCCTTCCTTTGACGTCACTCTAAAGGAGCAGGGATGCTTCATTGTGCTGAGATGGATTGTACCGTATGCTCAATAATGATATTAGCTAAACTAATTTACTTGGACCAACAACGCATTTTCCAACACTTGGTTTCTTCTTAACTTTCAGGTTTTCCGGAAAAAGGCAGTGGAGCTTGGAGAGAAATTGCTACCTGCTTTCAACACTCCCACTGGGATACCTTGGGCATTGCTTAATATCAAGAGGTAAAACAACCTTTTGGTAACTAGAACACATAAAAAATTATGTTGAATCCATCTTTTCCACAGAACTATTACAACTGCTGCACAGTTTTTGTCTTTCTGGTTCTACAGTTTAAATTTGGAAATTTAAGTGGATATATGTTGCACACAAAAGAATACATACAGAAATATATTTATTCATCTCAGAAAAGGCTGTGATTTGTCACTTAAGTATGTTGCTAATCACTCTTACTGAAGTCCTTTTAGTGTTGTTTTAGGTAGGCTAAGAGCAATAGCACATGTGCTGCTCTGAAAGTTTTCTAGCCACTTTGTGTCTTAACCTGTCCACAAATGTGGTATCAGCGTGTCCTTCATATCTAGAAACAAGAGGAATACTTGCTACAAGCTACTCACTGTTTCATTCTCTCCCAAGCAGTGGTTTTGCTTTGGGCAGTCATGGTTTGGAGACAGCCCTGTGTTTGCTGTTAGGAGATGCTTGCTTTCCTGAAGTCATTCTTGCCTCCAGTATCTGGCTCCAGACATAGCAGCAATTCCTTGGTCCAACTCAGGATTGCTACCTGTGATACTGTGCTGGTAAAGAAAATGGTTTCTTTGCACTGCTTGGCAAAGAATATTGAAAATGACACCTGTGGGGAGTATTTGTGTATTCGTAAGGACACATCAACTTTCTTCATCCTGATAATAAGCCCCAGCATCACTCATCACAAGAAAGTGAATCTGCGTGTTTTGGTGTTGTGTTTTTTTAATGACTGCCTCCTTGACAGTCAGCATCTTCCACTGTTCCCTGCTTGCTCTGTATTTGAGTGCACCTTTTCCCCACAGTAGGACGGACATTGATGTGTTGCTTGATTGGATATGTTTGCTTCAGGCTTCCCAGTAAACTGCTCAGGGCCAGTCCTACAGAAACCCCTGGCATGTCAGTTCAGACGGGTTTGTCTTCCACCTTGCTTTCAAACAGCAGTGAGGTAGAAAGCCAAAAAAAGCACATCTGTGTGCCAGAGCAGGAGGGAGTTAGTGACTCCTGAACTTTCTCATCATTGAAGGGGCTGATTAACTGCTGCCTGGTGATGATCCTTGGACTTTGGCTGGTTACTTACATGTATGCTAATATTTTTTTCACAACAGGCTTTAATCAGTTCTGCACAAGTTCAGTAGTACAGCAGCTTGAGGTGTGTTGATTATTTGTTTTTAAGCTGTTAGAAAAACTTCTGAATACAAAACTCTAGCATATGTTTGTAATTGCAACACAATACCTTGCTTTATATACAGGCTAAAAATGTATCTTTTATATAGCCCTTATCTAAATCTAACTGTTAATATATCAATGTTCTTTTTGCATATAGTTCAAATTATGTGATAGAGCTTTATGGTTTGTTCCTGCCTTCTCACAACATCTGCTGTGGGGCACTACAGATCTCAGCTGCAAACACAGCAAGGTGGTCATGCAAAAGGAATTAGTTTCTTACCTGACACAAAAGTGAAAAAGGATCTCTGCTGAGATAATTTCCTTTGCTGTGGCAGAAAAATTGACATTAAATGCTGGGTTCTTGGTTATTCATTCTGAATCCTTGCACATCTGCCTAGCTTTGACCTTCAGTAGATGACTCTTCCATAATACTGGGAGTAAACAAATATGCTGTCATCCAGGCTTAGGAAATGCTAAGCCTCTGAAGCCTGCATACACTGTGGATCTAATATGCCTCATTTCTGATTAGTATTTTATTTGATTTTATTTTGATTTATGCTTTAAATTGGAAAACACTCACAATAGATTATGGGTGTCAGTGGTTATTTTTAAATTACTATTTCTGGAATAAGAGATGAGCTGGGTATTTGTTTAACTTTGAAAATGTTCTTCACAAAATAGTTGGGTTTCTCTGCTCGTCCCATATCATCATAACCAGACTTGCTCTCTCCTTGCATGCCTCTGCGTGTAAACATATATGTGTACTTTTGTCTCCTCACATGCCAAAGACATCCACCTGAAGTATTATTCTCTTTATCTTTTCCATTGTTTTAGTTCATCCTACTTCTTTCCTCACCACTTAGTGATCATAGGACACTTACTGTCTTGTTTGTGGCACTCTTATTATCAAATATGATAAAAAGTTTATTGTGCTATTCTTCAGCTGAAAATGCTTGCCAATTCATGAGTATGTTTGCTTGTAAAACTTCCTTTAGCCTCTAAAGTACAATTTAAGTAATTAGATCAGTTGTTTGTAGTGGGATTTCCTTTTCTTTCTTTCTAAAGTTTCAGTTGCACTTCCATATTTCTGATGTTGCTCTGTATTTTCAGTTCACCTTCAGCATCTGTTTTTCACTTCTATTTGTGCTGCAAAATTTGGAGTTCCTTTTATGGCTCACTTGCTTATTTAAGTAAGCAGTGTGGTATAGTGCTTGTGGACACTTCTGGCTAAGAGCAGGGGTGCAAAGAGAGGCTGCAGAGGGACAAGTGTATAAAGCAGTGGTGGGTTGACAGACAGGTTTGAGTCTTATTTTTAGGCATAAGAAGCACAAACTGGCAACGCCAATTTTATTTCTTTATTTGCTTACTTATTTAGTTTCCTCCCTCACACAAATCTTTTGTTTAGATATTTCCTCTTCAGTACTTGTAAAACACCAGCTATAATAGTTTCTTAAAATACCACTAGTTTTTTTCTTCCTCCTAGTAAGCTGTGACAGTCTAGCTTCTACATGCTGAAATTGTCATTTCTTTTTCTCTCTATAAACTTCAAGTAGCTTATGACTGATTAATCAGACTGCTTGTGTATTTCTGTAATTTACCTCTCAGATTTTTAGAAAGAAAAAAATCTGAAATTATAACTCTCTTAGTGAGTTAAGTAATCTTAACAAATACCCAGATATGCATCAAGTTTGCAGGATCAAGTAATCTTTTAAATATATCTATTTATTTTTACTCCTCTAACTATTAAAAGGGAAGCTGCATGGGGCTTATGTTTATGGGATGATGCCCAGCTGCCCAATACAGAGAAGAACCCAGATTGTTGTTATTCTGTTGTATCAATCAGGAATAAACATCTCAGTATAAAATTCTGTGCATTTTTTTTTTTCTCAGATGGAAATTTTGTTTTTATGTCACTTTTTTCCCCTTTGAAAGCAGACTTGTATCTGGTTTTTAGTCACAATTTCCAATAAGACCATGTTACTACTTGCAATAAGCAACCCAGAAGCATTCTTATATGAAAGAATATATTTTCCATGAAATGTTTGCTCTCTACACATTGACCAGTTGCGTAGTTTTAAGGTTGTTTATTGTGCCTTGTGTGCTGTGATGTAGCAATACTGTTAGGCATTAAGGTGCCTGCCTTTTTATGAAGAATCAATGTAGCATATAACCTTTAAGTGCATCTGAAACTTTGAAAAATAGTTATGCCTTACCTTAATGAAAATGTTTCAACTGGAGTAAATAATATTTTTATTTCTGGAAACATAACATGGGTTTTTTTGAGTCTGGCCTGTTTATAAGTGTTGTTGTGGCTAAGGGGGATACTGTGCCTGTTCCTCTGGCTGACAAACCTTAATTATGTAAAAGCATTTATGGCTTTAGAGACCATGGAAAGTGTTGTATAGAAGGAAAAGCTGTGAGGTGTAGTCGGAGTGGGTCAGAGTAGGGAAACCTAACAGAAATTAAAAAAGAGGAGTTTGAAATACATGTGATTAATTTGTATTGAAATCAAACCACAGGGAGTGGTAAGATTTACTTGACATAAATGTAGAATGTTTACCGTGTCTGATGTCAGCTCAGGATTCTTCACCTTTTACACTTCAATATTGATTGTACATTAATAATGGATCTGAGTTGTATTCAATATAACATATTTTATGAAGTGAGATAGCAGGGGCCTTGCTAAATTGTTTGCACAAGGTAGTTATTCATCCGTAGGTAACTGAGGATGGAAGTGACAGAGCTGCAATATTTATGTCATTGGGATGTTGTTACCATGATTTTAAAGCAAAGTCCTCTTTTGACTTTTAAAATTACTATTATTTTTTAAATTGCTACATTTTGTACAGCATAGTTAAGTTTTGCCACAGGTCTTTCCAGGCCTCAAAGTCTTCAGTTTGAACAAGATTCTGGGAGCTGCTGAGCCCTTGCAGCCACTACGTGTATTCAGAGCAAGAAGATACACCCATAGCACAGCTTCAAAAACAGTTTTTTATCTCACATCACTTGGAAAAATGAAAATAGCAAGAAAAAATTCACCCATAGTTTTTTTATTTTTAGCACTTTTTACCACCAGCTAAGATTTCTGTTCTGTGACAGTAGTGTTAAATAGGATGGTTCTCCCCACAATTGCGGCTTGCCAGCAGAACCTGGCTGCTTTGGGGAGGGGTTTTATGCTAAAATGCTACAGTGTTTGGCAGGATGACACACACACAGGTGGTGTTCTCTTATGGGAGACTCATTCTGGTATTTCAGACTAGTGGTGGCAGTGTTTTAGGTTGCAGGCATTTAAAGGAGCTTCTCTCTCAGCACATTCCACCTAGGTGGAAATGTGCCAAATAAACCAACCCACCTTGAAGGTATGAAATGTTGGTTTTTAGACAACAGAATTTGCTTGAAAATACTTCAAAGTTTCAAAATAATTCCCAATTTCAAAACATGTTTGAATTCTTGTGGTCTTCAAAATGTCTTTAGTGTGTGGTACCACACAGGAAAAACTCCAGTATTCCTAAGGAAAGAATTGAGCATATAATAGAATGGTTCTATTGGAGTTCTGTGATATCTTCCAAAAAACATCATAATCAATGCACTTACAAGTACATACCTTTAAAGTTTGTAAAAGAATCTTAATGCATTCAGAAAGCTTCAAAATATAACGAAGAAGGGATCCAGACATGTAAATTCAGTAAACCTTTTTGACAGCTTGATTCTCCCACTTACACTGTAAGAAATCCCAGAAATGTGATTGTTTGATTGTAGCATTATTTTGAAAAATTTGTTGCAAGTTGTTTGTATGATACTATATTCTTTAACATACTTAGCAGTTCATGCTTTTACTTGTCCAAGTGACACAAGAAGCATTTTCTTGCAGACATTTAACAAGGATGGATAATTTAATATTTCTGGTTTGCACTGTTAACTCTAGTGTATAAATTAAATTTCAAAAAAAAATTTAAAAGACTGCAGAGTTAAATAAAGCTTATTCTTCAAATCTGACTGTATCTGGCAAAAATAAACTTATTTTTAAAGGGAGTTTAGAGAGGAAAAACTTACACTGTCTGCACAGTTTGTTATTGTAGGATCGTGCAGAAGCTGTGTTTAGATGAAATCTTTAATTATATCCCTTCTGTCTAATTTTGGCATAATTTTAGAGGAAGAAATCAAGATTACCTAAGAAAAAAAGCTAAAAATAGCAGACATACTTTATAATGGCTTTGCATGTGTGGTTTTGGCAAATGGCTCCACTGATGTAATAAAGTGGTAATAATAGCAGAAAAGGATTTGGATATTGAATTAAACACTGAGATTTCCCCTGTAGCAAAACAGACCAATGGAAAGCAGACTTTTGCCTTCAGGCATTTGGATCACAGTGTGGATTTGTATTAGCACTGGATGCAAACAGATAATCCTAGCTGAACTTTACCTCTCTGAAAATTATTTGTTTTGTGTTAAACATATGTTTTGGCTAGAATGATCTGCTGTTTGGATATACTGATCTCTTTCCATTGACTAACTAAGACCTTGCACAACTAAGTGAAAGCGCTAACATCTTGAGATGTGGAAATTAATTCCATCCTAATTTATAAGTAACTAGTGAGGAGGATGATTTCAGCAAAGGGTACATTTTTTCAGCACAGCTATTTCAGTTCATTGCATGATTCATAAACAAGTTTACAAGTTCTTGAGTCAGTATTGAATGCAAAATAACTGGGAAAAATAGTTACGCATGTTAAATAACAGAAAATTAGAAATTTCCGTGTTTTAGGACATGTTAGAACAACACAGGGAACAAATTCCTTGTCATGTCTTCGCCTCATCTGAAATTCCTTGCTGTGTTGTCACCTCACCTGAAATGAGTAGCTAGTTCTGCATTGCCCGACTAGTGCTTGATGTTCAATAGTCAGTATATTTGACTTGTGGCGATGTCTGATTTACCATTAAGCAATGTAAAAAAAATCTCATTTATATTAATACCACAAAAATTTTATGAGATAGTTCAAAGGATGTAGTTTTTTGTTGAGAAAGAAAAAGAACCAAGAAAAATATTATTTTGGTGATAGCCCGTAATGATAGGCTGTATTATTCAAATAGCAGCTTCAATTCAATATTGTAATGCAGAATTTGTGTGGGAGGCTGCCCTCTGGCAATAACACAGGAAGAATTTGGGACCTATTAATATTACTGCAAAATATCCTTCTCAGTTTAAGTGCTTTCTTCATAGCCAAAAGAAAGATTCCAGTCCCAGATTCTAAGTTTAAACACTCTTTCCCCACAGTTTATTAGTGCAATGTAAAATGAGTATAGATACTTACAAGTTCATAATTATCATATTATTTATCTCTGTAAAGGCCTCTGTGAGTATTAGCAATGGTATTCTTCAGCACAAGTTGTATGATTACAAACACTTTATAGATCTCTGTAGTGCTAACCATAGGTAATGTTCTTTTACAAAACAAAACAAACCTTCTGCCAGACAGTCCCACAGAAACCAACTGGTTACTGGAGGTTCCACTTCATGGGCCTTTTGTCTTGTCGGCTTAAAAAATGGAAAATTGCTCTTTTTTTGGTATGTTATTTATATAGAAGATATAAAGGTTTTCTGTGCTGGCAAGGGCGGAGGGTAAGAAGGCTGAACTATTTTGTGTTTTGCCCTAGAAGAAGTCAGGACTAGGAAGTTCACGCCAGTCACCTATGGCATATGCCAATAGGTGTCATGTACCAAGCAGGTACATCTGATTTCCCACCAGTCTGGTTGTAACCAGTCCTTCGCTGAAATGCAGTGACATAGGGTGGGAAAGTTGCATCAGATCCTCAGTTTGCTTCCTGAGAGTTAAAACCATTCTTGCTCCCCTGCAAGTTTTTGAAATCACATTTATTGAAAATAGGATTTTATAAATTAGCATATGGCTAAGGGTGTTGCTCGTGCTCTTGCTTTAGCTGGATAAGTGCTGTTATCGCCTCGATATCGGCAGATAATCAGGAGTTATTTGTATGCCATACCTTCCCTTGCCTAGGGGTTGCAAGGGAACCCTTAGTGTTGAATTGCCAGACATATTTGAGAGTTGGAGTTGTTTGTGAAGATGTGCAGGATGAGGCTCAGTTCCAGATGAGACACAGTTGTATGTTCACGGGCACAGCAGGAACAAGCTCCCACCGGAGTGGGACACTGCAAAGGCACTGTGAAGCCGCTTGAGGAGCAAGCTGCTCCTCCTTATCCTGCCCTGAAATCAAGTGCCCAGGGCCTGGCCCGCTGGGCCTCTTTTCCTTGGCCCATACTGCCTGTGCTGGGAACGCTGACACTTGAGTGTAGGCACATTAATCTTTGCACTTGGTTAAAGATCATTACCCTTTTAATTGCTTGTATCATGTATGATCTAATTTTCATCTGTGTATAGTAAATGATAATCTTACAGTAGGCAAAACTGTAAGATTACTGTCCAAAGAGGCAAAACTGTCCAAAGAGGCTTCCTTCAGAGGAAAGGGAACCAGTTGCTAGAGACTTCAGGTTTCATTAAAGGCTTAAAATGAGCACAAGTACTTCTCAGTCACTTCCACCACAATTCAAGTCACCTCAGAAAAAATAGATCATCTAAAAATGATAGTTGTGTTGGGATTGTTCCACCTAAGAATTTTCCAACAGGCAAATTATAAAGCCACTTATGAGTTGATTACTTTATGTATTTGTTACAATCTATGTACATTTGCAGTATTTTGCCTGCAAAATCCTTGACTCATTTCTCATTAGGGAAATCCTGAAATGACCATGAGAAGGGGAGAGGGGGCATTTGCAAAGTGCTTTGCTTGTGTATTTTAGCTGAAATTACTTTGATACTTCTGCCTGGTTAAATTCTTGGCTATGTGGGGTTGTTAGGGTATTTTTCCTATAGTGGTTTAAGCACCTGTATGACATGGTAGATAATAAGGATTGAGATCGACCAAGAAAATAGCTGACTGATGTTGGCAGTTAGTCTGTATTCTTACCATCCTAAAATGGTGAGCGGGAACAAGAGTTGTTAACTGCATTTTTTGATATCATTGCTGAGAACAGATTCTGCTGTTATCTTCAAAGAATACTGTACTTTTTTCCCTGCTGAAAAAGCAATTTCCTTCAATACTTCTCGAAGTACATCTTTCGTTTCAGATAACACACAGATGGATGTATGTATTGGTAAATCTTTATTCATCATTTTATGGTTTCTTACTGCTGCTGATACAAGAGGCTCTCTCCTTAACCTCCACCAAACTGTCCTCTCAGCTGCACAGGCAAAACCCTACTGCAGCTGACACAGTTCCAGTGCATCATGTATATCACAAATAACAGTTTTACTTATCTGAATTTTTAAGTTCTCTTTTTAGCACTTCATAGTTTTGTTAATACTGTGAAACTTGAATTTTGTGATTTTCAGTTTCATTATACCAGTGCTGAGGGGTGTGTGTTATGCCATCTTTATAAGCATGTTTAATTTTAAAATATCTATTCATAACTGCTTATGACACCTTTTGTTATTCTGAAATTCACAGCATATGTGTTTTCATGGATATATCAGATACTCTCGCAGTACAATTTTCCATTTAATCTTTTAGATTGACATTAAAATAAAAATTAGCATAAAATAGGTTATCTTTTTTCCCCTAGAAATCAGTTATTTCAGAATAATAAGAACATTCATGCAGATTCATTTTTTGCTTTAGCTTTTAACAGAAACAAAAGTTTATTTTTTGTTAATAGTTCAGTTATGTTTAAGATTTGGTGAGAATTGAAGAGTTTGCCTTCTTTTCAGGAATCCTAAAATGATGGAAGTATTAATTCCTTGTCTGCTTGCATAGTTACTGATCATTACTTGGTTTTTCTCAGCTTTATGACCAGTTTCATACACCCAGCTGAAAACAGAACACCTAGTTGTTTTTAAATACAGATGCCTGTAGTGCTGTGTTACTTGTAGTTATATAGATGTTGATCAATGTAACAACACCATTTTTGGTTGGAAAACAGCTACATTGTCTCTCATAGTGTCTCTTAAACATCCAAATCCTTAATCTAAGTGGCAAGGTTTTAGTACAAGGTTATGAGATCATCCAGTGCCTTTTTGTGGTATGTTTTTTATAAACCAAAACTCAGTCTTTGATCCTGCTCTACTTTGTGTATTTTCTAACCCTGCTACTCCTCTTCCATGCTTCTTCTCCTCTTCCCCTCTTCTAATCCATTTTGATTTTGGAGGAGAAGCACACCAGTGATCATTTTCAGCTCTGATAGTTTTTTCTGCTGAACTGTGTTTCTGTCCTTGCCTGCACATCTTCCACAAGAGGAATCTGAATCCTGGATGTATCATGTTTTCCAGATGTATGGGTTGCTTCTCTGAGTCTTTTTCCAGATGCTTCTATTTGATAGCATGTGAAAATTAATATTTGGGAATTGTACCAAATATTGTTCCACAGATGTCTTCTGAGACTTCTGGGTGGACTGTTATTCATTTCCTTCCCTTCCTCTCTTCCATCCTCCCCTTCCATCCCTCCTTCTTTACCTCCTTGCTTCCTACATCCCTAATGTTCTTGAAGTCACCTGGTTGATCGGCTCTCTGCAGTCCCCCAACGGGATATATACTAAAGCTACTGCTTTAAGGTATGGTGCTTTATGGAAGAGTTGGTCCATAAATCCTACTTGTCCTAGTGTATCAGCTAATACATTGTTCCTTAAGGTCTTAAATATATTGAAATACTTGAATATTCTGGAAGGAGTGATAATCAAGCCATTGTGTATTTTGGTGTACCTTGGGGGTGGAGGGGGGTGTGTATGTATACCTCAACACAAACTTATGTATGCTTTATATATATATATATATAAAATATTTATAACATTTAGCAGTGTAAGGCAAATTGGGCTCCTTTAGGGAAGTTTGGGAGAAAAAAAATATATAATAAAAAGCTTGTGCCTGCTTTTGCGCCTGAAGGCTACATATTCTCTTAAAATCCCTTTTCTTATCTCTAGTCTTTCACAAATACAAAATTACTTGTTCTTTACCATTCCCCAGGAGAGTTTAGAAACATTCAAAATCACAAACATCCAAATAAAAAATATTTTCAGCCTTTATTTGTTGCTGACATTTGCTCTTCCCTTTCTGATGCTTAAGCTGACCATATGAAGACTTCTATTAGATCAAAACAGAATAGGCTACCACACTTTGGATGCCACGAGGTCATAATTCTCATATTTCTACACTCATCTTTTAAAAGGAAGGCAACTGAAGAGGGACAAAAATATACATTTTAAACAATAATGAAGCTGGAGAAATAAACCAACTTTTGGGCTTAATGGAAAATGAAAAAATGGCGCATTGATTTTGGATGAATAATCCTTTCCATCTTACAAAAACACCTTTTGCTACTAATGCAGATATGGACGCAGGAGCATATATATGCTGTTTAAATGCTGCTTTAATTATCTTTGCTGTGTTTATAACTGAATGCTCTTGATGAGAACTTTGATGAACTTTACTCTATATCTCTATAAAGTTTTCCTTTACTAGTTCTCAAAATTTCTTGCAATATGTGCAAAGGTCTGGGGCACTTTTGATGGTTTCTAATGGCAAAGTTAGTTGATGAAGAAATTTTAAAAGTCTTAGCAGTGGTTTTCAGCAGTGCAACTATGAGTAAAATATGTTGGAAACACAGTATCCAGTTCAAAATATGTTGGAACACAGTATCCACTTCTAAATTTTGTCTTAAAGAAGATTCTTTAAGAATTCATTTTTAAGCTTTTGTAGTTTCTCTACTAACTATACTAAGTCAAATTATAATTTATAATTTATTGGCCTTATTACAAGACTTCATTAAAATGTCAGAAGATTCAGCTTCTAGGCAGGGCATTACCGCAGGAGCTGTGCATGCACTGTTCTTCGTATATGGAAATAGCTACAGCAGTTATGTTCTGCAGCCTGAATTAACAAAGATTGATTGCAATCTGTTTTTATTAACTCAAGGAAGAAAAGCGGTGTAGTGATATTAAGAAAATTAATTATAACTTTCTAATCTAGTAATTAATGTGCAGCTGGGCATGAGTGCAGTTAGTGCATTTCAGTAATTTGGCAGTCCTGACAAATTATCATCATCCGTTTCAAGGTAGACAACTGTTCGCTAATCTTTGCTCAGATTTTTATAATCTTTAGCATTTCAGAATGGTTTTAACAGCATAGATGTTAGGTATGGCCTTTTACCATAATAACGTGAGCTGAAGTTCAGCTGTATCTTTCAGAACTGAGGTTCAGTTGTAATTTTTAGAACCATCTTTTATTCTTTGCCAGTGTTGTACTGAAATTTCTTCTGAAGCAGTTGTATGAAGCGGTGATCACTGGTAATTGACCTGCATATGTTGACTCGTCTTAAAATGCTACTGAGAATTTAATGTATCCGGTAAATTGAGATGCTTCCAATTAAATAGAGTTCTTATGATAGTCACTTTCAAAACTAATCAAGTAATATAATGGTGTTACTAAAACTCTTATTGACTTAATTTTGACAAATTAATAAATGTAACCAGTGCAATTACTGTAATGGTCATACTAGTTTGCATTTTTCATAACCTATCCCTAAATGTTTTTCATAAATGCAAGGAGAAAATAAAAATATACCTAGGTATGTTGAATTAGCATGACAAGGTGACTTGAGGGGGAGAGTATTTGTGCCCTTCTTGCTTTCTTTATGAGGCGTGAAGGTTATTGTGGGTCACCCCATGCTCAGAGGCTCTTGTCTGTTAGGAAATCAAATGGTACTGAACAAAAATTACAACTAGGATCCTAGCAGTGGAATTGATAAGAGAAAATGCTCTTAAGCAGACTGCCTAGTTTTGCTACTATCAGATCTGATCTGCTAAAATCTACAAAGAATTGTAATCTTCTCAGTATGGTTTATATTTAGTCTTATTTTTAACAAGTGATTGGGAAAAAACACAATCTATGCAGAGCAGACACTGAAAATGGTGCAAAACTATTCAGTATCCTCACTGCCAATGAACAGATAGTTAAAACCACCTAATTTATTTACTTAAGACTTCTGGGGAATTTGCTTGTCTTGTTTTAGGAATTTTGTTGTTGTTTAAGTTTTCATTAGGAATGCATTAGAGAAGGTGTTCTGGGAGACCAAAAGCCAGGAGTTTTCAGTCCAGTGAATCTTGTCCTTTCACTTGTTTTGTGACACAATGTCAACAGCAAATGGACAGCATTTGCCAGAAGAGCTTTTTTTGCAGTACTTGACACATTCTCCAGGAATTTAGCAGGCTTGGGTTTTTCACTTCTCAGACATACGCTTTTGCTCCCTAGGTTATTGCCTCCTTTAAAAAAAAGCATTAGCTAGAGAGTCCAAATCAGATATTACTGATAGGTGAATGGTGGGCAGGTTATGCCTAAGGGCTTGTGAATAATTAAAGATCAAGGAATCAATGTGGGTGTCTTCATTTAGCAGGTTAGTTCAGCTCAGGAGTTGAACTTTTTAAGTATCTCTCCCAGTCTTCCCCACTTGCTGTGCTGTGTTTTGTGGGTAACTGCAGAAGTGCCTGAAAGTGGATATTTGCTTGGCACCACTGACTTGCTTGTACTCAGGCCATGGGGCGATCACAAACCAGGTTTTGGATAACTTAGTGAAGCAAAGACATCTGTGTCTTGTGTTTGATCCAGCACAATCTGAGCAAAAAGCCAGCCAAATCAAATCTTCTAAGCAGAAATGAAGAGATTTGACTGCTCTATAATGACAATAAAGTATGTAAGGGGTTGGGGGTGGCGGAGGGAGTGAGTTACTGAGGCCCTAATCAAATAACAGCCTTGGAATTTTAGAAGGGACCTACTAGGAAATTCTGTTGGTTTAGTGGAAGAGACTAAGATTCATGCAGATCTCATGTCGGTTTTGCTTTATGCATAACTCTCAGATACACAAAAACCCCAAACAAACAAACAAAACGATCACAAAAATTCAAACACTAAGTATGGAACTTGAAAATTGTCTGAGGTTTGTGGTTGACCTTAATGACTGTGAATAATGCATGGTGGTGGTCACCATCTTATGCTGGCTATTGATTTGTGTTTTGCAGCCAGTGGCATATCAGTGGTTTTAGGACCCTGAAGTATTTGATTTTGTTCTCTATATAAAAAAAATTTCATTGAATAAACTAGCTAGTTTATTTAACTACTAGTTAATTTCAAAATTAACAATTAGGCAGCACCACAGTGTATTGCATTAGTTATATTGAACAAATCACTTCAGAACAAATCAAATTAATAAAGAATATTGTGAATTTGGCTTTCTTTCGCTTTAGACACATGGTTACAAATAATTCATATTTGAATTGTTCAGATAATTGAATGATTTGAATCTGCTTCAAACCATTTTGTCAATATCCTAAGTTTCTAAATGGTTTTATTTTCAAATTTTCTAAATGTTTTCTTGAGCATTTACAGTAATAAAGCTCAATGTGCACGTGGCAAAATGAGAGTAGTTACATGACATGCAGCTGTTTGGAGAAAGAAATATTTTTAAGTGTCTTATGTATTCTTTGAAGTCATTCTGTGGTGGTTTAGGCAGTCCAGTACTGTAAATGAGTTTGATCACACTGTAATTTTCAGTTAGATCAGCTGCACTTTTTTTATGTGCTTTCATGTACACAAGATATTACAACTGACAAAGAGTACACATGAAAGAATTAGTTTGTAGATATATAGGATAAAATATAACCCTAAATGAAATCCAGTGATGTAACTCATTCAGCTGTGCTGACAAAATGGGTGGTTGCAGAACTGACATGGGTACTAATGTCCAAAAGCTCTTCCAGACTCAGTCATGTGTATGAATACTTCAAGGCTTTTTGTAGCTGAGGTTTTTCCTCATAGCATTAAAAGGTATGGAATCTTGACTGCAAAACTTCAATTTTTCTGTCAGGCTGTTCCCTTGGGTCCTGTCACTGGTCACCACAGAGAAGAGATCAGTGACTGCCCCTCCTCCTCCCCTCACAAGGAAGCTGTAGACTGTGGTGAGGTCTCCCCTCAGCCTCCTCTTCTCCAGGCTGAACAGGCCAAGTGACCTCAGCCACTCCTCATACAGCTTCCCCTCCAGGCCCTTCAGCATCCTCACTGCCTTCCTTTGGACACTCTCTTACGGCTCAATGTCTATTTTATATTGTGGCACCCAAAACTGCCCCCTGCACTCGAGGTGAGACCACCCCAGTGCAGAGCAGAGCAGGACAATCCCCTCCCTTGCCCGGCTGGCGATGCTGTGCCTGATGCCCCCAAGGACACAGGTAGTACTCCTGGCTGCCAGGGCACTGCTGACTCCTGTTCAACTTGCCATAGACCAGGAGCCCCAGGTCCCTTTCCACAGCACTGCTTTCCAGCCTTTCATTCTCCAGTCTGTCCATACATGCAGGGTTGCCCCATATCAGGTGCAGAATCCAGCATTTTCTCTTCTTGAACTTCATACGGTTGATGATTGCCCGGCCCTCTAATTTGTTGAGGTCTCTCTGCAGGGCCTCCCTGCCTTTGAGGGAGTCAGCAGCTCCTCCCAGTTTTGTATCATCTGCAAACTTGCTTAGTATCCCTTCCAGACCTGTGTCCAAGTCATTTATGAGGATGTTGAAGAGCACAGGGCCAATTTAATGCTGTGTAGGCTGACTCTGCTGGTTTTTTCCCCTACTTATTGCCATATAATTTTGGAATTATTATAGTAGAGAGTAAGTAGTAAAGAGACTAGAGAGTTAATGCCTGGCAAGTCAACCTTAAGAATAAATAACCTAATGAATAGTGCTTTCATTATTGTGTTCTGCTGTGACTGACTTTTAGCTCATTACAGGCTGACTTCTGTAAGGACAGGGAAGAGTAGGAGCTCACTAACATGTCTTTATGTTGGGGAAGACATTCAGCCTGACTTCTTATCCAGTGGGCAGATATGGACTCTCTTCTAAGTGTTGAGTTAGGTGGATGCACCTAGTCAACATCCAAAATATGTGGTGTTCTCACTCTAATCTCACGTTAAAACTGAATGTCTTTGTGTTTCCTTCTTTTTAATGAGCAGACCTTGACACTGTAGCATACCATAGCCTAATTGAGTAGACCTGGCTTGGAGGATGTAGTATAACTGAATATAATTTTAAAAGACTTACCAGAATAGTCTGTTGTTTTATATTAAACAAGCAGTAATAAAACCCCAGCAGTAAATGCTGTAGATACATGCATGTCGCTGTAGGAATCCATATAGCAGAGAGTAAAGACAAAATGAGACTGGTACGTGATGGGCTAGTTTGAAACCTATTGAGAAGGAAATAAAAAGAGGTTTGCAAGACAGCTAAGTAGTTTGTTCCAGCAATTTGCCTTCACTGGTTTAAACTTCATGTTAAAATGACGTTTTTATTGTTATAACACTGACACATCTTTAGGAGGAAATTAGTTAATAGGAGGGAACAGTCTTTCAGCAAATTAAATGAAAGGCTACTATTTCCACTTGACATCTGTGAAACTGCTGCTACATTCCTTGCAGTAGTGCTTAGAGAAATAAATGAGCAAGTATTCCTTATAATTGAGCTTTAATGGTATCCATATGCTATATATCTTGTAATGGTGCTCATGTTGTGCAGTTTCTGTGTAGTATAAGAAAATTGAGTATTAGTCTGTCAAAGGCCCATTAATGTAAGTGTCCTGATTCAATTCTTAGCCTTGGAGAGGCTCATGTGTTTTAAATACATCCCAGCAAATTGTGGGTGGTGCAGCAACTCTGGCAGTCTTTCCGGTTGACCTTTCATGTTGCCCATTTGATGTCATACAGCAACCTCTCTAGGTAATGAAATCTATTGGAACAAAGAAGATTTAGAAAATGTATCATTTTGATTTTAATTCTTTTCAAAGGAACGTTTTCTGACAGGCATTAGAACAGAGTCTTTCAGCACTGTTGTTTCACATCATGTCATAGTGTTCTGCTGAGGCCACAAATAAACTGTTTTTGCTTTTATCCGGAACTCCTTTCATAAATGAATTGAGTTTTGCTTAACTTTGTCAGCATTGTTTTAATGGCTAAAAGCTTTTGGGCTTGTCTTTGAAGCCTTAAATGTGTGATTTGAATATTCAACCTATTGTATGGTTAAGGTGTACTGGCATCTGAGATTTTCATGAGTAGTACAAGTTCACGAGCCTACTTTTGCGGAAGTAAACTTTATTTGTGAGGCAGGTTGGTTGGTTGTTAATTGGTCATGAATTGACTTAACATGTCTGAGGTACTTCAGATGACTAGAAAAAGACCTGTTGCTGTCCAGAGAGACCAGAGCTGTAGCAGAGGTGGTTCTTCATGCTTGCCTGTTAGGGAGGAGAAGGGAGCCTGGCCTTCTATATTCCATCCCTGCGTTCACCCACACATCAAAAAAACTTTGAACACTGGTTGCTGGCCCTTGAAGACACCGTTTGGAAATCTGCCTTCCTGAAAGAGGCAGGAGTGAGAAAGTGGAGTTATCTCAATTTTTTTATTTACTCTGATCACTTTGACTTGGGCCAGTGTGTTGCTCTCATACTCCCAAATATGTAATATAATAAGTCAAGAAGTTACTCATAATAGACCTAAAGATAGTTTATTTTGGTGGCTTTTGAGTTCAAGGGTCTCTCTGGTACTGAAAAGACAATTGTGCACATTACCAAAAATGCTTATTTTGACTGACATTATCTTTCAGAAGTGTCAAAAAGACCAAACAATATGCCATATCTATCCAGAATATATTGCATTCCAGACATGATCTTCTTTGTACTGGAAAAACAAATATGGTACTTATTTCATGACAATTCTAGCAAGATATTCCATGGTATAATACTCCAGTCTACAGCTGGAAATACGGAAAAGAAAAAAGGAGAAAAAGGGCAGGAAAAAAAATGCTTAGAATACTGTTTCTTTCACTAAAGCCATCAAGAGCAGTGAGAGATTACAAAAAACATTTAAAACTTTTGACCGAATGTTTTGCTGGTATTGGGACAGAAACCAAATTTTCTTAAATGCTTTATAAAACTGTATCATCATTGTTCTCATTGATAATTTGTAACAGAAAAATAGCAATTTACTTTCCCTCTGTATGTTGTTAATATTCAGAAGCTTTTTCAAGGTGATTAGTGAAACATTGTGTGCAGGAACAGAAAGTACGCGTATTGTCTCCAGCAGGGTTCCAGAAGTGTGGGAGTTTTTTCTGAGCCTTTTTGTTGTTCTATTATTTTAAATAGTAATCTCTTCATGCTTATTTCACTTCATCTTTTATTATGTTATTTTCATTGTATTGATTAAAATCCCACTACTGTTAAGAAAAGCTTATTTGACTACTTGATGCCAGGTCCTTTGTTATCTGATACTCTGGTTTACAAAATCCTCCAAAGAATATCTTAAACGTGGCCATGAGTAGTAGTGCATGGACTGTGCTTATATTTTTTAAGTACTTTTAGAAAAATGTTTGGTACCTCATTTTCTGCTCTACCAAGGTAACAAATGTCTTTCAGCCTTTTCCAGCTTTATTAGGTTGTTAAGTAATTGGATGGAAAACTCCTTTCCTTCTTCAGGATATTTACTGTACTGAGGTATTACTGTAATTTAATACTGCAAAAAGATTATGAAACGAGATTACTTTTTCTTTAAAAATACGAGTCTTGACTAATCTGGCTTTCCTGAGTTTTTGAGGTAATGTTTGTTGGGTTTTTTTTTCTTCATCTTTTCTTTATAGTGTATTCAGGTTGTCCTGGACCAGAATTTTTAGTGCATATGTGGGAATTAGGCTGTACTGTGCTGTGCCTTGTCAACTGAGATAGCCAGAATCATTGGTTTCTTGTAAATAGCTCATCTATAAGATGAGCAGCAGGTGTGTAAAGGTATTTGTTGCTTGAAGTAATAATAAGGAGATTATTGATGAAGTTCAGGGTTAGGTGGAACACAGTTGAATAACTGATAAGAGAAACTCTTATCACAGGAAATATGGAATAGGGCTATTTCTTCAGGTGAAAATCAGGTGTGTATTAGATTATGTGTTATTTGTTGGTTTCTTTGTGGGTTTTTTTTCTTTTGCCTGCTATACAGAAAATTTTCTTGATCATACCTTAATTCATGAATTCGATTAAATTTTAGCCATTGGTTGATTTTCTGTGATGATGCAAACAGTGATGAGCTTGATTCACTTATAAATTTGTTATCTGATAAAATAAAATTTAGTGTTTATTAAACATGGAGGAAAGCCTAACATTCAGAATCTGATAAATACCATGTATAACTTCCTCTAGCCTAGTGATATGCCTGAAACTAATGTCATTTGAGAAAAATGGGGATGACTCTTTATTGTTAAATTGCCTGGATTATACTGAATAAATGTATCTTTTATAAATGTATAAAGTTGGGGAAAAGGATGTAAATTGCATGTAAGTACTTCCTTAAAGTACTGGCTTCAGGTTTGGTTTTGTATGTGAGTAGGCATTGAAGGACAAAACTGTGCATAAGCAAATGGGTCATTTGCTGGGAAAATAAACTTTTTTATGTTGTATTACTGATTTTTAGAAAGTGAACCAGCTCTCAGTTCCCAAATCTGAACGGTGTTAATGGAAGGGATTTATACAGTGGTACTGGTGTTCCAGTCTGGCTGCGGGGATTCCCTGCATTCGTATTAACTTATTGTCTCTGCAACAGTTCTAATGACAGCTACAGGACTTTAATGCTCGATCAGTGCCTGTTGAAGTGACCACTAGTTTTTCTATTGGCTGTGAGTAAGGATCAAGGCCTTAGTGACTGGCACTGAGAAAATCAAATATTTATCTGATCCCAGAACAAATGGATTTATATGACACAGCAATGTGTGAGTAAAGAGAAACAAGAAGATTGAAGCAGACTGGAAGAAGAGGACATTTATACTTTTCTTAAAGCATTTGTCAAAACAAATTATATCTTTCACAACACTAGTCTGAAAAAGACTACTTCAGTTTTTTTAATCTGGGGAAGCTGTCCCTTTCAGTGAACCAGAATGCCATTTCAGTAGAGTTTCGTACAGCTGTCACAGCATCTGTGACAGCAGATACTGAAGAGAGGTTTCCCTCGACAACAGTGGTGTCTCTGTATCGTACATGTTTAGATTGATACACATATCTGCAAATGCATATGCAAGTTTAATTTACAGCATTTGTTAAGTTAATCTTAATATCTGATGAATATCACAGCTGCAAGTCCTGTGACAAGCTGTCCTGTATCTGAAACCACTGTTTATCCAGCAGCTGTATTAGAAGGAGAAATAATTGACTGTCAGTCAGCAAGCCTTTGACGTAGGCTCCTTGCAATGACTGGTAGCTACAAAATGGCTTGAAACAGACCTTTGCAGCTTGTCGGCCCATTATTTTTAATAACGGAGCCATGCAGTTAGTGTAATGATTTTGATTCTATGATTCAAACCTTTAATGGCACCACATGCGGCATCAAACACAATAAATGTGACTAGGTGCTTTCAAAGACTTTTTAACCTGAATGACTGTAAACCCACATAAAATACTTTCATGACACAAGGAGCTAGTATGAGCTAATTGAGTTCAGAGAAGCAAAAGTTCAGAGAAGCACTCTTCAGATTTACTATCTAATATGAACTGTATAGACAAGAGTGATACAGATATATTTTAAATGACTGAGATTGAGATTAGGATTATTTAGGGTATTGAAAAATTAGCACTAGGAAGTGAGATAGTGTAAATTAGGGGCAGAGAAATTACATATAGCTGTCACTTGCCATCTGTGCTTTGGTGCTTTGAATCTTTACCTGTTTTTAAAGTCCTCATCAGACTGAAAAGACCAAATACTAGGATTTTGTCCTGTCCGGAAGATCAGTGGTGACTTTTCTGGAAAAACTGACTACAGCCCTTCTGATAGAGAAGCCATTGTTTTCACAATGTTTCAGTACAGTAATGCCCCTGACTGGGTTGTGAATGTCCCTAGCCTGAATTGGAGGGGACCACTGTTGCAGGATCTCCATCAGACACATCTCGCTGCCTTGCACTTGAGGATGTGTGGAGACAACTTGATCTGTAGTGACTGGCAGTAAAAGAAAGGATATTTCATAACAAGGAGGTTGACTGAGAGAGCAAGAGGAGAGTTGTGAAATCAGAAAGGAAGAGAGCAGCCAAAAAAAAAGCCCAACACACACATCAAGAAGAAAAAAAAGAAATAGGGAATTTCTGAGTTCTAACACCAATTCTCCACCCTATTTCTGTTACCTAGTTACCTCCAAATGCAAATTTCTCAACACTTATCCTCATAACAAATTATTTTACAGACAAAGGAAGTTAATAACATTTCTTTGCACTTGGGCAATGTGATTGATATAGCAAAAGAACAATTTAGCAAAACTTGAACATCAGTTACTAGTAAAGGAATTCTGATGTGGGATAGAAACTAACTGAAGTTAGAAGTTAATGAACTGATCAAGGTGGAGGGGGGACTTAGAGCAAATCCTCAGGAGAGAAGAAAGGATAACCTCAAAGTTGAATGTTGGAAAAGTGATGTAGAACAGGGAGCAGAGTCTTACAGAGGGATGTACTGACTAAAGTATATCATGAGTGCCGAATGGGGTTTCTACAGTGGTTTTAAGGCAGCAAGCAGTCTTAACGCGAGATGTGAAGTTCTGAAATAAGCTTTAAACTTAAACAGTTAGTTTGTCTTTTAGTATTAAAAGGCATGGTGGAGAGGACAAGAACAGTGATAAATGGTGTTTCTCATAGACTCTTCTGAAATTCTTAATTATCTTTCTACCCAGTGAATCTGCTTCTCAGAAGCAGGAGTTAGGGGTTTTTTTGCTCTGCTTAGAATGTTTTTTCTTTGGGTTTGGCTTTGTAAGGTTTTTGACTGTCAGTAACACTGCATTACACCACTTGCTACAGCAGGGAATTTCATTCTAATACCACCTTCTTTTATTCTGTCTTAACTTATCACATGGATGGCAGAACTGTGAAATTCCATTCATTATTTTCATTTCCTGTTATTTTCACTTCCCTTTGGGGACCTGATTAAAAGTAGTCCATGCTAGTAGTTATTATCTCTGGCGTTGCTCTGTTGTGTTCTATTCCCTCTTGCTTTTTTAGCCTTTGGAATTGATTAATTAAACCTTAGTATATAAAGTAGTAGGAAGCACGAATTGTTTCATTTATTCATTAGTGTGTTGTGGGAGACATGTAGGTCTGTGCTGTGCTCAGATGACTTTTATCAGGAATTTTTATGATAACAAGTACAGTTTTAGTACAGTTTTAGGTGGCGACACTGAAAATTACCTTTAAACACTTGACATGTGTCATGGTGATATTTCAGATCGTGTAATGCCTGACTACTAATTGTCTCTCCCTTTCTCATATTCCTCCATGAGGGCATGTAGATGTAAGCTTAGTGCTCTGTTGGTTGCCACAGAGTGCCAGTTCCACAAGCTTTGATGTCCCTTAAGAGCACCAGCAATGTGAGAAGTGTCACAGGGCAGACAGCCATAAGGAAAGGGTTGTACGAACCCTGCCTGTAACATCCTAAAGAAATTCACAGGAGAAATGTTACAGGAATTTGATGTAAATAAAGCAGCCGAACAGTCTGAATGGACTGTTTTGTAAAAAGAAGATACTCTGATTATTTTAAGCGTCCATAGACACAGTATCACTAGATCCAGATGTCCAAAACCCATGTATCAGACCACAAAAGAAGTATACGATAGTGTCTGGTGGTTTTTGGAGCCTGTGGAGGAGGTGATTTATTTTTATTCTCAGCAGCTGTCAGACTTCAATGCATACAGTAAAGCATGGTCTTCCCACAGGCAATTTCACTGGCCTTTGCTTATTCTCTGCTGCTCTCCAGAGGCAGATGAGATTGTTTTCTCTTCATCTTGGTTCTCTCTGGCATTTTGGTCTCCATCTGGGTCTTGGCTCCTCCTGCTCCCTGTCTGCTGTTTCCATTTACTGTAGTGTCCTCTCATTCCAGTGTTCCCCAGGAGCCATCACTACTCTGACCTAACCATGAGCAGGTGCATTTCACCACAGAGAGTATTTAGTGGGCTTTTGTGTAGAATGACTTGGACGTGGAGCAGACAGAACTCTCTTGTCTCCCCTGTGTCCACCACAGCTGAGTGATCCTTCTGGGAGGTGGGGAGCTGTCCTGGCAGAGGCCATAGCACAGGCTGGTACTGGAAATTTTGTACTTCATGTACCTCCTGCTCACTTTCTACTTTTACATTAATAGCGCTCTTCAGTCTCTGTTCTGTCCAGTTTCAAGATAAATTGCCTGTTGGGTGGTCGCCTTGGTGAAGATCAGTCCACTGGATAACATTTGAGCATTTTACCCTTTTGCTTGAAAGTAGAGTAAAGAGCTGGTGACCAGTCTAGGGCAGCTTTAGAGCTCTCTGGGTATGTTTTCTTAAAAAGATAAAAGGCAAAGATGCTGGGAGGAGGGTAACTTTCCTTCTTGAAAAAGGTAACTACAAACATTGCTTTTGAAGGATCTGATGGGGAAAAGCAGGTCTCTTCTTTTAAAATCAGTTTCACATTAACATCTTTTTGGGGCTGTGCTGGTAGTTTCTCAAATGATGAACAGTTAGCCACAGCAATCTGATTTTTCTACTCTCATTTCCAGACAGATGATGATGTGCATGTGTCTCCAGTACAAATGGATGCATCTCCTGCACTGGCATCACTGAAGTGGCCAGGAGATCACCATATATTAATGCTAACTGCATATGAATAGGCAAATAGAAAGAATTAATGTTCTCAAACTAAATCGCTCTTGAGGCTATACCTCTTCATTATCTCACTTGTTGCAGTAAAAAACATTCATGTTTTGTCTGACGGACATATGTAGAAATTTTTTTATTCCCTGTCATCCCATAAAATTGAGTAACCACTTGTGTTAGTCTTCCTCCTGGGGTTGCTGATGGCACTAATTCACTGCCTGCCTCGTCCTGCTAAATCAGCATCCCTAGAGATCCCCTCTCCAGGTAATGGCTGATACCAGTCAGTCTTCAGAGGGCAGCTGGGCTGAGCAGGAAGCTTTCAGCTGGGCAGTGGTTAGGCGAGCTCAGTAGTTAACACATTTATTGTCACAGCTGAAAAACTAACCAGCTGTTGAAATTTGCCTACATGAGCCTCCTTAAAATGAGGAGTAAAACAGACATCAAAAACTATCCTGTAGGCTAGCTAGCTGATTTTCAGTTTCTTTTTTAGCTGTCTCCAGCTGTCGAAACAGTGAATGAGAGGAGCTTGACCAGATTATAATCATTTTCCTGTCTCAGAGAAGGGATACTGTGGAAAAGTCAGTGAAAAACTCCAGCAGGGGTCTGGATGCTTTGGGTGATTCTGGGACCACTTAAGCCTGCAAAAAGTTAATTGTCGTTTACTGGAAGTTGGATACTTACTGGGTCTAGAAATACACAGTTACTGTGCAAGTTCTGTCACAGATTCCTCAGTTTGACTCTGCCTTGGCAGCTCCCACCACAAGACTTGGGTGGAAGAGTTGAATGCCAGTGGTGTGGGCAAACATGGGATTTCTGTACATTCCTACTCTCAAACAAATGTAAAGATGATTTGCCAGTTATGGGGAAAACAAAAGCACATTAAATATTTTTGAAGCGTTAACAAATAAATCATCAGTTTCAGTGCTTGTCAAGACAAGCCCTTAAACCAAGATCCCATATATTGTATTTCTGAGGGTGGAGGAGAAAGATGTAAATTTAAAAAAAAACCTTTAGAGCATGTAATTTATCAAATAGAGCAGTTGAAACTTCAGCAAACGTTGCCTGTGTGTTCCATAGTTGGGTTTGGTTTTTAATTTTGTTTTAAAATATGAACCTCTAATTAAAAATTTTCTTGACAGCTTCTTAATAAATCAAATCATACAGCACAGTTTATTAGCATTCTTAGTTAGCTGCAGTACTAAGAGGAGAAAGATGTAGCACAGGAGTTGAAAGGAACCTCTTCTAAAAAATATTAACAGCAGATCATCCTTCAAGTCCCCCAGTGTGGTCTGTAGTATTGGATTTGGCCGCTCAGCAAGTTGTTAGGAAGGAATGTGTGTCTAATGATCAGCATTGGTTTCTGGGAAGAGAAGAAGCCACTCTTCGGGTTTTTTTGTGACACATTGACAAATGGTTCCATTCAGGGCAATCCAAAAAATTATTCTTATGAGAGTATTCTCAGATGTGGCAATCCTAAATAATGCATGAAACAGTAGATACTCTATGAAAATCACCTCTGAGAATCATCCTTTTGGCTGCCATTTGTCTCCCTTTGCTAGGGGATCACATATCGTGGACTGGGCCAGGTTGGAAGGGACCACAGTGGATCATCTCGTCCAACCTTCATACTCAAGCAGGATTATCCTAGAGCACTCTCCCAGAGGATGCCACTGTAGTATCCATAAAATATTTTTTCCCCTGTATTTGCTTATTTTTATGTTGAGTGTGTTTGTATATTTAGAACGTATTAATTCTTGGAGTTTGAGTTCAATCATTTGCTTAGGACGTTCTGAAAGAATTAAGTTTTATTTAGCATTTTGATGTATTTTGTGCCATCTGTGGCTCTATAGCAACTTCATCTTTTAAATATATTTTGTTTAAAATCGCAAATAGTTACTGAGTGTGTAAATGAAAGACCTGATGGTTTACTGACCTCTCTTCATTTGATCTAAGGAGACTTAGTTGATTTAAATAAATGAAAATATTACAAAAGACTGGTAGTGACAGAAAAGAAATAGACTGAAGGCTTTTGCAATATATAACCACTTCATTAGAAATGCTGTGACTGAACACTATGCATTTATACTGACTTTTTATAAAAGGAAGACATGGGAATAATGAGCAATTCTGCCAAAATGGACTGTGCCCTTGGAGATTGTTCTTACTGGATTGAAATATAGAATCATAGAATGGTTTGGATAAAAATTATCTAGTTCCTAAAAAATCATTAAAGATAAATTGTAAGCTAGGAAAAAACTTTTTAAAATGTAATTAAAGATTTTAAAATATAGCATTACAGAGTGTTTATCTCCAGTCCTCCATTTTGTTATGTGTATGAGCCTGTAGAGAGTTAAAAATTCCATCTGGTACCTGTGAAGCTAATTGAAATTTTGAGATTTGGGCACTTGGCAAGGGGTGACTGTAGGAGACTGGTCTCCCTGGATTTACTCTCTAACAGGAAAGACTCCATCTTCAGTTTAATCTCCTCTGTGAAGTGATTTAATTCTGTTATCTCGCTGTACTGATTATCAGGGGAGCCCCAAAGAGATTAATTTCTGTGAGTACCCTTGCTGGAGTTGCGGTGCTCTCACATTTCCCCACTTTCTCTCGTGGTCAGACCTGTAGCTGGCACACAGCATCTGTCTGCTCAATTACAGTGTGGGATTTCATCTGTGCAGCCAAATGGCATGTGGTCATAATTTTAAGACTAAAACATGGAAAAGTGATCGTATTATGCTTTCAGAATTGTTTGGGGACCACAGGCTTCCTTTGGGGAAAAAAGCGGGGGATGATTTGTGGTTTTCTTTGACAGGGAAACCTTGATAATTCTACATTACTTCTGTTTTCAAGGCATGTTTTCTTGGGGGTTGAGACTCAAGGAGAAACATGAAGTGCATCCTGGGCTGCTGGGAGGGGAAAGCTGCAGGAAAGTTTGTGTGCCCATTGCAACACTCTCTGCCTGTTTCTCAATCTCCATTTGGGAAGGTCCCTCTCACTCCTGGGTGTCTGAGAGGCAGCTGGTGGTGTGGGGTGACATAAGTCAGGTTCTGCAGACTGGGCTGGGCAGCACTCTGCTCCTGCAGAAATCCTCTCTAAACAGGATTAAGCCTAACCAATTCCAGTCACAAGCTGTATTTTCCGGGCAGATCCTCCTTGGCCCTTCAGCGTTGCGGTGAATTTCAGTGGACCCTTCTCAGTGCCATCTTCTCATTTCTCTATCATAGCATTTTGCATTTTCACCCACAGTCATAGGGTAGTTTCTTACAGAAAAAATCAGCATTAGTGAAGTCCAAAGGGGCTGTTGGGAGTTATTTTCATATTTAATTCTAAAACCTTTCTCAACAGTGGTACTTGGACACTTCACATTGTTGCTGCTGGGTCTCTTTTATTCTGGCCTTTCACCTTTTTACTGGCTATGTCTGCAGGAGGATACTGACTTCTCCTGTGCTGGTGCATTTTGCATTAAATATTGAAATTCTGACTTCTTGCTTTGCCTCCAGCTTGCGGAGCTGTCCTGGCATCCTCCAGGAAAGGTTGGGGTATAATAAACAAGTTGTCTGCAGAGACAAACAGTTCTTCTCACTGATGACAAGAATTTTGATAAGTGTTTTGACTCTTTGAAGTATTTGTGTGGTTTCCCTGAGGATTTGCTTTTCCTTTCAGTTGAAAATTATCTGCTGCTTTATATATTTTGGGGATGTAGTATAATATTTTAAAACTCTTTTAAATATTGTTGTGCCTCTGAATTTCAGTAATTTTTTTTAAAAGCAAGCTTTGAATATTTATACTTCCTCTGTGGTTCCCTCTCTTGGTACACTCTGTGCATTTTAGAAGACTTAGTGATCTCATACTTTCTGTTCTTACGTACAGATGGACCAACAATGGTCTGCTGGAAAAATACTGAGTTGAGTTACCAGCAGCCCAGGTCAATCAGGCTCATGTTTCCCAAGAATGAATGACAGCAGAATTACAAACACTGGTTTTCAGATTCTGTGGCACTCAGTGTTCAGAAACAAGATTTATAAAATCAGTGAGAAATGTAAACCAGTGCTGATCCTGCTTCTCTGATCCAGATCCTCACTTCAAATTTGTCTTACTTACATAATACTAGTTATAATAAGTCCTAAAGTTCTATGAATATGTTACAGAATTTTTTATGTGTTTTATGCAGTGTAAAATATATGATTTTAGACACAGGGATTTGAGATAGGTTAAAATAGTGCCCTATAAACTGAAATTATTTTAGTACTTGTCTAGATCTTCAAAGTAGTTTGAATAGGGTGTCTCCTTCCCTCTTTCCTTCCTGAAATGTATAGTAGGAGTTTTGTTTCTAACTCTGATATCAGTACATGACTGACACTTAGTATAGGTTGTAGTGAGTATCAGCATAAGAAAAATTGAAAAATTCAGTGGCAAAGTAAATTACAAAAAGAAAGGAAGATAAAGGAATGCAACTAATATAAATAGTATCATACCTGGCCCCCTTTGCTGTCCTCCATCTCTTTCTGAAAAGTGCATTTGTCAGCTTACAAGACACTTGTGACGTTAAACTATTTAACTGAGTGAAAGTAAGATACAAAAAGTTTTCAGTGCTTTACAGGTTTTGCATTGACTGGGAGGAGTGATCTGCACACACATTTGACACAGAGTCATAAACCACCTTTTGAGAATCCTCCAAATGCCCAGATCATTCTTTGGGTTCAGATTGCTGCTGTAGTTTCTTGACTTGAGTAATGGGCACCCCCAGATAAAAAAACCTGTAGGAACTTGCAACATTACATAGGTTTGCTACAACTTGGGAGTAGAAATAAAACCTTTCACCAGAGACTCAGGTTTACATCCAAGCGTTCAGGATGCCAGTGTATAACTTCATAACTGAAGAGTAATGAGATACCCAGCACTGACTTTTTGGCTGAAGAGTAAATAGGTACTTAGCATTGGTTTTTTTAACTTTGCAGAAGTTTTTATTCACCATGATAATGGTAATGATGAAGAGCTTGAAAAATGTCTGAGTTGGGAGCACTGGTTATGTTGTCTTATGCATGGGCAGAAATCAGTATTTTACTATACCTAGTTATTAAGATTTATTGAGCTGTTAGATTTATTTATTACATGTTCTTTTCTAGGGCACCTCAAGTAATTTATAAATGTACTCATTGTTTATAATCCCTGACACAGATGTCTTTTTCCATTTATTTTGTTCTGTTCAGGTTCTCTCTTTTTTAAGTTCTGTTCTGTTTAAAAGTTTAAAAATATACAATATTTAGGATTTGGATGGAGGGGAAGGCGAGGCTGAAAAAAGAGTACCCTCTTCATTTAATTTATTTGCCTTTTTTTTTT